>CM076584.1:932477972-932810922 GCA_034641835.2 Pinus albicaulis
GGAGAGACAGTGCAGCACCTGGGAGGGTGACGCAGAGCCTAAGAGAGATGACGCAGTCACTGAAGAGGCAACGCTGGGGTTTCTGTGAGGCATATTGGGCATCAGTTCAGCAGATCGATTTCTGAGTCGGGAAGTCTCACGAGGAGGGTGACACAGCACCTAGAGGGGGCAATGTAGTCTTAGCGCGGAGCTAGGAGCCGCTGTTGCTGCGCAGCACTGGAGACAGCGCAGTCACCTATGGGGTTTGATCATTCTTTTGTTGGACCAGCCAAAATATTTGTCTCCAGATAGATGTTCTTACGCCGAGATTTATTCTTTGTTGGGTGAGCTAGATTTGGCACCCTAGTTGTATTCAGAAATCTGCTTAATAATAAAACCCTCATATCTGTTGCACCAATTTTCCCGCATTGGGTTTTTCTGGGGATGTTTAGTCCAAAAATAAGTATGTCTTTTTTGTGATTGTCTCATCTTATTTTTTAGTACTTGATTTGCATATTGGTGTAGGTTGCAGTGTATTTGCATAATGTTTACTGAAGAATTATGTAAATAACTTGTTAATAGAAGAACACAAGTAGGAAATGTAAATCAGTTAACTGCAGTAGGATTTCTGGTTGTTAGATTCATAAATTTTCACATGGTATCAGAGCAATTACAGATCAAGGAGGACTAAAGTCATCAGCGAAAGGAGAGAGGAAAATATGTTGCAGGAAAGCAGCTGTCCCGAGAGACAACGCAGTTCTAGGCCAGAGAGGCAGTGGAAGGGTGACGCAGTCACCAAGGAAGGCTCACGCAGAGTCTGCATCAGCCTGCTAGGGTGATTGTAGCTGCAGAAGGCAGCGCAGTGATTGTTGGGCCAACGCAGAGGCTATTGAGTCATTTTTCCGATTGTCGTGGCTGGAGGTGCAGTACAGATTCTATTTGGAGTTGCTGGTGGGACGATGATTATGTTGGTGTATAACATTGTCTAGTAGGGCAAAAGCAAAGTAGATGGAATCAGTTCTTCAGAAGATTTATTGCCAAGAAGTCTAGATCCAGTGCTGAGCAGCAGCAAAGAGAGATCAGAGAGGGGTGCTTCGACATTTGTTGGCAGAAGGATTTCCATGAAGGAAATCAAGATTCAGAGGGAGCTTGTTCCTTAGAGGATTTCTAGCGCCAAAGAAATCCAATTTCAAGTTTTGTTGGGGTAGCAGAGAAAATGGAAGAAAGGAACTTGTTTGACGTTCAGTTGCGCAGAGATGGTCGTGAACTGAGGGATCAGGACAGGTTGGATGGACCATCCAACTTTGTCATCTAGAAGATCAGGATCCTGGCAGTTTTGGATGAACATCGCATCAAGGATTATGCCTTGAGGACAGTTGTTGTTCTGGTTGATGCTGATCCTCTCAAGAAGTACGAGGAGGCTCAAGCGAAAGCTAAGCGCATGATCATGGACGGATTCAAGGATCATGTGATCCCACATATTGTTGAGAAGAACACAGCAAGGGAAATGTGGGAGGCCTTGACCACATTGTACAAGGGATCTTCTATCCAGTGCAACATGTTGCTTGAGAGTCAGCTGAGATTGTTTCAGATGCAGAAGGGAGAAGAAATCGATCCCTTTCTTATCAAATTGCAAGGGATCCGAGATCAACTAGCTTCCGTAGGGGCTACACCAGAAGCTGGATTTATGGTCGGGACTACCCAGAATGCAGTAACTGAAGACTGGGAAACTTTTATCCAAAGCATTTTGGGCAGGCCTTCTCTTCCTAGCTGAGAGGAGATGTGGGCAGCTCTTCGACAAGAAGAGATCAGACAGTGGACCAAGGCGGGAAGCAGCAGCAAGGGGATCAAATTCAAAAAGGAGGAAGAGGAGGATGCAGCTCTCGCATCAAAGGGACAGCAAGGGAAGCAGAGATGGAAGAAAAAGGACATCGCAAAGGTCGGATGCTTTGGAAGTGGGGAAATGGGACATTTCGCTATGCAGTGCCCTCTTAAGAAAAAGGGAAAAGAAGAGAAGCTTGACTCGAAGGCTGCTCCAGCACAAGCTGATGAGGAGGATGACAATGGCTGCGCGTGAGCGCTCATGCACCTCTATAGAAGAGGTGGGGCGATATGGAGCTGTAGTTTGAGCTACAGAGAGAACAAAAGGGGCAGGATCCTTTAGGTGCCCAAACTCTTGGATCACATACGGCTACGGGAGCCCTTAATGACAGTAGCAGAATGACGGGAATCAGTGGGTGTGAGGAATGATGGAGCGACAGTGGCAGAGCTAGAGCACCAAAGTCTGAAGTAGCGCAGTGGAGTGTTGCAACAGTGCAGGAGGCATAGAGAAGATACAACAGCAGTGCAGTAGCATCAGAGGGTCAGTGCAGATTAGCAGCAGAGGAAGCTTCAGCATTGAGGTGCATCCAAACTGACTAGTATGTCAGGATTTGGGATGTCTTTCAGTTGCTTAACTCTCAGCAAATGAGTTGCAGTGCAACAGTTAGCAGTGGCAGTGCTATGGGCAGCACGATGCAGCATATTGAGAGGGATTTGCAGTTCATATGCAACAGTGACAGTGGCAATGTCATGGGCAGCAGTACAAATTGCAGCAGCGCAGTGGATGAGGGGTTGTAGACCAAGCATCAGCAGCGCAGAGGACCGATGTTGTGGATCAGGGTGATGCTTCTGGTGAGAAGTATTGCTAGAGCACATTCCTCACTAAGAGGGAGTGTTGATTTTTGTGTAGCATCGGATGTGCTCTAGCTCCGAAATTTTGTGGAGGGACTAGAACACATGAGATCTCCAAGACCCAGAAATTGTTTGGAGAAATTCCGCCCCAAATGCATTTTATTCAAATAATTAATTATTTTTTAATGGAGCCTAAGTTAAAACTTAGGAAATTAAAATAATTAAAGTGAATTAAGGTAAATGTGGGTGAGAAGCTTGTAAGTGACAAGGATCAAGTGTGTTTTAATCTTAGCCGTTGATTAAAGATTTGATCCCGACCGTTGATCCTTCAACCGGAAAAGTATAAAGGAAGGCTTGAGGGGCAGTTGCAGAACACACACACACACAGCAACACTTAAGCTAAGTCGAAATTATGGGGCGCGGTTTGCTGAGAATTTTGCACTGAGTTCTAGAGCAAAGAGGGGCAGTTCGACAGTGGGACTTCAGTCCAAGGCCAAGAATACATTACAGAGAGGCAGTGCAGCACCAAGGAGAGACAGTGGAGCACCTGGGAGGGTGACGCAGACCCTGAGAGAGGTGACGCAGTCACTGAAGAGGTAGCGCTAGTGTTTCTGTGAAGCAGATCGGGCATCAATTCAACTGATCGATTTCTGAGCCGGGACCACTCACGAGGAGGGTGATGCAGCTCCTAGAGGGGGTGACATAGTCTCGGTGTAGAGTTGGGAGCAGTTGCTACTACGCAGCACTAGGGACAGCGCAGTCACCTGTGAGATTTGATCATTCTGTTGTTGGATCAGCCAAAATAACTGTCTCCAGATAGAGGTACTTCTACCGGGATTTTTTCTCTGTTGGGTGAGCTGGATTTGGTACCCTAGTTGTATTCAGAAATCTGCTTAATAATAAAACCCTCATATCTGTTGCACCAGTTTTCACGCATTGGGTTTTTCCGAGGACGTTTAGTCCAAAAATAAGTGTGTCCTTTCTGTGATTGTCTCATCTTATTTTTCAGTACTTGATGCACATATTGGTGTAGGTTGCAGTGTATTTGCATTAATGTTTACTGAAGAATTATGTAAATAACTTGTTAATTGAAGAACACAAGTAGGAAATGCAAATCAGTTAACTGCAGTAGGATTTCTGGTTGTTAGATTGAGAAATTTTCACATGTGCGATCGTAATTGGTTTCTGCAATTTGTAGAATAGATCAAGTATTTTGTTTTAGCATATTACAAGATCAGTTGAATCTATGTGGATTTTCTACATCGCCCACTTGTTATGATTGTATGTTTGAAGGAGGGCCATTCGACCCCGAAGGTATGGCTTTTCATTAGTATAGGTGAGTAATTTTCCTTACTTGTCATGGGCACTTTCGGGCATGGATTGGTGGGGTGATTCGGCGGAAAGAGTGGGCTAGGTATGTACTCTTGTCTCCACTGCCAGATTTCAGATCCTAGTCCTGTGGGATCTCCTTTACTGGCCACTACCTTTAGAGTTTGCACTACTTGGAAAATCCCCACTTTGGTTGCGTGCTCCCACTTCCCAACACCACATACATCACCCCCTTCCACTCATTTTAGCCCTATTCATCTCATTTCCCATCTGGGTCCACATAGGGTTAGCCTCCCCCTCCGCTTGTCCACACCTTGGGTCGGGCCTAGAACGATGCTCCGGAGGTTGATGCAGAGAAAAAGAAAAGAAAAAGCATAATTTGACCACTCAACAAGAAATGTACCACAAAATGCAAAAGATGGACTAGACATACAAACTTAGCACATGGGAAAAAGCCAAAAATGAGCTCTACCCCTTCTCCATGGCCATCACCCTGGTTCCTATGGGCCCTAGATGAGCCCCCTCCATCATTAAGGAACCCATAATTGTCCCAACCCCTAGTGGGCAATAAACTGCCCCACCTTCAGAGGGCATCCACTGCTATATATTACACAACATGCTCTCATTCCCTGGAGACCCAAGCAGTTATGAAGAAAAATCAATCAAAGGCAAAAGGCATATGAAGAAGGGTGGAAAAACAAAGGTCGGAGTAACTCATGTACCACAATTTGCTCCCTCCTACACTCATATACCCAGGTGTGGGCTTCCCTTATTATAGCTACCCTTGTACCGTGACATGTGGTCTGGATGAATCCCCTAATCCCCACTCTGTTCCATTACTATATCATTTGCCACCTACCACTTGAGGAATGTACCATGGACATGTCACTCCCCTTTAACGGTTGAAACCGCCTAATAGGGTCCTTGATTAGCCCCTTATTGAGCTTGGAGACACTTGTACATGCCAAAGCCCACTATGGAAGGGCATGCCACCATGAAGGGCCCCATTGATTCCAAGACTTGTAAGCTTTTTTACTTGATTATCCTAATGATTTGTTGTATTGGAGGACAAGGGGACGCATTAGATCTTATGCAAGATTGGAGGTGGGTCTCCACTTGGGGCTTGGTCTCCCTATACGAGGTCCTATCCCTCCAAAGGGCCACATTGGCACTTGTAGGGTGAGCGTTGAGAGCCATGGGCCTTCACCATAGCAGATATTACTTCATGGATCCCCAGCAGCGTTCATTGATTGCCCGTGCTCCAACTTTTGGATGAGGATGATGCACCTGGTCCACCATGCCCAATCGGCTCCACAGTTATACCATACACTTGGCAGATGTTCCAGGATGCCTCTCGCTACAGAGGGAGGGCTTAGGTCATTACTCCAGCCCTTACAGATGGTCCACAGGCATATTTGATCCATTTGTAGACCCGTGAGGATGTCCTTGTACCCCCACACCCACTTGGGAGCACCAATGGTTCTTGATTGGATAACAAGGGGCCATCCCCTTGTCCCCTATGTTGGGAGTCCAATTCTTCATCATGGCACCCATTGGACTTCATCGAGCCTCCTCAAAGGCCCAACGACTCATTTTATTGATTATTCGACCCTCTTGAGAGGCTTATCTTTACATTATTGAGCTATTTGGTGGGCTTGTCACCAAAAGTTTTGTTATTATGCACATTATTTTATTTTAGGGGCTTAATTAGGCCTAATTAGCTCAATCGAATTCATTAGGAAGTGTATCAGTAGAAGTGTGGTGAATCATTTCGATCATCACTTAGATTGGATCAATCTCTCTTGTGATATTTTCACTATTCTTTTTGGAGGACGAAATTGGATGAATGGATGGATTTTGACGTTTGTATCTCTTCATTTTTGCCTTGGAGCTTCACTATTGGCATATAATGATGATTGGATATACTTTTCATACATGTAAGTACTCTTTTAATGTTATTTTGTCATTTTTCTTATGTCACGTGCATGTTGCTGGGGATTTTCACTATACTAGGCTGAAATTTGTGCTTTTCTCGTGTGAAATTGTGGAAATTTGTCTTTTTATAGCGTTGCATCATATCATGAGCCGTGTATGAATAAGTGAATGTTCCTAGAGATATTTTGTTGAAATTTTATCTTGATAAGTCATCATACATTGCATGTCGAAGTGTGAAGACCTTGAGGCAACTGTCCCATGCCCTAATTGCCATGCGAAATTGTTCTAGAGGCCTCCTTGACTAAGTGAATCCATCTCAAGCATTGGAATCTCCTTGACTCCAATTCTCCCAAAGGATCAAGCAGTGATCCTCCATAGGTGATCACCTTAACGCATATTTTTCTCACCTTTCTCTCTTTCTTTCTAGGCCTAGCCTACATAGGTCACCTAAGGCATTAATTATCTCACAATCTAGCCATCCAAACACTTTGATTTTTGGTCCACAACTACGCTGGAGTTTTCTCTAGAGGCCCTCCAAATTTGGAAGCAAATCTGACGGTGGGATCTCGAGATATTGCAAGCCCTAGCTCGAGGACCGTTTCTTGCCCTAAGTTTCCCTTGGCTAGTGACCTCATTTGGATCCTTGCATTCTATCCAAGAAGATTTGTCCATCGATTCTCTTCTCTTCCACAATTAGGTCAAGCCCCTCCTTGACTGACCAATTCCTCTTACTTCTATTTTGGGTCCACTTAGTCCCTTGTGGTCCCACAACTTTTCGAAGATAATCTCATAACAACCATTCGGAAACCAAGTTTTCACATGGGTTTTTAGGACTAGGTCCCTCCTTTACAAAGCTTATTTGCAAAACCTAGCCCTTGAAACTAACTTGGCCCTTCTTAGAGAGCCTTACACCTTGCTTCCCAAGCAAGCAAACCATACACTTGAGTCTCTCTCATGAATAGACCTTAGGAATCACTCCTTATCTCTTCATTGATTCATTCTTCTGTGATTCCCTTTATCCTAGGTATCCTCCCATCGGTGAAAATCTATAAAGAACAAGGAGCTTTCGCTGAGGTGACAGTGGGCTATTGCTCCATTGTTGCCCTTGACCTAGTAGTTGGCCTTTTAGGATCCCCTCCAAGGACCCTTGCTAATTTGAGCAGTAACATTTTGTTAATTTTAGATAACAATGGTATGTTCTATGCTTAGAGAAATTTACTTCAGTGTTTTCTTATTAGCCCAATTTCAATTCCAAATTAGCAATCACATTAACATTTATAGTAAATGTTGATAGAACATAAACAAATAACCAGAAGACAAGCCAAGACAGGAGGACACAATATTTGGTGAATGCCAGGGAAAAATGCGGTGGGGAAAACCCTTTGATCAAATCTTCTTATTATTCTTCAAAAATTCAACACAGAGAGAGTACAATATACAAATTTCACTTCAGTCAAATAGCAGTCAACAGGATGCCCTAACCAAAAATTCAACGTTGGTCAAATCAGCAAGTTGACTTCACCAAAATGTGCCTGGTCAACCTTAGTCAATGCGGCCTCCAACAGTGGACCAAATCAGCCCAAAACAGATCCGAAAATCACAATCAAACTCGGTCAACCTGAAAAGTCAACTCTGCTATCAAATTTTGCGGTCAACATTGTGGTCAAACTACCCAAAATTCCTCGAATTTTGTGCCAATAGTTGCAGCCTCAAGAGAACGGAATTCTACCCAAAAATCGAAGTCAAAAGATGAAGTTTGACCCTTGGTCAACATTGGTCAACGCCCTGATTTGCTACCCTAGAACAATCTGGAATTTTTGTCCTTCCTTTCACACGTGCGAGGAGAGAGAGAGACACACCTTGAGGTTGTACGAACCAATGAGAGAGGAGATGATGATGTCCAAATGAGGAATGAGTCTCTCTAATTTATATCCTTTAATGAGGGGTGGAGACACATCTATTGGGGCTTATGAGCCTACATTACATTTCTGGCTGACCTTGATAAATGTACGTGTGAGAGAATAAATTCAAAATCCAACTTTTGCTCATCCAAACAAGATGATCTTTAGATCAATCTTGCACCTCTTGGAAAGAGGAATCCAACAAAAATATTATCTCCATCATATGAGTTGTCCAAAGTGGAGTTTGGCCCTAGTTGCCAAATTTAACACTCCCTCTCAACTAGGGAGAACACCCGTCAATCCATCTGTCAACCTATGCAATTTTTTCATCCTGTGTCATCTCATCTTGTACCATCCTGTCATCCTGTGTCATCCTGTTGTCCCTGTATTCTGCTCGGCTTTGCTCTGCTGAACCATGAATAAAAAATGAAGAAGATTTGCTCGAGAGTGAGTCACAAGACCTTGCCACTCTCCACTGACCCGAAGTCAACTTAGAGGTAAAAACCTCAACCAGACTTGATCCCAGATCAAGGTGTTGGGCACAACCCATCCAAGACATAGAGAGTACAGCAATACACGATGCGTCCATTGGTAATGTTATGGTCTCTATCCTCATTTCTCAACTCATTGGCCAGATGAGAGGTACTTCCCATGAGTCCCGAACTACATGGGTAGGATGTATGTGGGGCATAGATCAAGAGAGGGTGAACCAGCTCAATATTATAAGGGTGGGGAATAGCACACCAATAAGGAAAGGCGAACCTTGCCCTATGGTTTCTTATAGCTCCAATAAGCTATCCCCAAGCCCCCTGGAGCTCCTAGAGCTCAAAGTCCAACTCAAGCGGGACCCTCATAAGAGGGTCTGTCCACGATTTTGAGCCTCTCACGAAAGGTTACGAATTTGACCTTCCCCAGGGGCTTCGTGAGAATATCTACGACATGCTCATCAATCCCAATGTGATGGAGCCTTATGGTGCCTCATTGTACAATATCCCGGATGAAGCGATACTTGATATCAACATGCTTGGAGCAGTCGTGGAACAGGGGATTCTCTGAAAGCGAATCCCATTTTGGTTGTCGCAATGGACCATGGTGGTATCCAGCACATGCCCAAACAGCTCACTGAAGAGCTTCCTCAACCAAACAGCTTCACAACAGGCCATACTTGTTGCAATGTATTCGGCCTCGGCGGTGCTCAAAGCAAGAGATTTTTGCTTCCTGCTCATCCAAGAGATTGAAGCAGAACCTAGAGTGAAGCAGCATCCAGATGTGCTCTTACGATCCACCACACTGCCAGCCCAGTCAGCATTAGTATATCCATGGAGCCTCACATTCCCGGCAGTGTATCTCAATCCATGATTGATTGTGCCCCGGAGATATCTCAAGAGATTCTTGGTAGCAATCCAGTGTATGTGATGAAGCTTGACCATATATTGACTCAATGTGTTTACTACAAAACATATGTCCGGACCGGAGTTCACTAAGAACATCAAGGCCCCCACGAGTTGACGATACTCGGTAGGATTTCCCAAATCAGGCCTAGCAGCACTTCCACATAACTTCTTAAAGTTGAGTTCCATCGGAGTAGTCACAGACTTGCAGTCCACCATCCCAAATCTTTCCAGCAGCTTCACAATTTATTTTCCTTGAGAGAGGAAAATTTCACCTGGCTTTTGCCAGACCTCCAGGCCTAGAAAGTAGTGCATCAGTCCTAGGTCCTTCATCTCGAATTAAGAAGCCAACTCCCTCTTACAATGACGAATGAGAGGGTTTGCACCTATCAAGAAGAGATTGTCCACATAGAGTACCAAGATGAGAGGCTTGTCATCATCAACCTTGAAGTAAAGGTTTGGATCAACTTCACTTCGTGTAAAGCCCAACTTCATCAGATAGCTATCAATCTTCTCATACCAAGCCCTGGGGGCTTGCTTCAACCCATAGAGGGCTTTCTTCAACCTGCATACATGTGTATCTCGATCTCGAACTTCGAACCCCAAAGGTTGTTCCACAAAGACCTCTTCCTTAAGCGAACCATGTAAGAAGACAGTCTTGACATCCATCTAATGTAGACTCCATCCTTGCGAGGCAGCAAGGTTAATAATCGAATGGATGGTGGTATATCATGCAACAGGTGCAAATATTTCATCATAGTCTATACCTTCCTTCTGCGAGAAGCCTCAGGCAACAAATCTGGCCTTGAACTTTTCAACACTTCCATCGACTCCATGTTTGATTTTGTAGAGCCATTTCGAGGTGACAACAGACTTGTCATTTGGTCTATGAAACACATCCCAAACATCATTCTTCATGATCAATTCATATTCTTCATTCATTGCATCCTTCCAAACTTGGTGCTTCACAGCTTCTTCAAACGTTCCAGGCTCAAATTGGACGACGGTGCTCATGGCTACTAAGTATCCTTGGTACCTGTTAGGCTTCTTACTTTCACGGAATGTTCCCCTTGGTGCAATATGTCTATCGGCATCTTCAAGAGTATCTCTAAGCCATGAGGGTCTCTTCTTTGAAGAAGTGGACTCTTTAGGAGGTGGATCAATAGGATCCATCGGACCTTCAACATAGGCCATCTGTTCATCCTTCGGTTCTTCCTGCTTTCCTGCATCTTCGTCTTTGTCTTCCTTTGAGATAGGATGATCTCTAACCTTCCCAAGGGCAACATCTACCTTATCTCCACTTCCCTTTGACCAAGCACATAGATTCTATATGCCTTTGAAGTTTCACTATAGCCCACAAATGTTCCCTTCTTTCCAGAAGCATCCAGCTTGCTTATATTTTCTTTTGGCACATGAAAATATACGAGACTTCCAAAAATTCTAAAATGAGAAACATCAGGCTTCTTAGCAATGAAGATTTCTTCAAGAGTTTTGGATTCCAATGCTAGATGTGCTCATCTATTTCGAACATACATAGCAGTGTTGGCAGCTTCTCCCCATAGGAACTTTGGAAGACCTTGGTCATGAAGCATGGCACGAGTAGCTTCAATGATGGTACTATTGTTTCTTTCGGCAACTCCATTTTGTTCGGGAGTATACGCAGTAGTGGTCTCCCTTTTGATGCCTGCTTCCTTACAATAGTCATTGAACTCATTTGATTCATATTCGGTTCCATTATCAGTCCTCAAAATTTTGATCTTCTTCCCTGTTTGATTTTCAACCAAGGCCTTGAAGGTGCGGAACCATTTGAATACTTCGTCCCTTTTCTTCAAGAAGTATATCCAAGTTTTGCAGGAGAAGTCATCTATAAAAGTGACATAATATAAGCATCCTCCCAAGGATGTTACGGGCAACATACCAGATAGATCAGAATGAATTAATTGTAGAATGTCGGTAGTCTTGGTATCACTTGAGGGGAATGATCCCCTTGTATGTTTTCCTTTGGCACAACCCTGACATACACCTTCATGATCAACTTTGAAATCGGGCATACCTGTGACCACCTTCCTTGCTTCAAGAAGAGCCTTATAATGAAGGTGAGAAAACCTCTAGTGCCATAATTCGGATTGAAGAGTTGTGTTGCATGTCATGGCTCCCAATGGACTTCCTCCAACCTGATAAAGTGTATCAACCCTGAAACCAAGAGTGAATGCTTCTTTGAAATTCCTCTTTCAAATGCATACCTTTCCATCAATGAAAGCCACCTTGAATCCTTTATCTTCCATCGTCGAAATAGACACCAAATTCTTCTTCAAGTTAGGTACATACCGCACATCTTATAGATGAAGGACTTGACCTTGATTTAGATGAAGTCACAGTCCCTGTCCATTTCACGAGATAGGTGGCATTGTCTCCAAGCACGATCTCCAAATTAGTTTCATTTTCAATCAAATGTGAGAGGGCCTCTTTATATCCAGTGAAGTGCCTTGAGGCACCACTATCAATCAACCAATTATCCAGGGTGTCGGGAAGAGATGCAGCAGAGAGGGCAGATATAAGAATAAATTATTTTTTCTTGTTATCTACAACATTAGATTCATCATACCTGGAGTTTCTTGACTTATTGAAAGGTTGACCATTTCCATTTCGTGTAGCGGGAGCCTTTCTCTTTCCTTTGTTGTTGAACATGTTGTTCCTTTTATTTCCATTTCCCCTGAAGTTGTTGTTGTTGTTGTAGTCATCATCTCGGGGTGAGTCCCTTTTATTGGGACACTCTCTAGCATAGTGGCCAAACCTATTATAATTGTAACATCTACCCTTCCTTCCATTGGGACCCGCTCTTCCTTGACCTTGATATCTTGGACCCGCATTATTCTTCTACTTTGTATGAGCGAGAAAGCAGTAGGTTCATTTCCATTTGAAGGTTTGTCTCTCTCCATCATCCTTGTCTCCTCTTGAGTGCATCTCGTCAACAATTCATCAAAATCGGGAATTATGTAATTTTTGGAATCTAAGCTTCTGTGATCCATAATATAAATTTGTAGAAATTCTTTCGGTAGTAATCACATGCAAAAGAACGAGGTCTGGGGAAGAATTTCTACAAAATTATGTAATTATTGAGAATAGTGGTATTGAATACATACCATGTCTGGGGAAGACCTCCAAGAGCAATAAGAGTGAGCTCTCGGTCAGCTATGACCTCTCCAATAGATAAGAGATCATTTTTTATTTCGGTAATCCTCATAAAGTAGGATTGGATGTGTGAAAATTCTACTGCAGTGTATTGGTTTATTTCCTCCTACTTGATTAATTAATATAAGTTATTTTCAGAAATTAGATTCAGAAAATAAACACAACTACATCCTACACATGCAGATCATTTACTGAATAATACACTCATGCAACAAAGTGACACATGGATTTTTGGACATAAGTCCCCAGAAAAACCCAAAGCGGGAAAACCGGTGCAGCAAATATGAGGGTTTATTATCAAGTAGTTTTGTGTACAGCAAATCTGGGTTCCAAGCTTGGAAAACCCAACAGAGAATAAAAGATATCAAATCTGCAGCTAACCTGAAGATCTAGTGCAAAATGTTTGACCGATCCACACCCTCAAACGGGATTTACAGGACTCAGCTCGGATATGACCCTAGAAACCCTCAGCGCTGCTTCTGAAGCCCTAGCGTTGCCCTAGAGGGCCTGCGTGGCCCTAGGAGGGTCTGCATCACCCCTGGAGGGTCTATGTTGCCCCTGCGCTGCCTCTGCTAGGTCAGCGTCAGCCCTGCATGGCCCTAGCTGCCTCTGCGCTGCCCTTGTTGGACTGCGTGGCTCTGAAGCCGCTCTGCGTTGTCCTTGTTGCTGCTCCTCTTGCCTCTTGCTATCTCTTGGCCCTGGAATCAGAACATCCCCTTGGCCAATACTACCCCTGACTGCAGGAAATTCCTCTGGAAATTCTTAGCAAACCCGCCCCAGAATTCCAGTTCTATTCCTCAGTTCTACCAAAATTGTGTGTCTCAACTGACCCTCAAGCCTCTCTTATACTACTTTTTCGTTGAACCCTTCAACGGCTGAGATTAAATCATCCATCAACGGCGAAGATTAAAAGACTGCTTGATCCATGTGACTTAAGACAATTTCAGCACGTGTTAATTAATTCACTTTAATTATTTTATTTTCCTAAGTTAGACTTAGGAAATCCATTAATTATTTAAATAACTTGAACACCAGCTGAAATTTCTCAAATCCATTTCTGGGTCTTGCAGATCAAGTGTACTCTAGTCCCTCACAAAATTTGGGAGCTAGAGCACAACTGATGCTACCCCAAATACACAAAATCTCAACATGATGGACTCTCCTTTATCCATTTTGATGTCCTTCAGCTTATTCTCTAAAAAGAGAATTTAATTTGCGTTGCTAGCCCTGAACATACCAACCAACTTGTCATGCATCTCCTTAGATGTGCCCAGCTCGTAGATATAAGCAACCAAGTGCTTGTGAATTGAGTCCCTAATGATCTTCTTCGCTTTGTTTTCCCCTTTCTTGTACTTAGTCTCAGTGGTAGCCAGTGTTGAGATTTTGGGTAGCATCGGATCTGCACTAGCTCCGAAACTTTGTGGAGGGGCCAGAACACATGAGATCTCCAAGACCCAAAAATCGTTTGGAGAAATTCCACCCGGGCTTAGTCTCCCTATATGGGGTTCTAGCCCTCCAGAGGGCCACATTGGCACCTGTAGGATGAGCGTTGAGAGCCATGAGCCTCCACCATGTGAAAATTCCAAACCGGAATCCTATTGCAGCAACTGGAAAATATTCTCCTAATTGTTAATTTAATTTAACAATTTATTTGTTGTTTTCTACGGCAAATACTCAATAAATCACACTGCAATCTACACAAATAAAACTACGGAAGAATAAAACGTTGGAAGAAATACTAGCACACATACATAAAATTAACACAATTATTTTTTACGAAAGTCCCCGGAAAATCCCAACTCGGGAAAACCGGTGCAACAGCTCAGGGTTTTATTATTATGTAGCAGTGAGAAAATATGAGTACAACTAGATGTCGAAATACAGACGATCTTACAGAGAAAAGCACTAGCAGAAATCTAGTGAGGAATTTCCTCACCCCACAGGCAATCTCCCGACATGTCTTGCCTTCAGAAATATGGCCCTCTGACCCTCTCGCCAGCCTCTACGTAGCTTGTTGGACGTCTAGCCTCAAACTAATCTCTGATGAAGTCGTTTTTCCTTCTGCTGACTAGAAAGATGCTTCTTCGGCACTCTGGGACTCCTTCCCGGCCTCTGCAACTTAAAACGTCTCTCCTTCTCAACAAATCGATTTGCCTCTAGAGACTACTGCGCTGCCCCAGCGTCAGCCTCTCTGTGGCTCTTCTGCCTCTCTACAAGTGCACTCGCTGATCTAGAATTCCTCCTCCAGCGTCACTATCTCTACCCCTCTCTCACTGGTTCGATCTTTGACTCTCTCTCCGCCAACTGACTACTACTACACTGGAAATCGATCTGCCAAGAAATAGAACTCTACTAGTGATTTTTCCATCACCACATCGACCTCCTCTTATAATCTTCTGTTGGACCACCAACGGCCAAGATTAAAACATAATCGATGGCTAAGATCATCTCTGGATCAATCCGTGTGAGTTTATAGACTATTCTCGTCTTATCTCAATTAATTATGATTAATTAACCATATTCCCTAAGTTTAGACTTAGGAAATATTTAAAAATCAGTTAATAATCTAATTGAGACACTTCTAGTAGCAACAACAATTATGTTGTTGCTGCTACTGCAACTGAAAAACATCCAAAACAAAACCAATTGTGTTCAGTATGATGCATTTGTCACCTGAGTCCTAACTGCTACTAGCATCTGCACTGTCGCTAAGGAATTTGTGTTGCTGCTGACTCTGCACTGTGTCATCTGTACTACTGTCAACTCTACACTGCGCTTCCCAGCATCTACACTGTCACTGAGGAATCTGCGTTGCCGCTGACTCTGCACTATGCCATCTGTACTACTGCCAACTCTACACTGCGCTTCCCAGCGTCTGACTGCCACTAGTCTCTGCAACTATCACTCTGGCATCTGATTGCACCAACTGCCACTGGTCCATCCTGCTATTGGAATATTTTGGGCCCCCATAGCCAGATACTGATCCATGAGGTGGACTTCTCAAGGATCCTGCCCGTCTATAGCACTCTGGGGCTACAAAACCAAGTCACCCCACCTCACTCCTGGAGGTATATCGGCGAACATAGCGAAGTCTTCCTCCAACCTAGAGGAAAGCTTATCGATCTCGATTCTCTGTAGCAACTTCCTACTGGTCCTGCTTCTCCTCCTTGTCCTTCTTCCTGAGAAGACATTGGGTACTGTAGTGGCCTAGCTCACCACATCTGAAGCACTTGACCTTTGATAGGTCCTTCTTCTTCTTCCTCTGCTCCCCCTGTCCCTTAGATACAAGGGCCACATTCTCCTCCTCCTTCACCGTCGTTTGCCCGCTGCTGCTACTGCCACTGATGGAGCTCTTCAAAAGAGCTCGTCTTGCTGCAAATCATCCCACATCCTGATAGCGTGTCTCTGCCCAATATACTTTGGACAAAGACTTGCCATTCCTCTGAGACGTTGTTGAGAGCTAATTGCACTAGCTCTGAAGATTGAGGCGCTGCCCCAACAGCCACTAGTTGGTCTCATACCTCTTGTATCCTGGTGAGGTACGGGTCTATGCCTTCCCCTTTCTACATCCAGATGAGCCTCATCTTCTCTTTGAGGTACATCTTCCACTACTTGGAAGTACCTTGATACAACGTGGCGAGAGCATCCTACATCTACTTGGCAGTATCTTTTCCAGCTATATGTGAGACTACATGATCCTAGACTCCATCTAGGATCAACCGCTTTGCCCATGTCATCTCCTTTCCGTACTTCTTCAGCTGATCTGCATCCGTGTGGATCGCCACTACATTATCAATGTAGGCTTTCAAGCCAAATTCATCTAGAAGTAAGGAGATCCCTGCCTTCAAGATGACGTAGTTGGAAGCACCATCCAACATGTCCTGATCTATAAGTCCAACAACAGACATCACTGAAAAATATCGAAAACTCCCTCTTCCCCTGGGCTCAGTTACTACTCGCACTCCCTCCTGGAATGCCTTTGCTAACTGTCGATCTACAACTAGAAATTCAAACTTCTGAGACTAGAAGTTCCCTGAGAGAAATTTTTCATCAATGTGTGCTCTTCTTCCACCGAACGCAATTTCTGCTCTAGCGAACTGCTGCAGAAACCCTCTACGTCCAGCTAGAGATTTTCCAAACAAGTCACTCGATGTGGAAAACTCAAATTTTTCTACCTCTCAGAAAAATCGAATTTCCTCAAGCACTCAGCCCCCTAGCAAAGTCACTGCGTTGCCCTTGGGAATTTCAATTTGTTGCCCACACTGAACAATGAAATTCTTCCTTTCACTTCTGAGCTCTCCGGTTGATCAACTACACTCTAATACCATGAGAAATTTCCAAATCGGAATCCTATTGCAGCAACTAGAAATTATTCTCCTAATTGTTAATTTAATTTAACAATTTAATTGTTGTTTTCTACGACAAATACTGAATAATCACACTGCAATCTACAAAAATAAAGCTGCGGAAGAATAAAACGATGGAAGAAATGCCAGCACACACATAAAATTAACACAATTATTTTGGACGAAAGTCCTCGGAAAAGCCCAACTCGGGAAAACTGGTGCAGCAGTTGAGGGTTTTATTATTATACAGCAGTGAGAATATTAGAGTACAACTAAATGCTGAAATATTGGCAATCCTACAGAGAAAAATACGAGTAGAAATCTAGTGAGGAAATTTACTCATCCCAATCTCCCAGCAAGTCTTGCCTTTAGAAATACGGCCCTCTAACCCTCTGCGTCGGCCTCTGCGTAGCCTGTTGGACGTCTAACCTCAAACTGATCTCTGATGAAGTCATTATGCCTTCCGCTGACTGGAAAGATGCTTCTCCGATACTCAGGGGCTCCTTCCCGACCTCTGGAACTAATAATGTCTCTCCTTCTCAGCAAATCAATTTGCCTCTAGAGACTACTGTGTTGCCCCAGCGTCAACTTGTCTATGGCTCTTCTGCCTCACTGCAAATGCACTCGTTGGATCTAGAATACCTCCTCCATCCTCATTATCTCTACCCCTCTCTCACTGCTTCGATCTCTGACTCTCTCCAGCAACTGACTGTTGCTACTCTGGAAATCGATCTACCAAGAAATCAAACTTTACCAGTGATTTCTCCATCGCCACATCAACCTCCTCTTATAGTCCTCTGTTGGACCAACAACAGCCAAGATTAAAACATAATCAATGGCTAGGATCATATCTGGATCGATCCGCGTGAGTTCCTAGACTATTCTCGCCTTATCTCAATTAATATTGATTAACTAACCATATTCTCCAAGTTTAGACTTAGGAAATATTTAAAAATCAGTTAATAATCTAATTGAGACACTTCTAGGCGGAATTTCCAAAAATGATTTATGGGTTCTGGAGAAACTTTTGAGCATCTAGATTATACATAGATGGACTAAAAAAATCTTTATTCTACAAGTGTGAACAACATGCCATAGGCATTGTTACTACTCAAACTAGCAGGGGTCCTAGGAGGGGATCCTAAAGGGCAACAACTAGGTCAAGGGCAACAATGGAGTGATAGCCCACTGTCACCTCAATTAAGGCTCCCTGCTCTTTACAGACTTTCACCGATGCGAGGAGACCCGGTATAAAGAGGAACCACTAGATGAATAGGTCAATAAGAGGATGAGCAATGGTTCCTAGGCCTATTCTCAAGAGAGACTCAATTGGATGGGTTGCTTGCTTTGGAAACAAGGTGGTAGGCTCTCTACGAAGGGTTAAAAGGATTCTTAAGGCTAGAGATTGGGAATGTATCTTGAAAAGATGACTCCTAAGCATAGAAATCCTTGTGGAGACTTGATCTTTATGTGATCTTTGCGGAGTTGGAGTTACAAAGTTGCGGGACCACACGGTACCAAAAGGACCAAGAATTAGGTGAAGGCAGTGGAATTGATCACTCAAGGAGAGGCTTGACCTAATTGTGGAAGAGAAGAGGATCAATGGACAAATATTTTTAGAATAGAATGCAATGATCCAAATGAGGTCACTAGCCAAGGGAAATCTTGGGCACGAGACGATCTTTGGGGTAGGGCTTGCAATTTCTTGAGATCACACTGTCGGAATTTTGTGAAATGTCAAGAGCCTCTAGAGAAAACCCTAGCGCAATAGAGGACAAGAGATCGAAGTCTTTTTACGGCTAGAACATGAGACAATTGATGCCCTAGGTGACCTATTGAGGCAAGGCCTAGAAAGAGAAGGAGAGGTGAGAGAAATAAGCTTTGAAAATGACCACCTATGGAGGATTAGTGCCTTGTCCTTTGGGAGAGATGGAGTCAAGGAGATTTTAATGTTCGAAAACAATTCACCCTTTCAAGGAGGCCTTCAAGCAACTTCGCATGGCATTAGGGCATGAGAGCAGCTACTTCAAGGACTTTATACTTTGATTTGCAATAATTGATGACTTATCAAAATGTAATTAGCACCGATTATCGCTACGAAGATTCACCCATTCATACATGGCCCATAACATGATGCAACGCTATAAAAGATCAAAATTTCCACCAATTCGTACAATAAAGCAGTAATTTTCAAATGTGTATAGCAAAAATCACTGCAACATTCATGTGACAAAGTAAATAACAAGATTAAGCATGAAAAGAGCACTTACATGTATAAAAGAGTGTACCAAATCATCAAATTATGACAATACTGAAGCTCCAAAACAAGAGAGAGAGATCCAAACATCAAAATTCATCCATATCATCCAAACTCGTCCTCAAAAAGGGATAGTGAAAATCTCACAAGAGCTAATAACCCAATCCAAGTGATGATGAGAGAAGGAATCACATTTCATCTATTTATACAATCTCTAATGAGTTCGAATGGCCTAATTTGGACTAATAATGCCCCTAAAATAAAATAATGTGCATAATAACAATACTTTTGGTGACAAGCCCACCAAATAGCTCAATAACATAAAGATAAGCCTCTGAAGAGGGCAAGATGATCAACATGATGAGTCATTAGGCCTTTGAAGAGGACTAATGAAGTCCAAAGTGTGTCATGATGTGAAACTGGACTCCCAACATAGTGGACAAGGGGTTGACCCCTTGTTTTCCAAGTAAAAACCTATGGTGCTCCCAAGTGGATGTGGGGGCACAAGGACATCCTCATGGGTCTCCAAGTGGATCGAAAATGCGTGTAGACCATCTGTAAGGGCTAGGATGATGATATAAGCCTTCCCTCTGTAGCGGGAGACATCCTTTGGATCCTGGAACATCTGCCAATTGTATGGTGCAAGTGTCAAGTCGGCTGGGCATAGTGAACCAAGTGCATCATCCTCATCCAAAAGGTGGAACACAAGTAATCAATGTGCGGTGTTGGGGATCCATGAAGTAATCTCTATTATGGTGGAGGCCCATGGCTCTCAACGCTCACCCTACAAGTACCCATGTCGCCCTCGGGAGGGATAGGACCCTGTATAGGGAGACCAAGCCCCAAAAGGAGACCCACCTGCAATCCTGCATAAGTTCCAATGCGTCCCCTTGCCCTCCAATACAACAAATCATTGGTATATTCAAGTAAAAGAGTTTACAAATCATGGAATTAATGGGGTATTTCATGGTGGCATGCCCTTCCATAGTGGGCTTTGGCATGGAGAAGGTTGTGCAAGCTCAATAAGGGGGTTAGCCAAGGATCCTATTAGGTGGTTTTATCCTTTAAAGGGGGTGACATGTCCATGGTACATCCTTCAAGTGGCAGATGGAAAATGATAAAGTGATGGAACGAAGTGGGGATCAGGGGAATCATCCAAATCACAAGTTATGGTACAAGGGTAGCTATAATAAGGGAAGCCCACACCTGGGTATATGAGTGTAGGAGGGAGCAAATCGTGATACATGAGTTACCCCCGCCTTTGTTTTTACACCCTCCTTCATATGCCTTTTGCCTTTGATTGATTTTTCTTCATAACTACTCAAGGCTCTAGGGGATGAGAGCATGATGTGTAGTATATAGCAGTGGATACCCCCTTAAGGTGGGGCGGTTCATTGCCCACCAAGGGTTCAGACAATCATGGGTTTCTTAATGATGGAGGGAGCTCATCTAGGGCCCATAGGAACCAGGGTGATGGCCATGGATAAGAGGTAGAGCTCATGTTTGGCTTTTGCCCACGTGCTAAATGTGTGTCCCTGCCATCTTTTGCATTTTGTGGTACATTTCTTGTTGAGAGTGGCCAACTTATGTTTTTTCTTTTCTTTTTAGCTGCATCAACCTTAGTGGCATCGTTCCAGGCCCAACCCAAGGTGTGGGCAAGGGGAGGGGGAGGTTAACCCTATGTCGACCCAGTGGACCCGAATGGGAAAAATGAATGAGTGAAATGGGGCGATGTATATGCTATCGGGAAACGTGACCACGCAACCAATATCGGGATTTCCCATGTAGTTCCAGCCCTAAAGCTAGTGGCCAGTAAAACAGACCCCACGAGACTAGGATACAAGGCTAATCACCACAATCGGGCGAAGGAGACGAGCACAGACCTAGCCCACTCTTTCCGCCAAATCCCCCCCACCAATCTATATGCACAAAAGAATCCATGAAAAATAAACAAAATTACTCAAGTAAACCAATGAAAAGTCATACCTTTGGGGTTGGGAGGCCCACCTTCAAACATACATTCATAACAAATGGGCGAGGGACCACATGGCTAGCTCATGTGGTGGAGAAAATGGCACATCGAGTTATCTAGTGGCTACAAGGGATTGTTGGTTGCCGACTGAGGACCATCTAGGAGAAAAAAAAAAAATCTCCTATATATACTAACTACAAGTCGTGGGTAACATTTGGCTCCAACTGGGACATGAGCTCTCAGAAGGGTGTGCAAAGCCACTCGGACGGGAGGTCATGAGAACACCAACAATCTCTTGGTACTGCAGACGTGTTACCTGCACATATCAAAGACCAAGCACACATTAGCTCTCAGAAGGGTGTGCAAAGCCACTCGGACGGGAGGTCATGAGAACACCAGCAATCTCTTGGTACTGCAGACGTGTTACCTCCACATATCAAAGACCAAGCACACGGTGCAACATATTTTTGTGGTGTCTTATGATCACCCATGCTTAGTAATAGGCCATAAAAATGAACAAGAAAGAAAAATGATTTTAGTGCAAGTTTAATCTAAATGCAACTAATATATCATGATAATATCAAATGATGTTAGTTCTACTGAGAAAATCAGCATGCAGTGCATCCTACCCTAACATACATATAGTACAATGTCAAGTGTCAAGGAAAGGGGTGATACGACTTGACTGGTTGCGACCAGAGTTCATCATTGAGTTTGGCAATGTAATAATAATCTTCCCCAACCTTCCCATGAATCTTGATGGGTATTGGGTTTTTATCTACCAAGACCACATCCCCAATCTTGTATTACTTTTTAGGCTTCCACTTTTTGCTTGCTTTGTGACTTGGTCGCTTGAGAAGACGGACTTCTTGTGAGGGAAGAATGGGAGAAAGCTTCTCAGTCTCACGGTCTTGTAATATGGGATTGGTCCTGGATTGACCACGTGAGTAGGGTAGGCAGGTTCTCTATAAAGAATGAAGGGGGTTCCATCAGATTGTGGAATAGTCGCATATGACAAGTCAATTTGGAGATGACCTCCAACGGTGGTTCCCCACTTCCTAGATAAAAGCATTCCCCATACGTCAGGGATATCTATGACCACCATATCCATAAGCAGTGATATATCGGGGTTCATAGCCAAAGAAACCTTTAGATCCTAAATGGGGCCTTCTACCTCCACAGATTTGGAGTTGAAACCACACACACTTTTGTACCTTCAAGTGATGCTAAGACCCAATTGCTCCATGACTTTTAGAGGCATGGTGTTTATGGAAGCCCCCGAGTCTAACATGCAGTTATGTAATAGAAGGCTATTGATAGCTAAAGTGAGAAGAAATGGCTCATACCCTGGGTTTAGGTTGGGAAGGGGAATATTTTGCAATGCTTCGGGTAGTTCTTCTTCAACAAAACCTAGGGACTTTTTGACTTGCCATTCTTGTTGGGGAAGTTTAACAATCTCCTTTGATGGAACATGTACGATCATTTTTCCTACAACAATCTCTAGATCAATGTCAAGTTCAACCTCTTTACCCTTGTCTTTTTTTATAATCCCTTTCTTTTGAGGATCCTTTTTGGGATTGGATTTCTTCAGAGGATCCTTCTTGGGGAAATATTTTGAGAGAAGCTCTTTGCGAAAGACTTGCTTAGGGATTGACTCATTCTTGTTGGTTTACTTAGAGTTTATGGGGTTATCGTTGTTATTCTTTCGTGAATCTTGGACCCCTTTGAGTCTTCCACCATCATGGGCATTTAGGATTGGCTTGGTCCTTTCTTCTTCGAGGATCACCTCACTAATGGGAGGATGGGTATACGAACCCCCAAGAAAAATATTGAAGGCTTCGGATTCTATAAGATTAGCCTGCTCATTGACTTCTTCATCATCACTCTCATCCTCATCACTTTCTTCATCTTCGGAGGACGAAACTTGCTCCACAGCATTGGTTGGAGCCAAAGTGTTGGGGACTTTAGATGAGCTTGGTTTATCCTCCTCATTTTGCTTCCTAGGGTAAGGCTTCCCTTTTGGGATATAGCTTGATTTTGGGCCCTTTCCAAGGCAGTGAGTTTGTTCATGTAGAGCCTATCTCATGAGTTCATTTCTTCGGAAATTTTTTCCATCTTCTTCAGGATTACTAGAAGGGTTTCCTCGTGCTGGTCTTTCGATTTTCCCTTTTTGACCTCAACCTTAGCTTTAGGGTTTTCATCTACACCCATCTTTAAAATTCGGATATTTTTTGTTCAACTTCCATGACTATTTCTTTAGCCTTAGCCAAGGTTTCGGGTTTCTTATCCCTCAATGCATAAGTAAAGTGGCCACCCACAACCTTAATGAATTTTCCAAGTATATTAGCATGAGGGGCCTCAACTACTCGAGAATATCCCTAACTACCCTAGCGAACTTTTGGATGAACTCTTTGATGTCTTCCCTTCCCTTACTTATTTGGTAAAACTTATAAATGTTGAAGATTGCTTGTGCATCACATGACCATCTCCTCATGAACACATCCTTGAGTTGGTCGGCATCATCTATGCACCTTGGGGGGAAGACTTAGGTACCATTCCCTAGCCTATACTTCAAGGGATAATGCGAAGAGCATCATGATCCTATCTTCATCAAATATCATTCTAGGGAAAATGTTCCAATAGAATTCTTCAACATTATCACGGGCAATTATGGCAGCGTCACCCTTGAACTTGGGTAGCTAGTTATTGTATTTCTCAAGTAATGACTTGGGGCCATTACTCAAGTTCAAAGGGGCAAAGACACTAACCAAATGCCTCTCACTTCTTGTTATTTTAGGTTGATCTTGGTTTTGGTCAGTGCCAGAGTTTGTTGTCATCTTGGGGGTAGGTGTGAAAATTCCTACCCCCAGAATCCTATTGCAGCAAACTGATATTACTTCTCCTACTTGGTAAATTATGCAAGTTATTTACTGTGTTCTACAAGTAAATATTGAAGCAAATACACTGCAACCTTCACTAAATAAACTGCGGAAACAAGATTTGAGCAAGAAAATTAGACACATATTACACCGTTATTTTTGGACGAAGTCCCTGGAAAAACCCAATTCGGGAAAACCGGTGTAGCAGTTGAGTGTTTGTATTATTAAGCAAAATTTTTTGAATTAAATTGGATGCCCAAATCTAGCTATCCACAAAGAATCTAACTAACAGAGAATTAGTGAGGATTACCTCACACTAACACTGGAGATCCGACACTGACCCAACACTGAACTGGATAGCCCCACGCTGCCTCTAGGCAGATCTGTGTCAGCTCCTTCTGTTGGTCGTTCTGTTAGCTGGAAGTTAATCTCTTGCCCCTCTAGTCTCACACCCCGGTACTCTGGCACTGGATCTGACTGATCCTCAGCAAAACTTTGGATCTCAAGGCTTCAGCGCTGCCTCTGCATAGCACTGCGCTGCCCAACGTAGCCCCTATGCCACCTCTTCTACGTCCTCTTCTTTGCCTTCTCTGCGATGTATTCCTGGCTCAGGGAAAGATCTTCCAACCGGAACTATCACTGCCCCTTGTTGATTTTTGTAGCATCCGGAAGTGTTCCAAGTCTCAAACTTTGCAAGGAGGCTTCAACAGCAGCATTCCAAAGAACCCAGAAACCGTTTGTGGAAATTCCACTCGATTCATGACTTATTAAAATAATTAATTATTTTAATGAAGACCCTAAGTCTAAACTTAGGGAAATGAAATAATTAAAGGGTATTAATAAGTCAGAGTGTGAATCTTCTAGAAAACAAAGATCAAGTCAAGTTTTAATCTTAGCCATTGATTAAACTTCTAATCTGGGTTGTTGGTTCTACAATAAGAAGATTATAAAAGAAGGCTTGAAGGTCATTTGGAAAAATAAGTCGCATGCCATAGTATCCAATCTTTTGCAACACATTGTAAATGACCATAGTACTTTACAGCGATAATTTATTATCCTTCTTAGCTTGCTTTTGAGGGACATTTGTTTATATGGATTTGTAGCTGTAAAAATACCCAATCTCCTATATCAAAACTTCTCTGCCGCGATGTTGATCTCGCACAGTTGTTTCATCTCGATTTTGTGCCAAATTCGAGTTATCTCTTAAGAGTTGGAGAACTTCTGTCGATGCTCGACGTGATCTTCACTTTCGCTTGAACCTTCGAATTTTCCCTTAAAGATGATGTGATCGATGGTGGGATGATATCCATAAAGTGCCATAAATGGGAGGTCATTTTCTGTGCTGCATGGAAGAAGTGTTATACCACCATTCGAGAGAGTAACCACTTGACCCATTGTGTTTGTTTATCAGATACAAAACAACGAAGATATCCTTCCAAACATTTATTTACTATCTCAGCTTTGACCATCGATTGAGGATGATAAGATGAGCTATGAGCTAATTTAGTACCCAAACAGGAAAATAACTCCCGTCCAAAAATTTCCGTAAAAATGGGATCTCGTCGTCGATCCTGATAACCTTGGGCTTCCATGTAGCTTTTGGATTACGTCCACAAATGTAGTAGCAACTCGTACTTGCTTTAAATGGATGAGATAATGCACAAAAGTGTGCATACTTGGTAAGTCTATCAACTACCACCATGATGACATTCTTTCCTTCGGACTTAGGTAAACCCTTTGTGATAAAATCCATTGAAATCTCCCTCCCAACGTCGACTTGGAATGGATAAAGGTTGTAGAAGTCCCGGGGTCTTAATTGTCTCCACTTTGATTACCGTCGGCAAAACCAAACATTCCACTACAAACTTTTGAATATCATATTTAAGGCCATCCCAAAAAAATTCTTTCTTCACCCTCTGCGGCAAGTTTTTAAAAATCGAGTGTCCTCCTAAAGGAGAAGTGTGCAATTCTGAAGAATCTTTTTGTTTTAGTTGGGAATTCTTACAAAGATATAAGCGATCTTTGTACCATAAGGAATCATTTTTCCAACTAAATGTATCGTATGTACTAGGATCTTGTTGCAACTTTTGAATGAGTGTCCATACGTCTTTGTCCTTCTTCCATTCATCTCTTGCTTCGTTATCCAATGCGGTTGGATAATAGAAATGGCACAAAGCAATGCTTCCACCTCTTCATTCTTTCTTGAGAGTGCATCTGCAACAACATTAAGCTTTCCTTTTTTGTAGATTATTTCAAAGTCATAACCCAACATCTTTGTGACCCATTTTTCTGTCGTTCTTCTGAAGATAGTCTTTGTTCCAAAAAAGTGTTTCAGACTATCATGATCGGGTTTTTTACCTTGAAGTGTCTTCCCATTAGGTAAGTTTCGCCATTTCTTTAGTGCATGCGTATTGCTAACATTTCTTCTTCTCATAAATAGGTTTCTGTAAATACTTTCCTTTGATTGGACGACTTTCAAAAGCAATGGGTCTTCCTTCACGCATTAAAACCGCACCAATTCCATTTCACGAGGCATCACATTCCACAATAAAGGTTTTTGTGAAGTCTCGCGTAGCTAAGACCGGTGCTAGTGCCATTGCCACACTCATACCCGAAGGAAATCGATTCTGAAGTAAGAGAATTCGATTTCAGTGGGAGAGTTGCAAGGCGAAGCTTTTGCAGAAGCAGAAAGAGGAGGGAGTCAGCAAGTGATTAAGGCCAGGGACAGAGGGAAGCAGTGGGCCAATAAAAGTAGCTATGGGCTGCAGCGCAGAGAACCCACGCAGACTTACGCAATCCAGTGCTAGGACTACGCAAAAAAACATGCAGACAGGCACAGGGGATAGTAGAGAATGATTAGGGTGTCAGAGATTTTTCGAAGGGAGTTGGGAATTTTGTCTCAGGTGTTTCAGATTTTGTCTCCCAGTATTTTTCCTTCTAAAGAAATCATTTGTTGAAGAATTAATAAAACCCTCATCTGCTGCACCGGTTTTCCCGCATTGGGTTTTTCCGGGGACAATTGTCCAAAAATAACTATGTACATGTGATTGATACTTGTGCTTATGTCCTTTACTGTTTATTTCTCTGCATATGTATTTGTGAATGTTGCAGTAGTATTTATTTCGGTATTTGCCAGAAGATTTCTGAAAATAACTTATTGAAATAATAAGTAGGACGAATAAATCTATCACTGCAACTGTATAGTTTTCAGATTGAAAATTTCACACCCCTCACTACAATCGAATTAACTCAATCAAATCCTCTGGCTGCTCTGCACTACTCACTTGAGAAATTCGATCTCTAGACTCACTCAGTGTGTTTTCCAAATGCCCATCGAAGTCCTTCTTATAGTCCTCTCGTTGGATAACCAACGGCCCAGATTAAAACATAATCAACAGCTTAGAACATATTGACCCGATCTTCGTCTTTTTCAAGAAGTGCCACACCTAATTCTATTAATATACTTTAATTATTCTAATTCCCTAAGTTTAGACTTAGGCTTCCATTAAAAATAATTAATTATTTTAATAAAACCCCATCCAAGTGGAATTTCCCAAAACGCTTTCTGGGTATTTTGGATTACATGTGTCTAAGCCTCCCTACAAAATTTGAGACTTAGAGCACATCCGATGCTAACAGAAATCAATAGTAGGATCGCTAACCTTTTCAAATTCGAGGAGAAGAGTAGTTCTAACAGGTGATGGAGTTCGTTCTCCCCTTCTTGCAGCAGTTCTAGTTAAAGGAGGAAAGTTTTCACCCTCAAGCAAACTAGGGGTTTGGACAATGAATGGAGTCGCCAGAGGAAATTTGAATTGTCGTCAATGAATCAGTTCCTCAATGATTCACTAGGGAGGTAGACTTGCTTCCTCCTCGGCAATGGCACCAAAATGTTACCGCTCAAACTAGCAGGGGTCCTAGGAGGGGATCCTAAAGGGAAACTACTAGGTCAAGGGCAACAATGGAGCAATAGCTCACTGTCACCTCAGCTAAGGCTCCCTGCTCTTTACGAACTTTCACCAATGGGAGGAGACCCGGTATAAAGAGAAAGCACTAGATGAATAGGTCAATAAGAGGATGAGCAATGGTTCCTAGGCCTATTCTCAAGAGAGACTCAATTGGATGGATTGCTTGCTTTGGAAGCAAGGTGGTAGGCTCTCTAGGAAGAGTTAAAAGAATTCTTAAGGCTAGGGTTTGGGAATGTATCTTGAAAAGATGATTCCTAAGCCTCGAAATCCTTGTGGAGACTTGATCTTTATGTGATCTTTGCGTAGGTTGGAGTTACAAAGTTGCGGGACCATACGGGACCGAGTGAACTCAAACTTAGGTCAAGGAAGTGGAATTGATCACTCAAGGAGGGGCTTGATCTAATTGTGGAAGAGAAAAGGATCAATGGACAAATCTTCTTAGAATAGAATGTAATGATCTAAATGAGGTCACTAGCCAAGGGAAACCTGGGGCAAGAGACGATCCTTGGGCTAGGGCTTGCAATATCTTGAGATCCCACCGTCGGAATTTCGTGAAATTTGGAGAGCCTCTACAGAAAACCCTAACGCAGTAGAGGACAAGAGATCAGAGTCTTTTGATGGCTAGAACGTGAAATAATTGATGCCCTAGGTGACCTATGGCGGCAAGGCCTAGAAAGAGAAGGAGAGGTGAGAGAAATAAGCTTTGAAAATGACCATCTATGGAAGATTAGTGCCTTATCCTTTGGGAGAGATGGAATCAAGGAGATTTTAATGTTCGGAAACAATTCACCCTTTCAAGAGGCCTTCATTCAACTTCGCATGGCATCAAAGCATGAGAGCAGCTACTTCAAGGACTTTATACTTTGATTTGCAATAATTGATGACTTATCGAGATGTAATTAGCACAAATTATCTCTAGGAACATTCACCCATTCATACATGGCCCATGACATGATGCAATACTATAAAAGATCAAAATTTCGACCAATTCGTACAAGAAAGGAGTAAATTTCAGACTTGTATAGTGTAAATCCCAGCAACATTCATGTGACAAAGTAAATAACAAGAATAAGCATGAAAAGAGAACCTACATGTATAAAAGAGTATATCCAATCATCAAATCATGCCAACAATGAAGCTCCAAAACAAGAGAGAGAGATCCAAACATCAAAATTCATCCATATCATCCAAACTCATCCTCTAAAAGGGATAGCAAAAACCTCACAAGAGCTAATAACCCAATCCAAGTGATGATGAGAGAATGAATCAACTTTCATCTATTTATACAATCTCTAATGAATTTGAATGGCCTAATTTGGCCTAATAATGCCCCTAAAATAAAATAATGTGCATAATAACAATACTTTTGGTGAAGAGCCCACCAAATAGCTCAATAACATAAAGATAAGTCTCTCAAGAGGGTAGGATGATCAACATGATGAGTCGTTGGGCCTTTGAGGAGGCCTAATGAAGTCCAAAGGGTGCCATGATGTGAAACTAGACTCCCAACATAGTGGACAAGGGGTTGGCCCCTTGTTTTCCAAGCAAGAACCTGTGGTGCTCCCAAGTGGATGTGGGGGCACAAGGACATCCTCGTGGGTCTCCAAGTGGATTGAAAATGCATGTAGACCCTCTATAAGGGCTAGGATGATGATATAAGCCCTCCCTCTGCAGCGGGAGACATCCTCTAGATCCTAGAACATCTACCAAGTGTGTGGTGCAAGTGTGGAGCCGGTTGGGCATAGCGAACCAGGTGTGTCATCCTCATCCAAAAGGAAGAACAAGAGTACGCAATGTGCGATGTTGGGGATCCATGAAGTAATCTTTGTTATGGTGGAGGCCCATGGCTCTCAACAGTCACCCTCCAAGTGCCCATGTGGCCCTCTGGAGGGATAGGACCCTGTATATGGAGTCCAAGCCCCAAAGGAAGACCCACCTGCAATCCTGCATAAGATCCAATGTGTCCCCTTTCCCTCCAATACAACAAATCATTAGCAGATTCAAGTAAAAGAGTTTACAAATCATGGAATCAATGGGGCATTTTATGGTGGCATGTCCTTCCATAGTGGGCTTTAGCATGTACAAGTGTCTCCAAGCTCAATAAGGGGGTTAGCCAAGGATCCTATTAGGTGGTTTCATCCTTTATAGGGGGTGACATGTCCATGGTACATCCTTCAAGTGGCAGGTGGCAAATAATAAAGTGATGGAACATTGTGGGGATCAGGGGAATCATCTAGATCACATGTTAGGGTACAAGGGTAGTGTTAAAATTGGACAACTAGGTCCAAAGTCTGGGTTGTGCTACTCAGATGACGATCCCAATATTTTTTATTGGATTCCTCTTCCGAAGAGGTGTAAGATTGATCTAAAGATCATCTCGATCGGATGAGCAGAACATATACTTTGAATTTATTCCACTTATGTGCTAGGTCGGCCTGGAATAAAATATTGACTTAAATGTCTTAAAGGACGTGTCACACACCCCCAAAGATCCCTATATATTGGAGAGACTTAGAGTTCATTTGACACACACATTTTTTGTGGAGGAATTCTCTCCCTCTCTCTGGATGGCGTTGGAGCAACATATCTATGAATTGTTCTCTGTTTGGGTTGTTTTGGGGTAATGTGTGACACGCTTGGCTGAATGACCTATTGGAGACTTTGCTGGTAGAAGCATCCTGCTGATCGCTGTAACGCCACCATTCATTATCTCTGTTTTGGCTTGTCTTCCATCGATCTATTTATATGTTCTATCTGCTTCAGTATTGTGTGCCCTAATCTGAAATGGCATAGAACATAGGCAGAAATTAACATGGTTTCAGAGCTTGGGAGAAGACAACGCCCAAAAGAAAATAAAGGTGTCGTAAGGCTATGTGGTAGGCCGCAGGCAATACCACCACAGCAGGTGATAGCGTGGGAAGATTTAGGGCTGTTTTATGCCCTAACCTTCAGCGTGAAGAAGTCTTCTCAAAACAAAGTCGGAGAGGAGGCCGAGGAGCTGTAAGTGACAGCGGATTTGTTGAGGCCAAGGAGAAAGTTCCGGTAACATACGGAAGCTCTTCAGTAATATATGACTTTGTCAATCAAGGCTGCGTATTTGACCGTCTTGATCAGTTTGATAGATCTACAACTAAAATTAGTCGTCTGTGCATTGTTGTTCCCAGGAAGAAGATCTCGTCTTTTGACTTGATTTGAGGTAAGAGGGGGAACACAACACAGTTTTTTGATTCCGATATTCATTCTGGCAATAATGGTCTTATCGCTGGCGAGTGCGGCGTAGAAGAAGGCCACAAGCATTTGCCATTGTTCCGTCTGCTTTCACGCTGGAAAATGCCACACATCCGTGGCCAAGTAGATCTCGAAAATTTGATGTTCTTTCTACTGTGGTCGATATTTTTTTTTTTCTCTCTCGTCAAAGCATATTACTCGCGAGGGTAAATTAGAGTTATCTGGATTGAAAAAAAAATTGTAGTTCGATCCGTCTATGTTAGAATACCTGGAATCTAAGTCATCGGAGCCCGATGAGACTTCTTCTTTCCGGAGAATCGGTGCCAGGAATCACGCTACAGCGTATTTACTTCTTTGAATGATTGCGTTGTAGTCACTTCTAAATGTCAGCGTGAAGATTGAAGTTCTGAATTCTTGGATCAGGGTTTCGATTGAATATTCTTGCAGGTGTTTCTGAGGCATGTATGTCACTTCTCTAATGCAAAGGTTGAAGTACGAAGTATCTTTGAAAGAGAGTAGTCTCACGTAATTACAGTGGTTAAGATGCTATTGGAAGGGCCGAAATCGTCTTTCAGTAGTCAAATTGCACTTCAGAAGTCGAATTGCACTTGTGAAAGCCGAGGACTATTTTGAAGCGTAGAAGTCAATTCGAAGCTCAGAATCTACTGGCGCCGCATTATTTGCGTGAACTACAATTTCGGGCGGAGCAGTGGTGGACCGAAATTCCTTGAAAGGGGAAAGTGTGACTAGGCAACGACAAGTTGAATTCCTTGGCGTCAAAGAATCGAATTTCTCTGTTATTGCAGAGACCACAAATTTTCCTCTTCTTTCGCGCCCATTTCCAAAGGGATCGAAGCTTGTTTCTCATTGCCCTGGATATAGGCACGTATTATATCACGTATTCTAACGCTGGAACAGCCCAGACCCTCGGAAGGGGCCGAGGAACAGATAGTGGTGGCAGTGAATCCAGAAGAAAGTGCGGAGGATCAAATGGCGTTGGATGAAATCCAAGTTGCCTCGCATCGAAGCATGCTCTCTCATTCTCTTCCCGAGCATCTGAGGCTCGATCCCGTGAAAATGCAACAGATGAGAATGCTGTTTTTTTCCTACAGACAAAGAAGAAGAAGGAGCCGAAGACATAGCAATGCCGGGAATCAGAGATAGGGCGTCTCGTTTTTTTTTTGGAAATGCTATGCAGAAAACACCATCTAAGAGGACAAAAATAATGGGTTTCAGTCTTGATGTGAAGATGGAAAGTCCTATATATGTGCATTCTGGTAATATTGTCGATACAGCACTATTTATGGTAAGGTCCTTCAGGGTTGGGTGGGGACCCAATGGGTTGCTCGTGCACAGCGGTATGTCTGTTGGGTAGACTGTCGATGTCAATGGTTTGTCATCCTTAATCCACATTGTGAAAGTTGCCCTTGACAGAACGGTGAGAAATGAGCAGGATAAATTGAATGATCACCGTATTGATTTGCAATTTGTTTCACCACTCAAGCATCACATATTGATGAGTAGAGTTCTTGCTGAATCGGAACATATTCATTCGGATACATATCAGAAAGCCGAGTTATTATGTTATTGAGGGTCATTAGCTTGTCCGAATGATATATGAATATTACTGAAGATTTGGGCATGTCAGTCTACTGCGCCATTATTAAAAGCGTTGTAGAGTCTCGGGATGATATTGTTGTTTGATGAAGAAGAGTTGAGCCAAACCGCCCTTCAAAAGAGAGGACGAATGTTGTACGTGCAGGATCTTATTCATAATTTCTTAAATTGCAAGGTTTGTACCGCTGAAAACTTACTTGCCCGATGGTGACATTAATCTGACAGCATTTAATATGCATAAGAATCTGAAGGATACATGGGCAAAAGCAGTATGCAATGTTCTTGAGAGAAAAGTGAATATGCAGAGTTTCATGTCAAGGAAGTACACTATATTCAAGCTTAATTGCAACACTGCCTTGACAGTTTCCCCATGACAATTGTGTTAGTATCTCTATGATGACGATATCAACTCATGGTGGAGAGGCTGGGTGCATTATTTCTACAGCTGCAAATTTAAGGAGCTAAGAAAGTAATCTGTGATTCTATGTGACATACACAGACTCTTATGTTTACGAAATTCATAGTAGCAGTAAGCTTGTGACTGTATCAGTCTCACATTGGAGTGTAATGATATTCTTGAAAGTGTGAACTAAGAAGTTTTTGCAGCCTTCAGTCACATTGTTGGAGTCTTGAACCATGGTTAGCAAAGATACCTGTGAAGTTTTGAACAAATATTGTATATGATACGTGCCTAGATGCATGACAGTATATGGCTATGAGTCTTGGATGGCTTTGACTAAGGGAGAATAAGATTCAGGCCCCTCAGTACAAAACTTCTTTTCGAGTTGTTGTCTGGGATGCCCTCAATTAAAATAGATGTCTTCTCTCTCAAGAGAAGTTGGCATTATAGGGAGAATACATCTGTATATGCTCAAGATCCTCATATCATTACTGAACGAAAGAAGATCCTCATGGCTCAAAGACATATGGCTTCAGAGGGGGAAATTCCGGAAGAAATCCGAGAAGCCATATAATTACCAGGGGTATCTAGCTGTTATGGATACAATATGAGCCTGGATCATTTGAAGAAACTGTAAAGCATCAAAGTCTGCAAGGATGCGAGGGTGATGTCTAGGATATGGTTCCTAAACCACAGATCAAAGTGGTTGTCACCTCGATATAAGATCAAGCATGGATTTATTGGGAAAATGTGTCGCCTGAAGGCACTGATTACTATTGCACCTATAATCTACTATTTCCCTCGCTGCTACGCAAGGACAGAATCTTCATCAGATGGATGTAAAGACCGCATGATGCGATAAAGGAAGAGATGTATGTTGAGCAACCTCTCCCATGTCTGTAGGTTGAAGAAAGCCCTCTATGGGCTGAATCAAGCACCCAGAGATTGGTACAAGAGGATAGATAGCTACTTGATGAAGTTGGGCTTCACTCAAAGTAATGTTGATCCGAACCTTTACTACAAGGTTGTCCAGGGGAAGCCTCTCATTCTGGTGCTGTATGTGGACAACCTCTTCCTGACAGATGCTGACCCTCTCATGCAAGAGGGAGCTCGCTGCTGAGTTCGAGATGAAGGACCTAGGACTGATGCACTATTTCCTAGGCCTGGAGGTCTGGCAGAGACCTGGCGAGATTTTCCTTTCTCAGGGAAAATATATTATGAAGCTTCTGGAAATATCTAGGATGGTGGACTGTAAGTCCGTGTCGACACCGATGGAACTCAACCTTAAGATGTTGAGTGGCAGCGTTGTTGGGTCTGTGTTAGAAAATCCTACTGAGTATCGTCAACTCGTAGGAGGCCCTGATGTTCTTAGGGAACATCCGTCCGGACGTATGTTGTGCAGTGAACACTTTGAGTCAACACATGGTTGATCATAACATTCACTGGGTTGGTGCCAAGAAACTCTTGAGATATCTCTGAGGCACGATAGACCATGGGCTGAGATACACTGTCGGGAGTATGACACTCCATGGATATATTGATGTCGCATTGGGCCGGCAAGGTGGTGGACCCAGAGCACATCCGGATGCTATCACATGATTGCTTCGAGCAGAAAACTAAAGTCGCAGTCTCGAGCACCGCCGAGTTCAACTACATTGGCAAAGATTACCAGAAGTCACTTGGTTGCCAAAGCTCTCTCTGAGCTATTCAACATGTGCTAGGATGCCACCGTTATCCTTTGTGATAACTGCAGGGGGATTTTATTTGGTCATAGAATATTGGGTTCCACGATTGATCCAAGCATGTTGATGGCTGGTACCACTTTATCTGGGATATGGTACAGCGAGGCGCCGTAAGGCTCGATCATATAGGAACTGATGAGCAGGTCACGGATATTCTCACAATGCCCTTGGGGAAGGTCATGTTCCTACCCTTCCGTAAGAATCTTGGAATCATGGAACGGCCCTATGATGTGGGTCCTGTTGGACGATGAGCTCGAGGAGCTCTAGGGGGCTTTGGGGACAGCTTCTCGAAGCTATGAGCAACCACAAGGCTAGGCTTGCCAAACCTTGTTGGTGTGCTTGGACCCCACCGTTGTGATTATTGAGTTGGTTCACCTCTCATTATCAGTGCCTCGTATGCATCCTACCCATTGAGTTCAGGGCTCATGGGAAGTACCTCTCATTTGGCCAATGAGATGGGAAAAGCTAGAGACTAGTAGCAAAGACTGATGGACGCATCAGAGATTGTCGTACTCTCTATCTAGGATGACACGGTCCAACCACTTGATCTGGGATCAAGTCTTGTGAGGTCTCGGACCTCCGCCTGACTTCGGGTCAGATGAACCAACTTCGGGTTGGTTGGAGACTCTTTGTGAGTCCGATAGAGGTTTTGACCTCTGGGCTGAATCTGTCAGTCGAGAATGATGTCTTTGTGACTAACCCACTTTTGTTCTGAAATAAAGAGGCCAGCAAAGCAAGTTACGGCGGGATGACGCACGATGTTTGGATTGCACTAGTGGACGGAGTTCTCCCTAGTTGAGAGGGAGTGTTAAAATTGGACAACTAGGTCCAAACTCCGGTTGTGCTGCTCAGATGACGATCACAATATTTTTATTGGATTCCTCTTTCGGAGAGGTGTAAGATTGATCTAAAGATCATCTCGATCGAATGAGCAGAACATGTACTTTGAATTTATTCCACTTATGTGCTAGGTCGGCCTGGAATAAAATATTGACTTAAATGTCTTAAAGGACGTGTCACACACCCCCAAAGATCCCTATATATTGGAGAGACTTAGAGTTCATTTGACACACACATTTTTTGTGGAGGAATTCTCTCTCTCTCTCTGGATGGTGTTGGAGCAACATATCTACGGATTGTTCTCTGTTTGTGTTGTTCTGGGGTAATGTGTGACACGCTTGGCTGAATGACCTATTGGAGACTTTGCTGGTAGAAGCATCCTGCTGATCGTCGTAACGCCACCATTCATTATCTATGTTTTGGCTTGTCTTCCATCGACCTATTTATATGTTCTATCTGCTTCAGTATTGTGTGCCCTAATCTAAAATGGCATAGAACATAGGCAGAAATTAACAGGTAGTTATAATAAAGGAAGCCCATACCTGGGTATATGAGTGTAAGAGGGAGCAAATCATGGTACATGAGTTACCCCGGCCTTTATTTTTCCACCCTTCTTCGTATGCCTTTTGCCTTTGATTGATTTTTCTTCATAACTACTGGGGGCTCCAGGGGATGAGAGCATAATGTGTAGTATATAGCAGTGGATACCCCCTTAAGGTGCAACGATTCATTGCCCACCAAGGGTTGGGATAATCATGGGTTCCTTAATGATGAAGGGGGCTCATCTAGGGCCCATAGGAACCAGGCTAATGGCCATGGATAAGGGTTAGAGCTCATGTTTGGCTTTTTCCCACGTGCTAAATTTGTATGTCTTGGCCATCTTTTGCATTTTGTGGTACATTTCCTGTTGAGAGTGGCCAACTTATGCTTTTTCTTTTCTTTTTAGCTGCATCAACCTCTGGGGCATCATTCCAGACCTAACCCAAGGTGTGGACAAGGGGAGGGGGAGGCTAACCCTATGTGGACCCAGATGGGAAAAATGATGAGTGGGGTCAAAATGAGCAAAAGGGGGCGAAGGATATGGTGTCGAGAAATGAAACCACACAACCAATATTGGGATTTCCCATGTAGTATCAGCCCTAAAGCTAGTGGCCAGTAAAAGAGATTCCACAGGACTAGGATACAAGGCTAAACACCACAATCGGGCGGAGGAAACAAGAGCACAGACCTAGCCCACTCTTTCTGCCGAATCCCTCCACCAATCTATGCCCAAAAGTGTCCATGAAAAGTAAACAAAATTACTCAACTAAACCAATGAAAAGTCATTCCTTTGGGGTTGGAAGGCCTACCTTCAAGCATACATTCATAATAGATGGGTGAGGGACCACATGGCTAGCTCTGGTGGCGGAGAAAATGGCACATCGAGCTATTTGGTGGCTGCAAAGGGCTGTTGGCTGTCGGCTAAGGACCATCTAGGAGAAAAAAAATTCTCATATATACTACCCATGGGTGGTGGGTAACACGCATTTTATAGATAGATAATTTGGTTTTTAAAGTGCAACTAGGACCATATAAGGAAAGGGAAAGTTTGACAAAGTAAACTCCTCAAAGAGTGTACCCTTCTAGATTAGGGATGTTAGGGGAGCCATGGGAGGCTCCTCGTCTAATTAGAGGCCCAATCCGGGTATGGGGACAACATCAATCTAGTTAGCAAGGGAGTGACCCAAGTGAGAAGGCCAAAGAGTCTACAGATATAGCTAATGAATAGTGAAAAATCCACAAAATGATATCTGACGGACGTGTATGGCAGTGCAGCACATGCAGTTGCCAGCAACGTCCCCCATCAAGAACACACTAAGTCTTTAATTTGGCGATGTTCTCAAGCAACAGAACTAGCAAGGGGGAGGAAAAGTACCAAAATTCCCGATCAAAACATACTCAACTCCTTAATTGGATGTTCTCAAGCAAGGGAGCTTGCGAGGAAGGGAAGAAAACTTTCATTACAACCTCAACGTTTGAGAACAATATCTCACAATTATTTCCATAAGCACATCAGTTATCCAAACAAAACCCCACACGCTATTAAAGTTATCAAGAAAACGCATCTTCTTATTCACTAATCTAATCCGGGAGCGAAAGTATCCAGTTTCGCCTGCTTCATAAATATAAATTTGGAGGAAGAAAGTAGACACCTATCTTTTTGACATTATTAATAAACTAAATCAATCAAGTGATGAAAAGATCCTCTTGCTGTGGCAAATTTGCAAACCCACATTATGATAGAGTTAAGTTAATAAACATAACAGCCTCACTAAAGCTCAACTGTTGAGAAATTTCAAATGATTCAAATTTATGTTGTGGGGTCAACTTGATAGACAAAATGGTGGGTGAACATACACATACCAGGGCGTTCTGCAATGGTGAAGACTGGCCGATCAAATTGCTCCTGCTCAAGTTTAATAATGCCAGGTGGTGTAGTTCCAGTTTCGTCAAATAAATCCAAAATCTTTCTGAAGTCTACAACATCGGAGAGGTCGGTTGGGGGGGGCCTTTCCCTGAAATGGTATGATAATGATTGAATGGAAACAACAATATTTTTGAAATAGAAAGCAGTTGTTGTCATCGTTTATATATATAAAGAAATAACTTTGAAAGTGAGATGGGAAAGAATAAGGCACACCTAGATATGGAGCCCCGAACTGCCTTGTAAAGTTTGTATCGCTTCTCAGCCTTTCTGAATTCAGTTCTATCCGCATCTCCTTGGAGAGCTTCGCTGTAACCCATTGAGGTTGAGGAGTGTTAATTGCTTTTGGCCAACAGAAGTCGATCATGGAATCAAATTGGGTTTGGGGAGGAGAAAGAGGACCATATTGTTGGTGGAACAACAGAACACATATTTTGAAAAAACTATATCAACCTTCCTATTTACGGTCCGCCCGGTGCATGTTATAAAAAGTATACCCTATCCATCTCCAGAACAGGGTTGTCAGCTCTTGAATAACTTTTGTTATTGTTGCTCCTGATTGTGTAGTTCATTGCCTTGTGGTTCACTGCTACGGGTTTACTTTTGTCCCACTTTCCATTAAAAAAAAAAAAAAAAAAAAGAAAGTCGTCGTTCGCATCACTTGGAACCCTTGTAAAACAAAGCATACGGGATTGTTTTAAAATGAGCTTGTATATGGAATCAAAGGTTATAAATTATTGCTGTGGTTTCAAATTTAGTTGAGAAATCTTTTAGAAATTTGGGTTAGAGTGGTTAAGCTTTAAGATTTTAGGTGGTAGTGTGGAATCTATTTCTACCATCAAAAATAAGATTCAAACACTTTTCATAGGTGGCTTAGGGATTTTTGATAGTGTTGAATCTATTTCTACCATCAAAAACAATAAACACTCTTATTGTCATATTTTTGGAGAAAAAATGATTGGATTCTGGCAAGTTTTGGTTTTGTCATCTTGGTGAACAACTCCATAAATTATTAATAATAAATTATTTATGTTGATAAATTATTTATTATGGAATAGGATTTTTAGAATTTAAATTTAATTAATATGTAGATTTTCTTGAAAACTTAATAATGAAGAAGATTTTTGAAAAACTGTGTGTTTTCATTAGTGTCTTCTGCTGTAAACACTTCACCCATCTTCAAGGACAGCGTCATTAAATTTAATTATTAATAATTATTAAGTGAAGGGAATAGATTTAATTTAAGTGAAATATGTTAAAATACTTTTAATAGTAGGTATGAGGGGTTTCCGCAGTGCATTATATTAGATATCATTTTTGGGATTCAACTGCGTTAAGTAAGTCATTCATCTATGACCATTTCCATGAGATGTAGTCATAACTGACTAATTTCTCATGATTTTTGAATAGCTCACTAGTGAAATGAATCACATAGCATCAATCATCACTTTCGGGGCTTGCACCTGGTAACCAAGACTTCCCGGGAGGTCACCCATCCCAGAACTCCTCTGGCTCAAGTGCGCTTAACTATGGAGTTTTCCCAACAATCAAGCCCACTTAGCTTGTTACCCCATTTGCAAAACCTTAGCAAGTATTGTGCCTCATGAACCATTCAAGTAGAGATCCCTTTACTCTTTGTATTTTAGGTATGAGGGGTTTCCGCAGTGCATTATATTAGATATCATTTTTGGGATTCAACTGCGTTCAGTAAGTCATTCATCTATGACCATTTCCATGAGATGTAGTCATAACTGACTAATTTCTCATGATTTTTGAATAGGTGTCATATGAATATGAATTATATGATTTTGAGCATGTGGTATTAGTAAACAATGATATTGACCCATAGTATTGTAACAAAGCCCATGATATTGTAAGAATCTTCATGATAAAATAGAGTTGAATCTCCACTATTAAAAATCTTGTTACATGTTTTTATATATATTTTAAACCCAAATATTAATTCTTTTATAATTATCAAAAGTAATAATAATTTAAAATAAAGTTATAATTTAGTTCATTTTTATGATTAATTTTTAAATTTCTATAAGTGTTTTGATGTCTATGGGCATTTACATTTAAATCATATGGTTGTGTTTGTTTTAAAGTTATAGTTAAGTTAAATATCAAATTGGTATAGAAAATCTCTTTGTTTTGTGACACAAGGAATCCACCTATTATAAAGATTTGACTTTTAAAGGCATATGGAGGTGTACATATTCTTAACATTAAATTAATAACAATAATAATATAGGAAATAAGTTCAATTGTAAAATAGTCAAAATAGTTTGTAGATTAGAAATATATGGTATAACAATTTAGAAAATTTTGATGGTGGAGTAGGACTTTAAATTGTTTCTATCTGATTAAGAGTTTGTTTTTCTCATACGTAAGTTAATAGGTTAACAACCCAAGACCAAGAAATCTTTGATAAGAGTGGAAGCCTACTACCTTATGAATTACTAGTGAGTTATTATATTGTGTGAAGCTTTACTTTTACATAATGATATAGGTGCACATAGAGATAGATATGATAACCCTATTAGGTGATTGACCTTAAGTAATATAACTTTTTTTCTTTCAAAAAATAATAATGATGATATCTAAGATATTAATGGAATTAGTCATTTTTGGTTTTTTTTTACTCAAAATTTTATTTATTTGTTTATTTTTGTGTTTTTTTACTCAATTTTTTATTTATCTATTGATTTTTGTGCTTTTTTACACCACAATTTATTTCTTTACCTTTTTGTTGAGAATATAATGATAAAATGGTTGACATCATTGAGATGGTCATTCTTGGATCTCAGTGTTTAGGGAAGTCCACAAACAATCAAGCTAAGGTGTATAACTCTAGTATAATCGTCGACTTAATGATCTAAAAATCAATTCCTTATGATAGCAAGTTAACATCTATAATAACATGAATTTAGAAGGAGGTTTACAGAGTTCAAAAGGTTTTGTTATCCCAAGTGTTAGAAACCAGAATAATACTAGGAGGGAGGGGTGAATCAATATTATGTAAATTTTAACAATTATTTAGCTAGCTAAACAAATTCAACAACATAACAAAGTATCATTCGCGCAAAGCTTTGAATATGGGATGTTAACCTGGAAACCCATAAAGGGATAAAACCATAATACTTCTTGATTTTTAAGGTAAACGCAAGCACCAACTTCAACTTACAACAAATTTTATAGGCACCAACCCCCTTTCTTTGTAAGCACCTACTTGCTAGAAGCATCCACTTCCATTGGTTGCAAGCACCAACCTCCCAAGATTTTCTAGCACCAACTTGAAGGAGACTACGATCCCCTGCTCGACAAGCACCCACTTGCTTAATCAGTTTGATCCCTCTTTCATTAATTTTCAAACTCATATCAGTGACTCCTCTTAGACAAGTTCAAGCACACAACTTAGTTCAAATCATCTAACCAGTGGATACTCTCAAACACACACATAACATAGTTCAAATCTTTTTATCAATATATACTCACACACACAGCAGTAGCAACACCATATTTTTTACCTCTTTCAACATCTATACCCTACATAGCTCAATACTTACTCAGATCACATAGGTTTGATGCTCAATTACAGTTATCATCCTATGACTTCTCTCCCTCTCGTTCTTTTTACTAATTTTATTGTTCTTACTAGTTTATAAGGGTTTCATTCATTGATCATACATTGAGGACCACATTTCTATGTTTGTATCATGAACTAACATAGGCTAACTCAGACATGAGCTCAACTCATTTTTATCCTTTGCAATACCTCTTATTGTCATTCGCATAACCCTTTTCTCATGTTCACAGTCTAATCTACCTCTTCAAGTATTTTCCTCTGCTTTTATAGTTTTTGGCCCTTAATTTACCATTGGTATTAATCCATGGTATTTACCCATGGGAATTCTTACTTGACTGTATCAGCAAATTTCTCCTTGTCAACCTTCAAATTTGTCTATCGCACTAGAGTACTTAAGCTCCTTTTCTTTTGACACTTTCCTCTTATAACCACACGCTAGATTGGGGGCTAGTACTATCATTACTAAGCAAATCCACTATCTGGCCTTTTTGTTAGCAAATGCACTTTAAACACCAATGTATCCCAGATGCCTCGATTTCTCCTTCAATTTTTCCTTAGTGATGGGTGTTGATCCCTTGCCTCCTCAAGAATTGGGGATGGAACCATGATTTTAAAATAGTCTTCTTTACCATATCCAACATTCACCTCTTAGAACTAGATGAGGCTATCGCATGGGCTGACCCTCGGATGGTCAGATTCTCGAATACTCCCCACACTCCAAGAACTACAATTGGCTAGAACTTTGACTAATCCCTTTGACTCTACCTGAATGAAGATCCTGGCATAAACCTTAAGTTGTTAACTACACCCCCAGAACACTGAATTCCCAGATGGCCTAGTACAGGTTCCATACGCAATAGAAACCTAGAAAATCAGTTACACTAAAAGACTCTACCAAACCAGTCCTTGGTGTGAATCCCGAGACCTTAAAGTCTTCCACATTGATACTCCATGGACCAATCAAAACTTGCCACATGGTTTTCTTCCCACATCATCTCTACCAATTCATTGGCCACATTGTCTCTCTACCACTTGTCATGTCGCACCATTGTCACATGTCACTAGAAAAGGGGCCACTTGGCCACCCAAAATGTTGAATCCACCTGCCATGTGTCATGACCACAAAGTGACACGTCACTACCACCTAGATCCACTTGGGCTATCATTTGGATGCCACCTATACCACCATGCTCTATTATTGAGTCACTTGCCACCTTTGTTTGTAAACTCGACATTTTCTTGCCCATTCAACCTATCGTTTAAACATGGACACTTTGCATGTTCCATACTTTAGATGACCAAATAAGCCATATTGAAGGGGGGTTATCCTTCGTGCAACTTAAATTCTTTTTAATCATTGATCTACCATTTCTAGTCGATTTTCCCATGAGATGTCCACCTATTACAGATTTGGGATTTTTCCAAATTACCTAACAAAAATTTGGGGTTTGGCTTCATGCCCCCAATTTTTTTAGTTTGGCCCATTTTTCCCTGTGCACTTGATACACACTATGATCACTTGCTCATTAGACACACTTAAACTCTTTTTCACATGAATGTAATTGTAGCACTAACACTGACCATACTTCCTTTGACACCAATGCAAAAAATTGTCATCAATGACAACACATTGGTCAACAATATCCCCCTTTGTCATTGATGGAAACATCACCAAACATTATTTGTAATTGATGGAAACATCACCAAACATTACTTGTCTTGATGGGGTGTGAATTCCCTTATCAGTCTGCTTATTCTCCATCTCCATGTATGCTCACTCTCCATCTTTAATATCCAATTTCTCTGCTCACATTTCATTTCCAATGTTTTCTCATGCTTTCCCTTTGACATCAATGGAAAAGGGATCTTGTTTCGCATTCTCCCCTTTGATACCAATTTACTCTATTGTTGTGATAAAACTAAACAATACACACTAGTGGTTATTTCAAGGGCCAAATTTTTCCCCTAAACACATGCTACACCTCTTATTCTAGCATCTCCCCCTGTGCTTATTCACTTCTATTGATTTTTGACCTCTTGACATGCAACTATCTTGGGCTAAATTGGAAAATTGTCTTTGTTCCTTGTGAAGGAAACTATTGAAGATATGAGAGAGACATCACTCCCAACTTTTGCCTCAAATACTCAAAGGGCTCTCAGGAAAGAGGCTTTGTGAATATATCAACAACTTGTTCCTTTATTGATATATATTCCAGCCTCACAATCTCATTAACCGCATGTTCTCTAAGAAAATGGTATTTATGGGTATATGCTTGGTTCTTTAATGAAAAATAGGACTCATAGACATACTTATAACACTTGTATTATCACAGGCAATAGGAATTGGTCCATCATACATTAAATTCGTGTCTTGCAAAGTTTACTTCATCCACGAAATCTGAGTGCAACATGCAACGGTTGTTATGTACTATGCTTCAGTTGTGGACAACTCAATATTGAAGTTTTCTTTTTGCTTAACCAAGCCACCAAACAGTCTCCTAGGAAGAAGGCACCACCACTTGTGCTCTTCCAATCATCTACACTACCAACCTAATCAACATATATGTATGCAATTAAGGAAAAAATATCACCTTGAGATACCACAAACCAAAGTCCATTGTGGCCTTTAAATATTTTAAGATACTTTTTGCAACTAACAGATGACTCTTTTTAGGGGTTGATTGAAACCTTGCTAATACACCAACAACTTACATGATATATGGCCTTGAGGTTGTTAGGTATAAGAGGTTGTCAATCATTGATGTGGACATCTTTTGATTGACCTCAAGTGTTTCATCATCTTCACTCAACCTACAACCAATGACAATGGGAGTGTTGACATGTGAACATTCTTCCATTCTAAATTTCTTCCACATTTCTTGAGATAATTGCTTTGAGAAATAAGCATTCATCCTTTTACTTTTGCAATCTACAAACCAAGAAAAAGGGAAAGTTCTCCTAACATTGACATTTCAAACTCACCTTGCATTTCAGTTTTAATTTTTTGTCTCAGTGAATCTGCATCACTTCCAAAGATTAAATGATCAACATAAATAATAATAATTAGCAAATTTTCATTTTAGGATTTGATATATAAGTTGATATCAGTTGTCCCTTGCTTGAAGCCTTGTTGTTGAAGATATTTGTCCAATCTCGAATACCATGCTCTCGATGTCTGCTTTAGTTCGTACAAACCCTTTTTGAGTTTTCATACATCATCTAGTTTATCTAACAACTAAAACACTCCAAGCTATTCTATATAGACTTCCTCTTCAAGTTCTCCATTTAGAAAGGTTGATTTCACACCCACCTGATAAAATTTAAATTTCTTGTAACAAGCAAATGTTAAGAACGTCCTTATTTCCTCAAACCTTGAAATAGATGCAAAGGTTTCTTCAAAATCCACTTCTTCAACCTATGCATATCCTTTGCACAGTAATCTGGCCTTGTTTATGATAACATGTCCATCCTCATTTAATTTTTTCCTAAAGACCCATTTTGTGCTAATGAAATTTTTATTTATTAGTCTTGGAACTAATTCCATAGTTTGTTTTTTTTAATATGATCTAATTCCTCATTCATGGCATTTACTCAGTGCTTATCTTGACTTTCCTAAGAAAAGTATTTGGTTCAATCATAAATAGCATGGAAATGTGTGTTTGACTACAAGTACCTATCAACTTTCTTCTAGTTTGAACTCCTACTTCCTTATCACTAACAATTTCATTTTCAGGGTGATTCTTTTATACATGCCTTGAAGGAGTTTTAGAACAAGAGCATGTTGCTTCTTTTTCTTCTTCCTCATGTTATTCATCCTCATACTCATTGATGACTTGGTCAACTGGATTGATATATCTCAGTCGCTTCTCCTTGAGAGGCAAAGCTTCATCCACCTTCACATAAATGTTGTCATCTTGCACAATATTTTGTTATAGCATCTATAATATTTTCTCTTAGCTGAATATCCTAGAAATATACCTCCATCATCTCTGGCATCAAACTTACCCAAATTGTCATCATTAATCTTGATGTAGGACTTGATGCCAAAAATTTTGAAGTGTTTAAATGAGGTTGGTTTTCCATACCACAACTCGTAAGAAATATTGTCACTATTTGGCCTAAGATGTGCTTTATTTAAAATATGAATTGCAACATGAACAACTTCATCCCAAAAGGTGTTTGAAAAAATTTCTCATCTAACATTTCTCTAGCCATTTTCTATAGTGATTTTTTTTGCCTCTCCACCTCACCATTTTGTTGTGGGGTGTGTTAGGGTCCTATAATAATAGGGATCATAATTTTGAATTGGCTATGTTAAGTCTTGTAATATTGTACATACCTTTGCATTTCTGCAAATGTTTTCCCATATTAAAAAATGAAAAGAGGATATGTCCTAAAAGAATAATCAAAGGACCAAAAGAAAGAAAAGAGAGAAAAAGAAAATATAAAAAAGAAAGAAGATTATGAACCCCACAAAAAGAAGAAAAAATAAATTCTAAAAATGTTGCACATTCAAATGCCACTACTCTTAGTTTATTTTACTTATGCAAATAAATTGTGTGCAGCTTGTTCAAAATGCCACAATTCATGATGATCATACTATCCAATCTCGATCATTCATGCCTTTAAATTTTATGTTATGATAGTTAGTGAATAAAGATCTGACCAAACCATTTAATCTTGGCAGGTCAGTAGTTAGGTAGAGAATAAAAATGAGCTCATAAGTTTAATCTGAGTCATTGGAAGATATAAGGTTAGAAATAAGTTAGTTTTCTTATCAAAAGAAAATAAAAGGGTTTGCAAGCTCAAATGCACCCAAGAAAGGAAAGGAAAAAATGTTAGCATGAATAAAAGGGTAGGTAGAATACTTTTCAAAAGTTCTATAAGCATCACTATGCTTATCCATTAAAGAGAATTGATAAGTCCCTAGGAAAGAAGGAGAGACAAATATTGAGAACTATTAAAGATGAAGACTTATGAAATGTTCTTTCTTGAATCAATGAAGAAAAATTCATTAATTAACCCTCTGTCCCCTTTTCCCTCTTCATTCCCCCTTATCCTAACCCTTTTCCCCTCTCGGAAACCAATTTCCTCTTCCCAATTCTAAAAATCCCCATCCCTAATCCTTATGGTTACAAGAAAAAAAATCATAAAAACCCCTAGTCAAAGTTGAAATCCCTTCACCTTTTCCCTTCCTAAACCTCAAAAATATCTTTCTAACCCCTTCCCCTTGCTGAAATCCCTTTTTCCCCTTTGAAAACCCCCTTACCCCTTTAAAAACATCTATGTTTCCATAAAACACACAAAACCCACTTTTTAATTGTCTAAAGCACACAAATATTATTCCTCGACCCCACTTTAATTTGAACCTTCTGCATAATTTATTTCCCGACCCCACCTCATTTGAAAGCACTCAACTCTGCCTATCGTCTGATTAGCACCGGGTAGATCAGACGTCTCACGATCAAATTCGCATCCCCCAACGTTCTATGTTTAATTCCGAGGGGGGGGGGGTGTGAAATATGTTGTTTTCTCTGCTTGCTCCCCTGCCACACGGCGTCTCCTGGTGTTCTCGCACCCCCTCCTTGCCAAACCACAAACCATTCCGCGGGCATACGATAACCACTAATTTCAAATTATAAAACCCCATTATCCCACTCATTTCCCTACCTCTGCAGACTTGCAGAAAAGACTTAAACCACCATACCCCCCCGGAAAACCATTTTTTAAATTCAACTTTTTGAAATAATCGTTTCCCTCAGCAAATAATCCTTCTTGCATCCCTGCAAACCATTTTTTTCATTATAGGTTGTTTTATTTTGATGTTGTAGGTGATTAACGGAATGAGGAGATGGAGGAGAAGCTTGATACTAGTTCCATCCTGCTTACTCCAGACCCACAGGCTAGGAATTAGAAAAGGTCTAGAGAAGAAGACTCTTACTCAGAAGAAGCTACACATGACAATAAATTCAAGATTATGTACATAAAGAAATCAAAACTAAGCATAGTAATAGAGCAGGAAGAGACAATTGAAATAGAGAAAGTGATTGTTAGCAGGGATGATATACCTACACTAGATACAAAAGAAACACCTCTGCCATCATCTTCCAAAGCATAAATCATTCAAAAATAAAATTAAAACTTCTTTTACCTCCAGCATGAGGTAAATCACATTTTTGTAAATAAGCCTACATTTTCCAGATATTCAGAAGCAGATGAGATTTACCGTAGGACGGTGAAAGTCAAAATCCCAGATAAAGAAACATGGGAGAATTGGTGTGATTTATTGTAAAGGGTGAAAGAAAAAACAAATGAAAGAATAGACAGGTAACAACAAGCAAAGAATCAGGGCCAGATATCAGACAGTTGAAAAGTGTCACTATCTTTTTGAATAAAGATATTTTATTTTCCTAGAATAAATCCTAGTCGGTTGACAGGATATTTTTGTAATATTGTATAAATACTTCATCATTTGAAGTATCAAGTGTGGATTTCTGAATATTTCACTAGCTGACTGATCCCTTGCCTGAGGGTTATTGTACCAATTTCTAGTCGACAGACAGAACAAGTTATAAAGAGGCTTCTTTACAAGATTCATGTGTTGAGCTATCTCAGTGAAATACAAAATTTCAATTGTTCATGTTTTCTTTCTAAGTATTCCATAAAATTATATGTGTTCTAAATCTGAATGTTATAACAAGAGTATTACAGTAGAATTTTCTTAAATATTACACTTTTCTTTTAACTATTATACGTTTCTGTGTTTTCTTCTAATATCCGGTTTAGAGAATTCTTGATTGCCCTCTGATCTCGATTGACTTCTTCACCCTTCTTCATTATCCGGTTTAAGGAATTCTTAATTTCTCCTTGATTCCGATTGAAATATCACTTCACCATTCAGCCTTGAGGTTTGATATTTCTCACCTATCTTGCCCTATAACACTTTCTTCATAATTTGATTTTGTTCTATTTCAAAACATATTGACTCCATAGCCTAATGGAAAGTAGAAAAACACCTATCCATCTAATTCATTAATCACACCAACCAATCAAAACCAATCCAACTAAGCATACATAAATAGCCTAATATCTATTAAATAAACAAATTTAAATCATATAGAGAGAGCCCTCTCTGAGTTTAGGAAGGCTAGATCCTAAGCTCCAAAGTAAGTTTGTAGTTACCTCTGATATTTCTCTTTTAACGCTAAAAACAACCTTTGGAAATTTCAAAGTGATAACAGTGTGTTTGTTATTAAATTTGTCTTCTTATTCCATGTTCTTCACAAAAATCATTAAACTCTCTCGAGGTAAACTTTCCATCTCTGTCAAACCTTAGAAAATTTAATTTACAATCAATTTGAGTTTCAGCAAGGGCTTTGGAGACTTTGAACGTATCAAACGCTTCGGAATTCTCTTTAAAAAATCCAACCCAAGTCAATATGGTATAATCACCAATAATGAGCATAAAATATCATTCTTCGCTTAGGGTTTAGTTCTGGAAGGTCCACATAAGTCTGTATGAACCAACTTTAGAGGCATAGTTGATGAGTTTTCCTTAGTCTTGAAGGATACTCGAATTTGTTTACCAATTTGACACGATTTTCAAATTGTATTGCTTAGCTTTGAAATCTTTGGCAAGTCCCTTACAAATTTCATTTTGTTGAGTTATGATCAAAGTTTAAGTGTCCCAACTTTTTGTGCCATAACCAACTCTCATCAAGCTTCTTAAATTAACACTTCTCATTTTCTGCGTTGAGTATGTACACAATATTCGAATTTTTCACAACCTTTGCTACTACCTCCTATGTGTTTTTTATCTTTATCTCACAATACTTAGAGTGAAAAGTGACATCATAACCCTAGTCACACATATGACTCGCACTTAATAAATTATGTTTGAGTCCATCCACAAAAGGAACATTCTTAGCCTTGCGTCTTCCATTGTCCATGCTAATTGTGAATTTTCCCTTTATTTTTCCCTAAGCATCATTACCAAAGGTAACATTGTCTTTATTATCTTCTCTTAGTGATAATAATTTACTCTTATCACTAGTCATATGTTTGGAGCATCCATTGTCCATGTAACAATGGCTACCTTGGTTTTTGGCATATAGGACAATGCCACATTCTTCTTTCCTTTCCACCTTTTTCTTCTTCCATGTCTTGGATTCTTCCGATTATTGTTTGATCTGAGGAGTTGATTTGATTTTGTTTCTTGTACAAGCAACTGATTTATGCCCAAAGTTCTGACAATTATAACATTCAATATAATCAAATAAAGTAGCAAAAGGATTTTTGTATCTGGGATCATTCCTGTGTGGGTTTACAAATATCCTATATTTGTTCTTGTTGACTGAAAAGATTCATTTCTTTTATTTATGATTTGATATTTCTAAGATAGGCTCTACAATTTACAGCCTCATGGAAAAACTTTGTCCATGAGTAACCATAACCATATAATACATTTTTGTACTTGTGAGCAATTTTCCTTTGAAGATATGATCTTTTGATTCTTTGATGGTTGTCTCTTTGAGGAGGATCAGGCTTCTACTGATTTCTTGCTTGATCATTTTGACTATTTGAATTGTTGTAATTTGCAGTCCTTCATTGATGCTAATTTTTCTTAATGTCTCATGTTTCCTTGTTGTCATTTCCTTCTCTTTGCTACTACCGAATTTGACCTTCGTTGTCATTAATTGCCTTGTTGTCATTCATTTTTCTTTCCTATTGTTAATTGTTATCATTTACTTGGATTTCATTGATGTTACATCATTCAAGTGCATCAATGAAGCTAATTGATTCTTTGTCTTCAAGTTTCTTTGTGCTTCTCTCTATTTAATATCCCAAACCAGTATTAACAAGGGGAGATCTTTGAATACTCATAATTTCATTCAATTTTTCAATTCCTTTAACACATATTATATTTTGGTTGAGACAAGCTTGGGATTTTTCAACTTCTTTCTTATTAAAGGCAACTTCTTCCTCTAGCTTTTCACATTCCTTCTCTTTCTCTTTGAGTTGTTCTAAAAAGTATCTTTAATCTTCTTGGATTCCTCGAGCTCCATCTTCAAAAGAAGAAAATATGAATCTGTATTTCATCCCTTTCTTTTTCATATTTCATCAACATCTCTCTTTGTCTCTTGTTTTTCTTCACGAGTCTTTCTATTTCTTCAAATGCACTAACTAGTTCTCCTTACATATCTACTACAACTTCTTCTTTATCTAATTTATAATCAACTTCCCCTTCATCCAATATTTCTATAGCCATGAGCATGAAATAAATTTTTCTCTCTTCATCAAAAGGTGGCTCATTGTCATCCTCTGAGGAGTCGATGTCCTCTTGGGTATAGAATATTTTCTTCTTTAACTTTCTTTATTTCTTGAATCTCCTATACTTATCCTTTTCTTTATTACCATATTCATTGTTTTATTTCTTATGTGAGAATTTAGATGCATATTGACCAACTTTTCCACAATTGAAACATTTGAAAGACAACTTACCTTTGTATTTTCAAGACCCTCTCTTCAATCTTCCAACAAATTTGGCTTCTTCTTCATCAGATCCATAACTTGAGTCTTCTTGATCTTAATTTGTCTTTTTGTCAACTTTGAGGGTTGCTTCCCTTAATGTAGATATGCCTTTTATAGTTCTCATTTCATAGGCAATTGATCCATGTATTTGATCCATTATTAATGTGTTGAGGGCTTCATCTCCTCAATATTTTATACTTTAGCATCGAATCTAGCATGAATAGATCTTAACACCCTTTGAACTACTACGAAATGTTTCACAGTTTAATCAATACCTCTTACTGTGTTAACTATCTCATCTACATAATGAAATAATTGAGCTATGTCCTTATCCTCATTCAGGCTAGTAAAAATCTAGAGGGTTGGTCCTATTCATCCATACCTTCTCTATGGGTTGCCATAAAACAATTCTACGACCATGTTCCAAGTCCTAAAACATAACTTTTTGGCGTAATTGGTATAGAGCAGTTAGTTATTGAGGGAGATAGCTTGAGAAGACCCATGTTTAATGTTATGCGAATGAGGCAGTTCTAGAGCAATTATGGAGGGAGATAGGTGATTGCATTCTATAAACTTGAAGTCTCACCTTCTGTTACGCTGGAAATTCCCTTCTTCGGAAATAAGTGATCCCTCTAGCCCAATGAGTGGGTCTAGTAACAACTGTGACAAAGAATACAAGCTTTCCTATTTTAACATTGAAGTAATATGAGAGAGGGAGATGTCCTACCTCACTCCTTATGTAGTCGTTTCCTCGATGTCGATATTGATCCTTTCACTTTCATGCTCGTTCCTCATTATGCCTTCTACGTCCGAATACCTGTAAATAATATCATATGACAAAAGATGAAAGATACATAGCATATATATATTTCAAAGCAAACCACATGACAGATCAAGGAGTATCATGCTAAACCAATTAATATTAACAGATTTATGGGAAGAAAAGCATACTTTGTTTTATAAATAAACAAAGGGAATCTTACAATTGGTACCTTGATGTTGGAGGCCTCCTTCGGAATGGAAATCCAAGTCCAAGCCAAGCCTTTCAATCTCTTCTCCTTCCTTGTCAAATTGACAACATGCAGGTGCAATCAGGCAGAAGAATGTCAACCAACAATGACCAAGCAAGACTCACTAGCATGACACTCTTTTATAGCATAGATGGAGAGGTTATGGATCCACTAATGAGGGGGAAATGCCTTATCTCAAAGGGGAAAGTCTTTGGTGATAATATCAATGGAAAAAAATGGGAGTATTTGACGATATCCTCAACCAACAAGTACGAGAAATCTGTTCTTGAGAATTCTAGAAGTCAAAGCTTCTGCTCCATTTTTTAAGAACCTACCAAAAGAGGACCAACGTGACTTTGCTGCTAAGTTCTCTCACTGGCAGCGTTGTTCATAGGTTAAGGACAGGGTGAAAAGCGTAAGGCTATTAAGGGAAGAACTACGTTGGGCTTGTAAAATAAGGTTTTTTACAAACTTTTGCAGAAAAGCATCAAGGCATTTCTCTTTTAGGTCTTTGGGGATATCTCATGCATGTTATCTAGGATGAGCAAATTTATATAACTTTTTTTGCTTTGCAACGTTCGTGACATGAGCGAAACAAAAGACGACACTTAGGATAAGGATTGAAGGATGCGAAAAAATATTGTGTAACACCTTCTTTACCTTCCTATCTCCTTCATAACAATTTTTCAGTGTTTTCCATATCTCTTTGGATGTGTCGCAATGCATGACTTAAATAAATTCAAATTCAAACAATCCACTTTGGATTGAATTCATTGCTTTCACATTGTATGAAAACTTGAGCTTGTATTCTTTGTCAACCAATACATCTAGATTTTCATATCCATTCAACATTGCATCCCAAACATCTGCACCAAGGGACATTAGGTAAGTCCTCATTCTTACCTTCCAAAACACATAATTCGTTCTAATGAAGAGAGGAGATTTGTTAGTAAGATTTCCATCCTAGCTTGCCATGTTTCAGATCTAGAGCTACCTTCTAGTTGTTAGACTAGTGCTAATGGAACCAACTATGATACCAATTGTTAGAAACAAGAATAATACTAAGAGGGGGTGGGGGGGGGGTGAATTAATATTGTGTAAATTTTAGAAATTATTTAGTGAGCCAAATAAATTCAGCAACATAATAGAGTACCAATCGCATAAAGCTTTGAACATGAGATGTTAATGCAGAAACCCATAAAGGGAGAAAATCACAAAGCATCTTGATTTTAAAGGTAAACACGAGCACCAACTTCAGTTACAATAAATTTTGTTGGCACCAACCCCCTCTCTGCAAGAACCCATTTCCACTAGTTGCAGGCACCAACTGTTTGGACATTAATTTTTCATTATTATTATCATTTCTTGACATATATTTCATCTATTTATACCGTTCTTTTACCATTCCATTTATCATATTTTCTCATAAAACACAATCTCAACTTGATTATGTTTTCGTGGATAAATAATGTTTGTTCTTTTTATTTTTAATAAATTGAAGATTATTATGCAAAATTTTGCCAATGATGGTTTATGAAAAGGATTTTTATAACAAAACTCAAGGTTTCAACCTCCAAGTTCTCATCCAGATCTCAAATCCAAGCTTCATCTCTTAGTCAAACAATCCAACTCAGAAATTTGTTAGATAAAAAGTGACAATTTTATGTTGGATTTTGTGGGCAAATGAAGGCGAACCTCAAAATTCCGCAACATGATTTTTTTTTCAGAATGGCCCAATTTATTTCTACACATAGCAGTTTTCTAAATTTTTCTCTAGTTTGAGAGATATGAGTGGTTCTATGAAAATGATTTTTCCATATTTATTGTTGTGACCAGTTTTCAATTTTCCCCAAACACAATCAAATTTGACTTGCTTTCAATTGATTGATGATGGAGAGATTGTAGAAATTATACAAATAATATGTATATCAATGGATTCAATCAGACCATGTGATATGCAAAAGCAAGATACTAAATCCTTCTACAAATTAATTGCAAAAAATAAACATGATCGCCGATCACAACAAGTAAAGAAAGAAGAAAATCAAACCACAACACAGATATTTTCCTGGGGAAAGCTTACTGTTCAAGACCCCTCTATATTATATTGTATATTCACTAAGGAATCATGAAGCAATTACATTGCACTCTTCTCACAAGAGTCTCCTACACTCTCACAACTTTCTCACACTGATCCGGACAAAATCAAATAACACTTTGCCAATTTTCAGCCTCTGCTCAGCCTGCCTTGCTTGTGCAATTCATGTGGAATGCAATCCCTATTCTTTAGGAAATTCAGCCTTCCAAAACTGTGCAATGCTCATGAGAAATCCTATGGTTGTTTTATTGCATGCGGGCATCCTACTAATGATATAACTGATAGTTAACATCCCTTTAACATTTGTCTCAACTAGGTCTCCACTGGAGCTAACATGCATGCAACTATTAATAGTAAAGCATCAGTTGCATGAAATATCACTACATGTGAATTAAATCTGATTTAATTCACTTGACCTCTCACTAGTGCAACAAATAGTTACAACTAGTTCAATTGATTTTAACTCAATAAATTGAGTTAACTGATTTTTCATGCATTAAACTAACGCACTAACTGCAACTCAAACTCCATTACTAATAGAATCACTTTGCATGCCTCACCAACCACCCTCAACTCGAAATTCATGAGCTAACTGAGTTTATCACACTCAATTAACTATTACAAGTGATTATGAGATAAGATTACATTTTATTGTCCAATTTAATTAAGGGAAAATTAAATTAGACACACATTTCTTGTTGACTTTTCAACACTCCCTCTCAACAAGAAAGGGATTATCAGCTACCCCGATCCTGCCTCTATGGTATTCGAATTTGATCCTAGCAAGCGGCTTCGTTAGAATATCTGCATCCTGATATTCGGTGGGAATGTACTGAAGTAACATAATGCACCTATGAACACAATCTCTGAGATGGTGTTACCAGATGTCTATATGCTTGGACCTATCATGGAATACCGGATTAACCGAGAGTTTAATGCAACTCTGGTTATCATAATGTATCACCGTCAAATCCATCTGAGAACCAAACAAACCAACCAGAATATTCCTCATCTAGATGGGCTCACATGCAACCTGACTGGATGCCATGTACTCTGCCTCAGTTGAACTGAGTGCCATAGATCTCTACTTCTTGTTGTACTATTACACAGTAATTTGTCACCGTCCCTGCAATCCCCATCTCGCCCATTGGAGGGTCATTTCTGTGACCAATAAGTAGTGTAATGCCTTGCAAATACCATCATTGCATCCATTGCCATGAGGACAACATTCCTTCTGTTGATCATTTCCTGAGCAGACCCCTAAAAACACATGTTTTTGCCTTGGCACTGGTAGCCCATTATGCCCTCGTGCCAATGAGGAAAATTAACATTGAGCCCGTGCCAGTTGGCGCTCTATCCCAGTTAAGCACCCGCACCAATCTGCTTATGGAAAGTTTTTTAAAAAAAGAGGCGAATTTTCGATTACAACAACTTCGTGGATGAGTCATGAGGAGTGGTTTCGACTGAATAACCATGGCCTTCCTCCTTTGGCCTCTTGTTTCCACCTTATGGGGAACCTCCCAAGGGATAAGGCCTCCCTTCCACTATTGTAGGGATCCCAACCTCCTCCTCTCCTCTATAAATATAGCCATCTTCCATTGATGAAGGGGCTGAATGGTTGAGCCTTAGTAGTCTTAGTAGCCTGAATAGAGCTGAATCAATAGTAAGGAGATTATCGTCAGACAGCCGAAGAGAAAGAGACTTGTCCCATTCCAGACGAGCTTTACCGAGACATACCCCGCTGTCAACCCGCCGAAGGAAGATCCAGCATCAGAGCTCAAGTTCTATCTTTCTTTGTTCGGATTAATAATAAGCGACTTTGATTATGGTTCCACTCATATGTTCATGTTTTATGTTATGAGTTGTATCTTCTCTGACTGATACATAATTGCATATATTAGGTTTTACACGTGTTTGTTTGTTGTTTCTTCGTGTACGTGCAGGTGTTCGAACGCGCTGAGCGGGAGAATTGTGATCTGCCAAAGCGAGGGACAGAAGCGCCATCTTCTCCACAAACGACAGCAGCGTAGGACTTAAGGTAGGCCTCTTGTCACATCTTGGTCTTTTGCAATTAGGAACTTGCGTCCTAGCGTGACTCGGTTGTTGCTAGACCCGATCTGGGCTAGTAGGGATCGCCTCTGTCCGCAGAGGGGATTTACCTCTCCAACAAACTGGCAACTCCACTGGGGATTTTGATTGGAGTTTGTCTTGTCTCTTTCGGTTGTTTTTGGCTTGTGTCTGCTTGATTTTCTCTTCTGGTTTGTCTCCTTCTGGTGTAAAACCTCTGTTTAGCCCTAGAGGATTAGATATGACCTCTTCTTTTCCGAAATTTTCATCTTTTTATGGTTGGCTTGATTGGCGTGGTTTCCACCCTGACAATCGCGCCTATTAGCGCAAGTTGCCAGTTCATCACTCGCGCCATCCCCTGTCTGGCGCGGATTACAGCTAGACAGTCGCGCCATTTCCTGTAGGTGCTAGGGTTTTCCTTCTTCGAAAGTTTTTTTTGGTTAGTACTTTTCTTCTGGGTTAGTTTTAGATTTTTCTTGAAGTGGTGAGTCTGGTCTTGGTTGGGATAAATTATTTGTTTTTTCATTTTTAGGCATTAGCGCTTGTTGTCAGTTAGCAACCCACGCCAATTAGCCATTGGCGCTAGTTGTCAGTGAGCAAGTCTTTCCAATTGGCGCTAGTTTCACCCACAAAAGTCGTGCTAATTTCAGGGTGTGTGAAAATTGAGACTTTTTCCCTAAATCCTTCACCAGTGTGTTTTTCCCTTCTGGTCTTTTCTCTGTATGAGCATAGATTACATTGCTCATTGTTTGAAATGTCTTCTCTCCATGATTCCTTGATGTAAAAGGGAATGAATGCCTTGTTTTGATCTCATGCTTTGGAAGTCCTCTTTGTGTTTTGTCACCTTCTGAGGAATTTCGTTACAAAGTGTTTTGAAACAACAATTGCATTCTTAGTGTTTGTTTGCATCCCTTTTGCCTTCATCCTTCATTAAGAAGATTTGATTTGCGTTTATTTAGTTTTCATCTCAAAGTTTGCTTTTGTTAAAATGCATTAAATCACATTGCATTGAAAAGTATTTTTTGAGATCCATCATTGAACTTAGATTACATTGTTTAATGATTGAAAACTAAAAATCGCATCAAGTGAATTCTCTTTCATTAAAATCGTGCATTAAGTAGATTATCATTTCATCGAAAAATGCATTGAGTACATTCTTGTTCTTTCAACAAAAAAAAGGGAAATTGTGCATAGATTACAATTGCATAGTTTTCAAAAAAGAGGATTTTGCATAGATTACATTGCATTTTTCGCATCGTTGAATGTTTGAAATTACTTTTGGATAATGAAAGTCATCTAGTTTGGAAAAAATTGAAATTTTCAGTATTGTTGTTTGTTGCATCATTGTTTGAAGTTCTTCCCTTAACTAGATAGCATTCATCGAATGAAATGATACATTGTAGCATGTAGTCTGCATTTAGAGGATTTTTGAGACATAACATTCGGTAGGGCCTTGAAACCGAGACATAATTGAAGATCAACCATAAAATTTATTCAATTAACCTAAGGAAGCATTGAAACGTTAACAAAACACATTTTAGAGGTCTAGGCTAGTGACGTGTTCTAGCGTCGTTAAACCTAGTAGCTGTCGCTCACCTCTTGGCTTTAGACAGTTCTAGTACGGACTTGTGCTCCCCGTACCATCGCGTATATAAAGGGAGACCCCACTAGGTTGCTATCCTATATCCGTAGGAAGCCGAGTCTACCACCGTATACCCGTGATACACCGGACACAACATTCGGGGAGATTGCCTGCATGTATGTTAAGTCGTTGGTTGATTTCTCTTTCATTTTGAAACCAAGGTGTATATTGCAATTCACGGATATCTGGTACACCCTTTGCCTAGAGTTCCAGAGTAGTCATTTGATCTTTTCTGACTCATTAAATTTGAAAGGATCATCAAGCGCTTGTCCTTTCACGCTTGTTTCCAAATTGAAAGAGATAGAGTCACCTTTTACTCATTTCTTGACTCTTAAAATTGAAACGATAGAGTTTTGTTTCAATGTTTTAAAGATTAACTGCCCACGAAATATTCCTGGTTAAAGATAGTTTCCTTAGGGTGTTGTTTTGAGTTGTTTCTGATGGAAAATTTTCAGGAGTTCACCAACCAAGGAATTCCCTCCGAAGGGAATCCAGGTCCTTTTCCTCCTTTTGGAAATGTTGGTGCTCCTTATATGGCAACGTTGTCCCTTCCTAGGTTAACTGTTGGGTTGCCTGTTTGGTTGTTTTCGAACTTTGTGGTCCTAAATGTCCCCCTACTATTTAATTAGTTCCTTCGCCTGAACAACGCCATGTTGATTCCAAGGTGGACCTCTCCCCTTCTTCGCCTATTTCTGCGTCCTCCTCTTCTACTTCGCCTAGTGAAATTCTGGATTCGAGTAACTAGGTGACTAAGAAGAAGAAGAAGAAGACAAAGAAGAAGAATTCCAATAAGAGAGAGGCTAAGGCTGCAGCTACTGTTCCTAAAATTTCCACTTTTGATAAACCTTCCAACCCTCCGCGGAAAGTTAAGTTCCCTTGCATGTTGTGCCAGGGAAACCATATTCTTCTAGATTTCCCTGGCATTCCCAAGGTGCTTGAAGTATGGTCCAACAGTCTTCCGCCGTTGCCTTTGGCTTCCAGGAGTCAAGTTGGGGGGACGTCTTCGGCTGCTGCTGGTAAGGCTCCTAAGAAGCAAAGTAAACTTGCCAATCCCTGTAAGTTGTGTGAAGGGCACCATGCCATTCACCTTTGTCCGTATATGGATGAAGCCAATTGAGTTTTGGACAACTCAGCTATTTCTGCACCATGCTTTCTGGCTGGTTGCAAGCAGCTTTCTTTGAGTCCTCCACCAGCTGATCCTACGATTGGTCAAGAATCATCCTTGGTCGATCCTGCTCCCTTGGAAATTCAAATTCAGGAATCCATCCCTGACCAACCATTGGTCGTGGGATCGGTTGAACTGGCCCCGTCTGCGGTGCACCAGGTATTTTCCGTCGAGAGTGGATCTCATCCCCCTCAGGTTATTCTTGTTTCTTCAGATTCTTCAGACTTGGAGAAAGATTCTCCTGTCCTTATACCTCAAGAAGCTGCTCCTCCGCCTCCCGTGATGGAGGTCTCAGAGGAGACCCCTCCCGACACCGTGATGGAGGTCGTGGAGGATGCTCCTTCTTCTTACGTAACACCAAGGGAAGACCATCTCGGTTCAATGGTAGCCCCTCCGAGCAGTTTGGTCGCTTCTTTTGATTGGAGTCGATTTGCAGGATACCGCCTTCCATCTTATGTGCCTTTTGAGATAACGGTACAAACCTCTGGTCTGGTCGTACCTAGCACTGTTATAGATGAAGACGCATCTGTTAGTGTTCTATCCTCAACTACTTGGCAAGCTTTCGGTTCGCTGCCGCTTGTGCCTGTTACGCAAAATCTATTGGCATTTAATATAAGAACTAGTCAACCGTTAGGGATTCTTCCAAGGTTACCTGTTACATTGGGAGGTAAAACTGTCCATATGGACGTGATGGTTGTTCGAGGTCCCTTGGATTTCAATATGCTCTTGGGGCGCGATTACACCTATGCCATGGGAGCGCTTGTCTCATCCCTTTTTCGTGTGGTCTGTTTTCCACATGAAGGACGGATCGTGACCATTGATCAACTTTCATTCTTTGGTCCTGAGGTGGTAGATGGCCTGCCATCATCCCTTCCTGGTTTTTATCCACCCGTTGTATTTTCCCCACCGCAGGTAAACTATGTGGCCACCTACCCCGTGCCTGTACTCAGTGATAGTGCCGTTATACATCGTGTGCTTGGGGCATTGGGTCCAGACTTCCAAAATGTTTTCCTTCCATCGAACGGGCAACTCTTGGAAGCGATGACTTCTTATTCATCATAATGAGGCTGGTCAGAGCATAGTTTGTTTTCTTATATCAAGCTCCTTAAAAAATGAAACAAGCTCTTATGAGGATAGTTCTTTTAATGTGTCAACCTCGTTAAAACAATGAAACACTTAACTGTTCAATTCGAATCTTTGTTTAGATCTCATAAAATCCCAGTCAAGTCTTTCTCTTGATCTCGTAACTTGAACCTTCACTCCATCTGCCTTTCATATGGATTGAAGCTTGGGGGGCATGTACCTCGAATTGAGTCAGCATGCTGGGGGCATGCTTACCTTTTCAAGCATAGTTTGTTTCCATTTCAAGCTTGTATAAAAATGAAACCGGTTTCAAGCATAGTTTATCTTTGTTTCAAGCTTGTGTAAAAATGAAACCAACTTCAAGCAGAGTTTGCTGATTTCAAGCTTGTGTAAAAATGAAACCTTTCCCATTTTACCTCTTGTGATTTCCATTTTATCAGCCTGTTTTGCAGATGAGCCTTGGTTTTCTCACTCCATCGTCACTATCTGCTTGGCCGATCATATGCCTTCACTTGGTTGTTTTACCCGTTCCTGAGGAACCGCTGCGATGAGTGGTCTTGTTAGCCAGCCTCTTGACCTTTATCTTGTTTTGAGTAGTTCCACCATTACCGAAACTAGTTGCTGCCCTTTATACCACTCGTTCCTCTAGGAGGAGTCAACTTTCAGCTCTTTTCTGACTCCCTAAACATGAAAAGATTACCGAGTCGCTTGTCATTTAGATCTTGTTAAAGTGGTTGTGAAACGACATCTACCCAGTATATGTTTACCCCTTTTTTTGGCTGGGATAGATTATTTACGAAAAAGGAATACCCTAGCCTATCGCCACTAGGAGGTTTTCTCAGACATATTTTTTCTACCTTTTCGGATTTGAGGAACTATTTACGAAAAGGGACTGTTGGAGTTTACTTTTCCGTTGTCTTTTCAAACTCTCTAAACATGAAAAAACGCCGAGTTCTTCCTTTGTCAGACTCGTTAAATCCTAATGACATCGGATTCAGTTGTAATGACGATATTCGAGTTCCTCCTTCCTAGGGCTCGTTAATTGTACTAGGATGGATTCGTCTGAAGGACGAACTTATATTACAAGCATATGCTATCCCCTTCAAGCTTGTTTTCAAAAATAATTAGGGTACTCGCTAGAAATGGTGGGGAAAAATGGAACCAGTATCATCGTCGTGTCGGCAGTATGTCGCTCTTGAACATGGCACTTGTCTGCATTCGTGTCAGGTTGGGGACATCTCATCTCATTCTCTACTTGCCTCCATGGGTTTGGGTAATCCATTTTGACCACTCATCTACTCTTTGCCTTGTCGTCATGACCTTAGATATTTTGGTGTCAAATACTGCCAAATCCATTGTCGTGCCGCCAATATGTTCCAGAGAAGTTGACCTCTGTATTTTAACCTTCCTCTGATTCTCATCTGATCCTGATTCACAAAAATTTTATTCCTCTATCTCGCGTCGATGATGTGGGAAACACTATGGCCCACCTTCGATCAAGGTCACTTCCTGTTGACTTCAGCTCATTATCCAGGAAGCTGATCTAGAGACTCCCTTTCGGTACCTTGGAGCCTGCATGCCTTAATGGCAGGTTCTTCGCATTCGACGCAAGGTTTTCATCATTGACCTTCGATTGGATGATTCTACGGGTGTTCAACGCCAGCTCACTATTCACATTCCATGGATTGTACGTATAGTACCTTGACGGCCATTGTCATTATTGGTGGTTCCTCTCGCGTCTATTAACAACTTCCATCATTGGCTGGTAATCAGATGATGTTCTTGCATGTTCGAATTCAACTCACTTATTCACATGCTAGAATTTGTACTTTGTTCGAGTCGAGATGGAGCACAAGACCCTGGATTTTGTCTGTTAGAATCCAGGCTACGGATTTTGTGGATTATTATGATTGGTTACATGACTCATTGATTGGATGGCTACGACCATACCTGAGTCTATTTATCGATCCTCACTAGATGGCTGCGTCCATGCCTTGAATCCTGATTATTGTATACTCTATTATGGATGGCTGCGCCCATACCGCATATATCATGTATTTGAGATATCAGTGGTACTTGTCTACGCAGGTTTTCCGATGGCAGTGTTTTCAGTTGGACATGTTCTCGTAAAGCATTTCACCCCTCTCTCTCTCTCGGGCCTCATGCTTTAAGGGGCATCTGTTACACAGTAATTTGTCACTGTCCCTGCAATCCCCATCTCACCCATTGGAGGGTCATTTCTGTGACAAATAACTAGTGTCATGCCTTGCAAATACCATCATTGCATCCATTTCCATGAGGACAACATTCCTTCTGTTGATCATTTCCTGAGCAGACCCCTAAAAACACCTGTTTTTGCCTTGGCGCTGATAGCCCATTATGTCCTTGCGCCAATGAGGAAAATTAACACTGAGCCCGCGCCAGTTGGCGCTCTGTCCCAGTTAAGCACCCGCGCCAATTTGCTTATGGAAAGTTAAAAAAAAAAAGAGGCGAAGTTTCGATTACAATAACTTCGTGGATGAGTCATGGGGAGTGGTTTCAACTGAATAACCACGACCTTCCTCCTTTGGCATCTTGTTTCCACCTTATGGGGAACCTCCCAAGGGATAAGGCCTCCCTTCCACTATTGTATGGATCCCAACATCCTCCTCTCCTCTATAAATATAGCCATCTTCCATTGATGAAGGGGCTGAATGGTTGAGCCTTAGTAGTCTTAGTAGCCTGAATAGAGCTGAATCAATAGTAAGGAGATTATCGTCAGACAACCGAAGAGAAAGAGACTTGTCCCATTCCCAACGAGCTTTACCAAGACGTACTCCGCTGTCAACCCGCCGAAGGAAGATCTAGCGTCAGAGCTCAGGTTGTATCTTTCTTTGTTCTGATTAATAATAAGCGACTTTGATTATGGTTCCACTAAGATGTTCATGTTTTATGTTATGAGTTGTATCTTATTTGAATGATACATAATTTCATGTATTAGGTTTTACGCTTGTTTGTTTGTTATTTCTTCGTGTACGTGCAGATGTTCGAACGCGCCGAGCGGGAGAATTGTGATCTTCCAAAGTGAGGGACGGAAGCGCCATCTTCTCCGCAAATGACAACAGTGTAGGACTTAAGGTAGGCCTCTTGTCGCATCTTGGTCTTTTGCAATTAGGAACTTGCATCCTAGCGTGACTCGGTTGTTGCTAGACCCGATCTGGGATAGTAGGGATCGCCTCTATCCGCATAGCGGATTTAATTCTCCAACATGTACCAAGAAATTGTTGTCAATCCTATGCTGAAGATCCCTCCTGATGTGCTCTTTCTGTCTGATGGACTACCTACCCAATCTGCATCGATGAAGCCTTGAATATTCACTCCCTCTGTCCGTCTGTACCATAATCCATACTCTGTAGTGCCCCTGATATATCTTAAGACATGCTTCCTTGCCTTCCAAAAGAGCTTGGTCGGCTTAACCATAGCTTGAATCAGCTGGTTAACTGCATAGAAAATGTATGGTCTGGTGTTCACCAAATACATCAGTGAACCCACAAGCTGCCTGTAAACAGGAGCATCCACTACCTCACTTGTAGTAGCATCCTCCTTCCTCCAGTTTCCTGGAGGAGGAGTCTCCATGGGTTTATAGATCTCCATGTGAAACTTATGCAGTATCTCTTTAGCATACTTGCCTTGAGAAATAAATAGCTCACCATCCCGCTGCCATATTTCCAAACTAAGGAAATAGTGGAGTCTCATGTCCTTCATCTAAAAATCTCTTGCAAGATCCTCTTTGCAAGAGCTACTCATCACCTGTCAAAATTATATCATCAACATAAAGTGTGATAATCAAGAGCTTACCATCAACCACAATCTGGTACAGGTTCGCATCCGCTTCACTATTTGTGAAGCCCAACCCGGTGAAGTAGTTTTCAATCCTGGTGTACTAAGCACAAGGTGCTTGCTTCAGCCCATACAGTGCTCCCTTGACCTGCACATCTGCGACTCACTGTCAAACGTCTCAAAACCTTCTGGCTGCTCTATGTACACTTATTCATCAATAACTCCATTGATAAATGCGGTCTTCACATCCATCTGATGTATCTGCCACCCCATCTACATTGAGAGTGCAAGGATAGATCTAATCAATGAGTATCTCGCAACATGTGCGAAAGTATCCTCATAGTAAATCCCCTCAACTTGTGAGAATCCTCGGGCTACAAAACTAGCCTTGTACTTATCCACATTCCCATTTTCCAGCTACTTCACCTTATAGATCCATCTAGATCCAACCACTGATTTTCTAATTGGTCTTGGGACAACTTCCCATGCATTTTTCTTGACAATGGAGTCATATTCCTCAACCATGGTGTGAACCCAAATTGGTTGTTGCACTGCTTCCTCAAAGGAGGATGGTTCTATCACAATACAGTTGCTCATAAGAGCCATGTATCCAATAAACCTGTCTGGAGTTTGTCTCTGTCTGTGCAGTGAAGTAGGTGCTCCTACATGTTTTTCTGCATCAATTCTCAATCTATCAGCTTCCGTGGTGTGCCTTCTACCATTTATGGTGGATGGATCTGCATGAGTGTTTTCTGCCACTCCATGACCCTCCGCATGTGGCTGCTCCACATCTTGAGGTTCATCCTTTGAAACCAAGAGTTCCTCATCTGCATGCAAATCAAGCTACCTCTTAAGGGACAATCACATGGCTTTCTCCTCATCGAATTTTATAACCCATCTCACAACAATCATCTCGTTGCTTGGAAAATACACCCGATAGTTGTGGGGAGTATCGGTGTACCCCAAAAATATCCCAATATCAACTGTTGGTTCAAGCTTCTTCCTGGAATCTTTGGTCACATGGCAATAGATAGATGAGCCAAAAATTTTAAAATATGAAACATCAGGTTTCTTACCAGAAAAATCCTCCTCCGGTGTATTCATGCCAAGTATCCGATGAGAACTACGGTTTTGCACAAATACCACAGTGTTGCATGCTTTTGCCCATAGATGCAACAATAGGCCCTGATCATGCAACATCGCTAGTGCCACACCCACAATTGTTCTGTTCTTTCTTTCCGCGACCCCCGTTCTATTGTGGGTTATGAGGCGCAATCAACTCTCTCTGAATTCCTTCTTTGCTACAAAGGTTCTTGAATTCGTTGGAGATGTTGATCCAGGTGGATATTGGTGGCCACCCACCTATTCCATTTGGACCCCCACCATCGATTCTTTTAGTTTTTCACTTTCAACACAACTTACTATTTTTAGCAGGTTTTTGGGTCCTGAACTTTTGGAGCCATTTTGGGGCCCTAATGATCCAGGTGGATATTGGTGGCCTACATATTCCATTTGAAACACCACCATCAGTTCTTTCAGATTTTCAGTTTCAGCAGAACTTACTATTTTTCGCATTTTTTCGGGTCCTAAACTTCCAGAGCCGTTTTGAGGACCTAAACAACGTTTTTTTGGGAAAATCGAGATGTTTCTCATGCCAAAAGTTGTACTCCTCGGATAGATCTTTCAAATGAGGTATGGTGCACTTCAAAAAAATATCGTATGCCAAAGTTACATCCCCAGGAAGTTGAAACATCAATTTACCCAAACGGAGCCCATAGTTTTGGCGCTTCATCTCCTAAGGTTAGGGTTTTGGATGTTTAGAGTTTTCCATTGTTTCTCAATAATAAATAGGCCCTCGAGCCTCATTATAACATAGTTTAGAGGCATGTAGCTGCCACATCTCTTCTCAGAGATAAGCTACCAGTGCCCTAGCTAGTTTATTTTCATTATGTCTGTAAGCATATTTCTGTTATTTGATATTAATGAAATGAAGTATTTCTGCTGCATCTCTGTGTTTATGTCTATTTCTATATTTTATTGCGTTCCTTCATAAATCCGGATCAGTGGTATCAGAGGGGTCTTCTATTTCTCTGTTTTTCTTTGCGTGTCCCCAACGTGGTTAGGGTATAAGGAGTTAGGGCTTGATCTGGTTGAACCCTTGTAAGACCAACCTTGTAAACCCCGACGACCTCCCATGGTGGAAGAAAAGAAAGATGAGCGAGCAGGAGATCCTATCAAAATATTGCTCGAGGAGGCCCTCGAGAAATAAAGGAATGCGATGATGGATAACTTTGCTCAGATCCTTCAATGACTGCCCACCTATGACGCATTTGCATCCAAAAACCACTCTGGAGGCGTCACTCCCTTCAAGGTACTGGTAAACTTTGACATTCATGTATTTGAAGGCTAGATAGATGCAGATGCCGTTGATAGAAGTTTTAATTTGATACAAGGGTATTTCTTCGTCCATGATTTCTCCGACCGAGAAAATATTATTTTTGCACTCCTCAAAGTCGCCCCCCATGTCAAGGACTGGTGAGAAACCTACTGTGAGAAAAAGGACAAGGGGGAACCATCTCTATTCTTGGACGCACCCACTTATAATTCATTCTGAGATGACATAAAGGAACAATATTACCCCGTGGGGAGATATGAGGACAAGTACATCCAATGAACCACACTGCAGCAACAAAGGGATAAAGATGTGCATGAACTTGCGAATTTGTTCCATACCTTGCGCAAAAAGTTGGGTATTAAAGATTTAGAGAGACATTTGGTGCTCAAGTATCGCAGTTGTCTGCACAGATACATTCAGGAGGAAATGGATTTCCTCGACAATACATCGCTTGGCACGAGATATCGCTATGCCGCCAAGATAGAGTAGAAATTTAAGCAGAAGAAGCGAGACTTTGGATCCACGAATCCGAAGCTAGGGAAAGGCACCCCCGAATCGCAGAAAAAGGGGCAAGGCCAAAGTAGGGTGACTCAGAACAACACCACAAATCCAAAGAAGGACACTGGGAAGTGATGTGAATTTCATAACAACCCCACTCATAGCACAAACGAGTGTCAGGCCAAACAATGGTTGTTGGCCAATCTAAAGGCACTCGAATCAGATGCATGTTCTAATCCTGATTTAGAACCAGACAAAGGAAATGAAAAATGGAAGGAGATCATTGATGCGGATCCCAGTGCCATTATTTCCACCACCAAGCTCCAGGGGGAGGATCCTGAGGATCCAGACGAGGGGAAGCACCTCTTCCATTCGCAGATGTGGGTGAAGGGTTCTCCACTACAATTGCTTTTCAATAGCAAAAGCCAAAAGAACCTCATTTCAGCTGAGGCCGTGAAGCGGCTCAGCCTGTCTACCATAGCACACCCATAACCATATACCATTTGGTGGCTTCACGAAGGAAGATATCTCCGCATCCGCCAGCAGTTCCGCCTTCCGTACAACATCAAGCCATTCACAAATCAGGTATTGTGTGATGTTGCTCCTATTGATGTGTCTGATGTATTATTTGGCCAACAATACTTGTGGAGGTGACATGTTGTGTATGATTCTAGGCCTCATGCTGTTATTATTACTTTGGGAAATAACTTGTACAAGATACCGAAGGTAGTACCGCCTCCTATCGTCTCTTTGACTATTGCAAAACAACGCAGTAAGATTGTTTCCCAAACCAGGAAATTTATTTTCCTTACAAATTGCTCACAAGGAAAGAAGAATATTGTGGCCACAACCTCGAAACAAGGCTCCCCTGCATGGCTGCAACAGAGGGACAAAGTCATGGAGGAATACGAGGACATTTTCTCCTCACTCATAGAGGTTCCTCTACATTGTCAGGACAAGCACTCCATTGATCTGACCATCGATGCACCACCGCTTGATGTTGCCATACCTCATGCGAATACACAGACATAATACACGCATGTATTTTATGAGGCTGATAAAGAAACCAAATTTATTGAATGCATCCAGCATGTCCACTCACAGGTCCATGACATCTTCGACAAATCTAATACCTAGTTCAACAGAATTTGCCTCATCCCATGGAGGATCTCAATGCAATGGGGACCATTACTTGCTAAGGGGGGAGGAATGATCCAAGTGGATATTGGTGGCCACCAACCTATTCCATTTGGACCCCCACCATCGGTTCTTTCAATTTTTCACTTTCAACACAAATTACTATTTTTAGCAGGTTTTTGGGTCCTAAACTTCCAGAACCGTTTTGGGGCCCTAATGATCCAGGTGGATATTTGTGGCCACCCACCTATGCCATTTGAAATGCCACCATCAGTTCTTTCAGTTTTTCAGTTTAAGCAAAAATTACTATTTTTAGCAGTTTTTTTGGGTCCTGAACTTCTAGAGTCGTTTTGAGGCCCTAAACGACGATTTTTGGGAAAACCGGGAGCAACATGGGTCCATGAACTATTGTTCCTCGCACAAAAAGTTGTACTCCTCAGATAGATATTTATAACGAGGTATGGTGCACGTCAAATGGAGATTGTGTGCCATAGTTACGCCCTTGGGAAGTTGAAACACCAATTTACCCAAACGGGGCCAATAGTTTTGGCACTTCATCTCCTAGGGTTAGGGTTTTGGATGTTTAGAGTTTTCCATTGTTTCTCAATAATAAATAGGCCCTCAAGCCTCATTGTAACACATTTCAAAGGCATGTAGCCACCACATCTCTTCTCAGAGATAAGCTACCAACGCCCTAGCTATTTTATTTCCATTATGTCTATAAGCATATTTTTGTTATTTGATATTAATGAAATGAAGTATTTCCACTACATCTCTGTGTTTATGTCTATTTCTCTATTTTATTTTGTTCCTGCATAAATCCAGATTAGATGTACTCACCACCATTCTTGCTCCTAAGAGCCTTCACATGCTTCCCAACAGAAAAATTTGGGGATGGCATACCAGATGTTAAACCAAAGAGATTTTCGAATTAAATCATGGGGAGAACGTCCAGACCAAGAGGTGAAGTGGCTGGTGGTCGAAATATGTGTTGGGGTATGATAATCCAGCCCATGCAATGCTTTCTCCCACACTTCTTGAGCATACACACAGTCAAGAAACAAATGATCCATTGTCTCCACCGCTGTGCAAAAGAGCGTGCATCTATGAGGCCCAACTATTCCTCTTTTTGCCAAATTTTCACCTGTTAGAATGCGATTATTAATGAGGATCCATGCAAAAAAATTACCTTAGGGAGTCCTGCTAGGTCCCAAATATGTTTCCAAAGCGTTGGATTGTGCAAAGGATTGCTGCGTTGGAGAGTTGCGAATCCTTGGGCAGCTGTGAAAACTCCTTTTTTCCCCCATCCCCATTTGTCTTTGGAACTGCGATGTATTGGAGCCAGCCCAACCAAATTCACATGGAGGAGGGATACTTGGTGCCGTAGTTGTTCAGGAGAACGTGGAATACTCCAGTCCAACCAATTACCTTCATCATCCCAACAGCATATGTCCTCCAGCTTTATGATGCCTAGATTCTTTAGCCAGTCTCACAGCTTTGCGTATTCCTGGGCAGTCTTTAGAGGTTGTAGTCCCATAATTTTGTCATCCCAAAGATTTTATTTTCCCATTTCCCGGAATTATATAGAGTTTTTCCTTGAAAAACTCCCAACTGTGAGTGCAGAATTTCCATAGAGTGGTTCCCTTGCTTGCTACACCTTTCTCCATATTGTGCAATGTGAGTCTGTGCATATATTTTTTGATGAAGACTTGACTAACCGAGTGTCGGTGATTCGAAAAAAATTTCCATAACATCTTGCCACCCAAAGCCAAGTTGGCCAGACCAGGGTCTCTTACTTGCAGGCCTCCTTCTAAAAGAGGTTTTTTCACAATGTCCCAATTTACCAAGTGAAATTTCTTTTGAGTTCCTTTACCTCCTTGCCACAGGAAATTTCTTAACATCTTGGAAAGATGATATGTAATTGATTTAGGAGCCAATAAGAAGGTTGCTTGATATAATGGGAGGGAGGAAAGAAAAAAATTAACTAGTATGAGTTTCCCAGCTGCGGTGAGCCATTGTTTGCCCCATACTTTCATTTTTGCCTTGATTTTGATGAGCATCTCAGCCCAATGGTGAGACTTGTTTATTCCCAGGGACAATGGTAGACTAGGTAATTGATTTTATCCCATCTTACATAGCCCACATATCCAAGAATTTTTGCAATTTAGTTCATGGCTTGCTGATCAATCTCCCAGCCACACACTGCACTTTTTCTCCTATTGACCAAAGCTCCAGAGTCTCTACAAAATATTTGAATAGTTTTCTTAAATTCCCTTGCAATTTTTAATGAGGCTCCTCCCAGAAGAATTGAATCATTAGGAAACAAGGCATGGTTTATTAGATCAATGCCTCTCACTGCCCTAATGCCAGGGAGAGTCCCATTAATATTTTCTTCATTCAACTTCCTGCTAAGGGAATCTTCCATCAATATATACAAGAAGGGGGAAAGAGGACAACCTTGTCTAATGCCCCTTGTGGCTTTGAAGTAACCGGCTGGCCTGTCCTTGAGCAAGGGAGCAATCCATGGCTCCCCAATACAAGCTTTAATTAGCCTATTAAACTCAGAGCTAAAACCGAAAGTAGCAAGGACTTGGAGGAGGAAAGAATGTATTACCCGATCGAAAGTGTTTGCCATATCTAGCTTGATTATCATTCCTTTCTCATGACGATGAAGGCTTGAGTGAATGTTTTCCTGTACCAGAGCCACATTGTCTAGAATGTGCCTTCCTTTGACAAACCCACTTTTACTGCTAGGTATGAGTTTTCCCAAGAGAGGCTTGATTCTGTTCGCCAGAAGCTTAGAAATGATTTTATATGATGCATTGCAAAGCGAAATTGGTCTGAAGTGATCAAACAAAGCAGGGCTCACCTCTTTTGGGATAAGTGCAAGGAAAGTGGAGTTTGTGGTACGACCAACTTTGGATTTCTGTTGAAAACCCTTTATCATCCGAATCAGATCAATCTTTATAATATTCTAGCATATTATGTAGAAGTGTATAGTGAATCCATCAGGATCGGGAGCTTTGTCTGGTTCCATCATCCATATGACATTACTTATTTCCTCTTCCATGAAGGGCTTCAGAAGGTTGGTGTTGTCCTCCTCCTTTATCAGACTTGGAATGTGAGAAAGGTATTCAACACTTTCCTCTTCAATGTCTGATCCATTTTCCATGTACAACTGCTGAAAGTGTGAGGTAGCAGCCTCACGAATCTCTGTTATACCTTTATGCATGGTCCCCTCTGAGGTGGTTATTTTTGCTATGTGATTTCTAAATAGTCGAGTTCTGATTTGCTTGTGAAAGAATGTAGAGTTTCTATCTCCCGATTTTAGCCAGAGGTTGCGTGATTTTAGTCTTAAATTCTCCTCCTCCAATTTGAAGGCATGAAGAGTGCTTTGTTGGGCAGATATCTCATGTTGCAAATCAGAGTAGGTGATTTCCTGTTGTTCCATTTCCATTTTCATATCTAACAGACTCTTGGAGGCCTTCTTTCTAAGGCTAGTGGGACTGCATGTGGGTTTTTTAAACCAATCCTTCAAGGTTGTTTTGGTGGCCTTGAGTTTTTTCTTCCAAATATAGCTAGTCGATCCAATGACTGGCTTGGACCAAGATTTTATGATTGTCTCCAAAAAACCTTCTCTTTCTGTCCATAGAGGGTTGAATCTAAAGGGGATGGGCCCAATGTTTTCCGCTTCTTCAATCTGCAACAGGATGGGTTTATGATCTGAAGTCATTTTGGGCAGGATTTTGGAAATGATTATCTTCTGCTAGGAGAGGAGGGTGCATTGAAACAGAAATCTGTCAAGCCTAGCAGAAATGTGCTACTTTCCAGCTCTATTATTTGACCAAGTATAGAGTCCAGATTTGGGTTTGATATCCGATAAATCCAAATCATGGATCAAGTCTTCTACAAGGGGAAGGGTGCGATCCTTGCTAATGTTGCCTCCTTTTTTCTCCTTTTGATCAAGGACAAGGTTGAAATCTCCAGCAAGGATTATATTCTTAGGTGAGTAGGCTTCTAGAAAGTCTGAAAGAGTTAGCCAGCAGTCCTTTTTTTCCTCATAGAGCACCGGCACATAAAGATTAAAGAGGGAAAGGGAGGTCTTACTTGCAAGATGTTGGAGTTCGGTGTAGATCCAATGTTGCGTTTCGAAGGAGCTAACATGAAGAAATTTTTCATCCTCCCAGAGAGTGGCAAGACCACCACAAGTTCCCCTGGCACTTACTGCTTTCCCAACTCTTTTTTTCCATTGGTGACCCTTCTATTTGGTCTCTTAGAGCAAGAGGATCTCACGGGATTCAGATTTTAGGAGGTTCTTCACTGCTTCCACTTTTGTGGGATTCCCCAGACCTCTGGAATTCCAAGAGATTATACACATTATTTACTTGTAGAGGGATGGCCTTTGTGAGGCATGGGTCTAGTATTTCTGCCTATAGACATCTCAATCATGGATTAACTACCTTGCATTTTTTATGTCTTGGCCTCTTCTTCTCTTGCCTCTCTATGAGACTTCCTTCCGACCCTTTTGATGGGCCTCTCGAAAGTTTCTTCTTCTGAGGATCCAGAGGATTCTGGGGGCTTATTTCTTGTCATTTATGCATAATATGGGGAGGGAGTTGCTCCTTTGGGAGATCCAGCTTTTATTGAGGTGAAATATTGTTGTCTTTTCTCTTGTGCTATTGGTTTAGGCTACGGTTCCTCCTCTGTATCTTCTGTTGCAGCAATTTTTTCTTCAAGAGTACTTAGGATTTCAAAGGGGTGGATGTTTGCATCTTTTGTTGGAGGGCCTAGGGGCTCCGCCCCTTACACCACCGAGGTAGGTGCGGTGGTTATTGCTGGCTTACTTTTCCCTTTTGTTTTGTTGTTTTGTTTGTTAGGAGAAGCTTTCTGAACCTGTGTACATTGTTCCTCCTTTGAGTTGTCTGTCTCTTCCACTATTTTCTTTTTACAATATTTGGAAAAATACCCATATCCATGGCAGTACCTGCACTTAAATGGAAGTTGTTCATAGTCTAGCTCTTGGATGTGAGACCAGTCCACTACCGTGAGTTTGATAGCCTCAGGAAGGCCTTCTTCCAAGTCCACTTCTACAAAGATTCTTGCACATGAGTACTGATCTTTCTTTTCTTCTCTTTCTATGTATTTACCAAGTTTGTTTCCGATAGTTTCTAAGGATTTAGGGTTCTAGCAATGGAGAGGGAGGTGGGGCAAATGAACCCAAACCAGAACTGCTGAGGGAACATCTTGACTTGGATCAAAATTAGGGGCCCATTGATTCAGATATAGGCCCTGAGGGCCTATGAAATACGGGCCATTTCGAAAGATCAAATTCCTATCTTCTATTGCTTCAAAGACAAAGACAAAGAAACCCTTACCTACTAGGAAGCTTATGATTCCTTCTTTGATGAGAGGAGACCAGTTTCTTTGGATCCAAGCTTCGACAGCTTTAGGCAAAGGCCAGAGCCCAGTGAACTATCCAATGAGCCCCCTTTCTGCAAGATTTAGGGTTGATCTGCAGGGCTCATCAATCAGGAGATCGATTGTTGGGATAGAAGCCATTTAAAAAAAAAAAATTGCGGGTTTTCGCTTGTTGGGCGCTTGGTGCTGCTTGACACCAGCTTCTTGAAGGCGGAAAGCTCAGGTGGGAGTGAGGAATTGATCTCGGGGCCCCCTCCTGGGGCTATTGCTACAGAGAAGACTTAGGGGAGCGATCAAGTTTTGTGCATGGGCTTTACATTTCAATTTTATATTGTTCCTTTTCAATTAGTTGTTATTTATTTATTTGAAGTGGTAAATCGTTATTGTGAGTATTTATTTAGATCTTATATGCTTGATAGTAATGTAGTTTATTATAGCTTATCTTTAATTGTTGTTTCCTTTGATAGATAATTGTGGTCCCTTTAATTTCTTATTGTTGTCATGTAATATTGGTTTGTCAGCTAATTCAAATATAGTTGAATCATTAGTTGTGTATCATATTACTGAAATAGACTTCAAAGTTTCTTGTATTGTTCCTTAGTTAATTCATAAAACGAATTTGCATGTAGAATAATGTTATTGATTTACTGCATTTCTATTTTCGCATGTGTGATTATAATTAGAGTATAATTTCTTTCCAGTCTTGTTATTTACTTTCAGATATTTCCTTTTCAAATTTACTCGGGTTTTTAAAATCTATATCGCTTTAAGGGTATGCATAGAATATATTTGTCTTACTAGATAGAAGTAATTCTTAATTTATCATAGGAATTTCATATAGAACGAGTATTGGCCTCTAGTGGTTGCTTGCATAAAAATTTTGTATTGCCTTGAAATAAAAAGATGCTCCCTAGGTTGATAATTAATGTCCAGGTAATTAGTTGTTTTTTTATTAAGCAATTCATTTCCCCAAAATTTTGGCGTCGTTGTCGAGGAGGAAATTAAAAAAAAAAAACCAAATCTTATGATTTCACCTAAGTGGTGTTGTAAGCACCACCCATTCCATTAACTAATTGGTAGGAAAATTTGAAGGAGGAGCCTCGAAGTAGCACATGAATAACTTATTCTATTTTGGGAAGAAATGGCACACATTGATACTTTTGAATTCCCTATTGTTAACCAGGAAATCCCTTCTACAAATAGAAGTGATCCCTCTAGCCCAATGAATGGGTGTTGGGCCTCCAAAATGTCATCCAACTTTACCCACATTTCCATCATTTTACCCTCATTCTGTAATACCGTAGCTACATAACCCTACATTAAGTAACCATTTTCATGATCATATGGGTTTAGCATTATATTTTCCAAAGCCATTTATTTTAAATATTTTAAGTGAATTTGTGATTTAATATTATAAAATTAACATGTTTTCATATATACATAAAAGTGATATGGTAGGCCTACTTGGAGATTCTAGAAGGGTCCTTTCCTACTTGGCCTCCTAACTACAAATTTGAATTTCAAATTCCAACTCATGAGGATTTGTATAATATTTGAAGAAGATATGGATCATTAAGCTAAGCACATTCAAAGGAGAAGAATCATGGATAAGAGAACTTTGAGAGGATATGTATCTTACATTTTTAGGAGATTGGTTGTAGCCATGAGAGATAAATGTGGGTTTAGGAGAGATATTAGGATTTGTATTTATTGTATAGTTATCCTCAATTTTTGTATAAATAGGAGTGCACCCTTCATGCAAAGGGTTGTAAAATGTAGGTTTTCAATTGTAGTGGTGTAGTCAGTTGTTAATTGTTTGTTGTTAGAGGTTAGAGGTAGTTAGTGGCTAGTTGATAGTTGGAAGTTCCAAGTTCCATTCAAGATGTGATTTGTAAAGTGAGGAGAGAGAATTATTGCAATATCTTGTAACTTCATTTTATGAAATATATACTACCACATTGATCTCCAATATGTGATAGTTGTTCAGTGTGCTTGCTGAGGCATGGAGGGCCCCCATCAACCACAATTTTCACATCTTTGTACATATTGGTAACATTATATAGTTTTGTTATTTCATTTATTTTCAGCAAGTGTGTTTTTATTTTATGCAAGTGTGATTTTCCTTTCAGTAGTTTGATTTCAATTATGCAAGTGTGGTGTGATTTCAATTATGCAAGTGCGGTGTGATTTCATTCAGCAAGTGTGATTTCAGTTTAGAAAGTGAGATTTAATTGCTACAAGTGTGATTTCGATTATGCAAGTGTGGCATGATTTCATTTCAGCAAGTGTGATTTCAATTCTACAAGTGTGATTTCAATTTCAAGCAAGTGTGATTTCCTTTATGCAAGTGTGATTTCAAATTATTTATGTTTGGTTTGATTTGGTTTGGATTGGATTAATTTATTATGTTTTGTAATTAGTTTTAATTGAATTATATTAATCTAATATGAAGGATAACCACCTAGTACATATAGTACATATATATCTCGTCATTTTCAAAACCCCAGGTTTACAATTAAATGACAAGAATTAATTCGTCATTAAATCACCCAACAATGGGTCTAGTAACAAACGAGACAAAAGAAAGAAAACTTTACTAGCTTAAATCATAATGACATGAGACAGAAAGATGACATACCTCACTCCTATGCGGTTATTTGTCAATGTTAATATTGATCTCCTGACTTCCAAGCTCGCTCTCCAATATTCCTTTACGGACGATACCTACAAGAGAGATCAAATGACGACAAACAAATAAAGCATAGTATATTGAATACTAATGTAAATCATATGACAGATCAAGGAGCATCATACTAAGAAAGTAATCATGGACAAGCGTATGGAAAGTAAAACAAGCTTTGTATTATTGATAAATTGAAGAGGGAAGCATACAATCGGTGCCTTGATGTTGGAGACCTCCTTTAGGATGGGTTCCCAAGTCCAAGCCAAAGCCTTCAGGCACTCCTTCTCATTGGAATTTTGACAGCATTTAGGTGCATTCGAGCACTAGAAAGGTAACCTACAATGACCAGCCATTTGGGGAAAGCATGTCATTCATTTATAGGGAGGCTAGAGAGCTTAAGGATCCCAAAAAAAAGGATTAAGGTCCATATCTTAAGGGGAAATTCCTTAAAGTTAGGATCAAGGACTCAAATTGGGAGAACTCGACTCAATCTCTAGCCAACTAATATCAAACTTATGTTCTCGAGACTTCTAGAGGAAGAAGCTTTTGCTCTATTTTTGGAGAACATGCCTGAAGACGACCAACATGAATTTTAACTTTAATTCCCGCACTGCAAAAATTGTTTACCAGTTACAAAAAGGGTGACAAGCGCGAGGGCATATAGGGGAAAACACTGATGGGGCTGGAAATTAGGGTTTTTACAAGCTTTATCCAGAATTTTTGTAATGCATTGACTCTCCATTTCTTCAAGGATGTTTTGAGCATGTTATTCATGGTGAATATGTTTTCATAGCTTGTATCGCTTTGCGAAATTTGTGGCAAGAGTGACACAAATGACAACACTTCATATAGGGAACAGAGAATGTGACTAAATATTGTGTAAAAGATGCCCCCTAAAGCATGAAAGCAGAACGAGAAGTGATGGTTGAAGTGCTTTATCATTCAAGGCAAGGACTGTGGAAAACCACCACTAGTAGACCTACAAATCAAACATGATACAATATGTGACATCACTGATATAAATATGCCTAATAGAAAACTGCTGAATAGACATAAAAATAACACATGAATCCACAACATGGGCGCATCCATCCAACTAGACATGATCATATGTATGGATCCACGACATGGTTACATCCATTAGTATAGAAAGGATCATGTGTACAATCATGAATACTCCACACAACCTGGATTTGAACATATGTGATCTAGGGTCTTCGTCTCTATCCTGATGCGTCCAACGTACGAATCTAACCATGTGAATAGATGGGTTGATGTCAAAAATGGGAGAAACCACCTAATTACCGGTCAATGAGGTAAACCATTAATAGGCATGAGAGATACCACCAATAATGACGATGGCCCTCAAGGTATGGCAACAAAATCGATAAGTGTGAATAAGGGAGTCGAATTCAAACACTTACAGAATCATTCAATCAAAGGCCAATGTTGTGAACCTATTGTCGAACATGAAGAAATTTCCATTGAGGCATGCAATCTCCAAGGTACTGAAAGGGATTTTCTAGATCAACTTCCTAGATAATGAGATGACGTCGACAAGAAGCGATCTGTCGAAGAAGGGCCATAATGTTTCCCACATCATTGACACGAAACATAAGATTTTTCAAGGTAGATAGGAATGATTCAAGATTGTTGCAGAGAGGGTTAGATATGTATGAAAGGTTTGAATTTTGCAGATAGGACTTCTTGTGAACATATCGGTGACACGACTCCGGATATTGGCAGCATTTGACTCAAAATGGGATCAATGGTCATGGTGACAACATGATATGATCGAATGAGAAGCAAATGGATTTCCCAAACCCCGGGAGTAAAGTGATGAAGAGAGGATAGACCAAACCCGACATGAGATGCAGATAAGTGTTATGTTCAAGAGCGACATGTTGCCTTTAATACATAATACACGACAAACTTTACTTCCATTCCCCCCCCCACTATTTCTAGCGAGTACCTCTTTATTTTTGATAACAAGCTTATAGAGGATACCATGTGATTAGAATAAAAGTTCACCCTTCGAATGAATCCATCCTAGTAATATTAATGAGTCCTAGGAAGGAGTAACTCGGTCTCGTCATGGTGATAAGTCCTTCGTCGTTTAAGTTTTATGAGTATGACGAAGGGGTAACTCAGCATTTTTTTTTCATTTTTAGTGAGTTTGAAAAAGAATAGGAAAAGAAAAATCCAAAGATACCTTTTCGTAGATAGGCCCTCAAACCCGAAAAGATAGAAAACAATATTCGAGAGAATTGCTTAGCCATGTTTGACTAAGGTATTCATTTTTCGTAACTAGTCATCCTCAACTCGAAAAAAGGGGTAAATGTATACTAAGACGACGTCGATTCATTTATTTTAACGAGATTGAAAGGAAAAGTACTCTACAATATTTTCATTTTTCGAGAGTCAGAAAAGAGGTTAAAGTTGACTCCAGGGGGGTTCCTTTTTCGTTTGTTTTCAAGACTTTGAAAAAGCGATAAAAGATAACTCATCGGTCACCAATTACCGAGATTGATTCAAGATTTCCTGCTGCTGCACATGCAAGCAAACATCATTTTGATCAAGAAAAATATAAAATAATAGGTAAAAATACTTTATAAATGGTAAAAATCATTTTTATATTAAAAATATGTATTTAAAGGCTTTTAATAGTTAAAAAGTAAAAACAAAAATTGTTTTTTACCATTGTCAAATTGTGAAAAGCATTGTACCCTTGTTTTTCTTTGAACTTCAAGTGCACTGTTTGATCGATTTGGGACACTGTTCATTGAACTGTTTGTTGCAAATAAGAGCTCTTTCTTTTTCCTGCATTTTGCCTATGTTTTTGAGTAATTTTATCCATTTTTCATGTGCTTAGGAAGCCCTTGAAAATTAGGGCTTGTGAGCGACCAGTGCAGGATTTACTCATCGGGTCCGCACTTATCGCCCAGGCCCTTAAAGTATTAGCGCAATGCCAATGCGTTAAAATTGATGAATAGACGTGCTGGTGCCGATAGCTAAATTGTTTTGATGAATACTCAAATTTAGGCCAATTTCTTGCCAAATTTTTTCTATGAAAGGTTATTAATCCTTTTTAATTGATGTTTTCCAGGAGAAATATGGCCATAGAATGGAAAGAAAGAGGCCATGAAGTAGAAGATAGAGAAGCAACTCAAAACCAAAACTGCATAAGAGTGTTGCGGAATTTCGGTTTGTTCAAATTATTACAGACACATAGGATTTAATCCCAAGTTGATCTATTACAGTATCTTGTGAGATGGTGGGATATTGACCGCCAAATGTTTGTGATTGGTGGTCAAGACTTGGAGATTGATGTGTCTGGCATATATTTCATCACTGGTTTTTCCAAGAGGGGACAATCATTCCAGTTATTAGGTGCTAGACCAGGTGGCGAGAGCACACAAATGCTCATTTCTAGACACTGCAATCATGGTTCTCAGAAGAAAAAAGGCGAAAAATTGGCATTAAAACTGTCAATGACCCTCCTCTGAGGACATTCCTTTACACTATTGCATGGGTGGTGAGAGTGCAGGCCTTGCATGGGGCAAGCAAATCCCATTTTCAGTATGAAGTGGATTGTATGAGTCCAACGGTGTTCAACTAGTGTGAGGGGTTGCTCTGATCCAAATTTATGTAGGAACACAATAATATATAGAAATAAACATAAACACAGAGATGCAGTGGAAATAAAAATTCATTTCATTAATATCGAATAACATAAATATTCTTAGAGACATAATCGAAATAAACTACCTAGGGCGCTGGTAGCTTGTCTCTGAGAAGGGATATGGTGGCTACATGCCTCTGAACTGTGTTACGATGTGGCTAAAGGGCCTATTCATTGTTGATAAACAATGGAAAACCCTAAAAATCCAAAAACCTAACCCTAGGAGATGAAGCACCAAAACTATGGGCCTCGTTTGGGTAAATTGGTCCATCAATCTTCCTAGGGACGTAACTTTGGCATACAATCTCTATTTGACGCACACAATACCTCATTAGAAAGATATATCCGAGGACTACAACTTTTGATGTGAGAAATACTCTTGGTTTCCAAAAAAACATCATTTAGGGCCTCAAAATGGCTCTGGAAGTTCAGGACCCGAAAAAATGCTACAAATAGTAAGTTGTGCTGAAACTAAAAATGAAAGAATCGATGGTGGGGGTCCAAATGAAATAGGTGTGGAATAGGTGTGTGTCCAGCAATATCCACCTGGATCATTCCTCCCCCCTTAGGAAGCAATGGTCCTCATTGCGCTGAGTTCATCCATGAGATGAGGCAAATTCTGTTGAAATTGGTATTTGATTTGTCGAAGGTGTTGTGGATCTGCTAGCGGATGTGTTGAATGTGTTCAATAAATTTGTTTGCTTTATCAACCTCAGACAATAAATGTGTGGATTATGTCTGTGTGGTTGCATGAGGTATGGCAACATCAGGCGGCGGCGCGCCTGGGGTCAGATCAATGGAGTGCTTGACCTGACAATGTAGAGGAACTTCTGTGTGTGAGGAGAAAATTTCCTCGTATCCCTCCACGACTTTATCCATCTGTTGCTGTCATGCATGGGAGCCATGTTTCAAGATTGTGGCCACAATCTTCTTCTTTCCCTGTGTGCGAATTTCAATGAAAATAAATTTCTTGGTTTGGGAAACAATCTTACTGCGTTGTTTTGCAGTAGCTAAAGAGATGACAAGAGGCGGTACTACCTTTGGTATCTTGTACAATTTATTTCCCAACTAATAACAATAGAACGAGGCCTATAATCATATACAACATGTCGCTTCCACAAGTATGGTTGGCCCAATAATACATCTGACACATCAAGAGGAGAAACATCACACAGTACCTCATCCGTGAATTGCTTGATGCTGTACGAAAGGTGGTACTGATGGCAGACACGGATATCTTTTCCTTGGTGAAGCCACCCTATAGTATACGAATGCGGGTTTGATATGGTGGGTAGGCCGAGCTGCTTCACGACCTATGCTGAAATGAGGTTCTTTTGGCTTCTGCTATCGACAAGGAATTGTAGCGGAGAACCCTTCACCCACATTTGCGAATGGAAGAGGTGCTCCCCCTCCTTTGGATCGTTGGGATCCTCCCTCTGGAGCTTAGTGGTGGCAACAATGGCACTAGGATCTGCATCAATGATCTGCTTCCCTTTTTCATCACCCTTTCTTGGTTTTGACTTGGGATCAGAACATGCATCTAATTCGGGTGCCTTCAGTTTGGCCACTAACGACTGTTTGGCCCGACACTCATTTGTGCTGAGTGGGGCTATTATGAAATTAATTCCACTTCCCCGTGTCCTTCTTTGGATTTGTGGTGTTGTTATGAGTCGCTCCGCTTTGGCTTTTCCCCTTGTTCTGTGGTTTGGGGGCGCCTTTCTCTGGAATTGGATTCACAAATCCAAAGTCTCGCTTCTTCTACTTAAATTTCTGCTCGATCTTGCTAGCATAGCGATATGCCGTGCCATGCGAGGTAATGTCGAGGAACAACATTTACTCTTGAATGTATTTGTGCAAACAACTGCAATACTTTAGCATTAAATGTCTCTCTGAATCTTTAATACCAAACTTTGTGCGCATGGTATGAAACAAATTCATTAGTTCATGCACATCTTGATTTGTTTGCTGCCGTAGCGTGGTCCATTGGATGTACTTGTCCTCACAACTCCCCATAGGGTAATATTGTTCCTTGATTCCATCTCAGACTGAATTCCAAGTGGGTGTAATCGAGAACAAAGAGGGTTTCCTCTCGTCCTTATGCTCATGGTAGGTTTCCCACCAGTCTTTGCCATGGGGGGCGACTTTGAGGAGTGAAAAAGTAATATTTTCTCGGTCGGAGAAATCATGGACCAAGAAATACCCTTCCAGTAAATTCAACCATCTATCTATGATGTCTGCATCTATATGGCCTTCAAATACAGGAATGTCAAAGTTGACCTATACCTTGAAAGGAGAGGTGCCTCCAGAGTGGCTGCTAGATGTAGATGCGTTGTCGGTGGGCAGTCATTAAAGGATCTGGGAAAAGTTATCCATCATCGTGTTCCTTTGTTTCTCGAGGGCCTCCTCTAGTAATAATTTGATAGCATCTCCTGCTTCCTCGTATTTATTTTCTTCCGCCATGGGAGGTTGTCGGGGTTTGTGAGGTTGATCTTGCAAAGGTTCAACTAGATCGAGCCCTAACACGTTATGCTCGACCTCGTTGGGGACATGCAAAGAAAAATAGAGAAAGAGAAGACCACTCTGTTGCCACTGATATAGATTTATGCAGGAACACAATAATATATAGAAATAAACATAAACACAAAGATGCAGTAGAAATAAAACTTCATTTCATCAATATCAAATAACAAAGATATGCTTACAGACATAATGGAAATAAACTAGCTAGGGCACTGGTAGCTTATCTCTGAGAAGAGATGTGGCAGCTACAGGCCTATGAATTGTGTTATAATGAGGGTCAAGGGCCTATTTATTGTTGATAAATAATGGAAAACCTTAAACATCCAAAAACCTAGCCCTAGGAGATGAAGCACCAAAACTATGGGCCTAGTTTGGGTAAATTGGTCCATCAATCTTCCAGGGGATGTAACTTTAGCATACGATCTCTGTTTGACGCGCGCAATACCTCGTTAGAAAGATCTATCCGAGTACTACAACTTTTGACATGAGACAATTAGAAGGAACTTGTATGTTTCTCTCAATTTTCCAAAAAAAAACGTTGTTTAGGGCCTCAAAATGGCTCCGAAAGTTTAGGACCCGAAAAATTGCTAAAAATATGAAGTTGTGCTGAAACTGAAAAATTGAAAGAACCTGTTGGACTAGGGTCCCCTGGGGCACACTTTTTGATGTAATTTTGTATAAGCCTTGTATATTCACACCGCACGAATCAGTCAAGGGATTTGGAGTGGGTCTAAGTCCCTAATTTTGATGTAAATGGGTTTAAGGGTAAACTGTGTGCCTCAAACCATGGTTTGAGACTATAGTATATGCTCACTGATAGAATATAAATAGGTAGATTGAGTATAAGCAAAGTAACTAAGTATGATATGAGATTATGATCTGTATGTGTCTGTAATACGTTGTAAAGGTATTTTTTCTAGGTTGGGTTGAAAGGCTCCTGTTGGCGGTGTGCACAGAGACCTAGTCTTTGCTGTGTGTGGAATCCGCTGGCAGTGTGCGCGGAAGGGTTTTTGTAAGGGGAAATTCTGATATGTATTGGAAATATTTGAATTAATATATGGACAAATTTTGGCAACTTTTGTGATTGATTTGAGTTATTTACTGTTTCTGTTCTGCCAAGATCACATTGTTTCTGTGTTGCTTAATTATCATTACGCGAGGATATCTGTTTTAGTTGTTTATGCATCTTGATGAATGGTAAATCTGCTTAAGTAATTGAATTGTTTAGATTTGGATCTGGTTATGTTATGCTTATATGCGTTGAAGCGATCTGCGACTCTGCCCTATTTTGTGATTATGCCTTATTCTATTGCGCGTATCTATCTGCGACCGGTCTACCTAAGGCCACTTCATTATTTTCTTCCTCAGGGGGCGGAAACCTGGTTCTAGCACCCCCCCATACTGCTTCAGGTGAGACTTTGATCTGCACAAGAAGGTCATTTTTGAAAGGGCTAGTAGTTGGAGGGTTTGTTGGTTTAACCATAAATTCTGAACCTGGGTTAGGACCCCTCAAGCCAACAAATTGTTCCATTGCCGGGACCGAGATCATCGTTTTGAGGGAGATTTTATGTTGTGGAAAAATTCATGCAACAAATTACAATATTGGTTTGATAGAAAGATCCTTGAATTCATGCTTTAGGAGAATCGAATTACTAAGCTATCTAACGAAAAGTGGGTACAAAAATATATCTACACATAAGTTCATGAGATATTCTTTTGCTCCTTCACAAACGAATTACAAGAGTGGTTGTCACGCTTGGTTGAATTCAATACCTGTGTGAGGGACGACATAGTCATTGAGTGGACTCCTGAATTTATTTAGCAAGTAGAGAAGCTAGACAATAAGATCACCCATGCAGTATATCACTGGATCGATCGCCTCTTGGGAGGATTTGTGACTGAATTTTCCATTGATCAATTTGTGTCTTATTCTGAAGTAGAATGAAAGTTTTTCAAAGGCCCTAGAGGTAAGTTCCTACGCTCTCTGAAATTGTTGCTAAAAATTCTATTATGTGAACAAAACTCTCTGTGTGAACATATTGCTTGAATACCGAGAAGAGGCCCAACTATGTACAATGGAAAATTTTACCATGAAGATTCAAAAAAATTTATTTATAGCCCTTTGAAGCCTAGATATGATAGTGAAGGTGAACCAGAAATTAGTAGCTCTAGTGATTCTGAAGAAGAAGGTTGATCAAACCAAAAACACTTGTCTTTTTCTAGATCCATCCACTTCACTTCTACACTCACATCAAAAAATGCCCACTTCACTGCACAGTCCATATCCACCACCACCTCCACCTCCCCCAGAAGTAGATATGGTTGCGTCAATGAAGTTATCTAATTTCAGAGGCATTGGTAATGATGATACTGAACGCTTTTGGTTTGTGACTTAGGTTGTATGGTAGGCTCAATAGATTAACAATATTGATATCAGGAAGGCACAACTAGTTACTGCTTTCCAAGATAGCACATTAGATTGGTACATCAGGTATGCTCAAGCAAAATCTAATGCCACCTTAGCCCAAATAAAAGATGCACTAAAAGAAAAGTTTAAGAATCCCAAGTCATACATGCAAATGGTGACATAAATGAAAGACATTCTTCAGGAGGCTAATGAATCTATATGGGAGTTTGATCAAAGACTGAAGTGCACCATCAAAGATGGTGGATTTTTTATTGATGATACTCAACATAAGGAATGGTTCATTTCCATGTTGCTCCTGCATCTGTGCTAGCCCTTAGGTCATCAAAATATTGCCACATAGGCTGAGGCTGTAGAGGTTGCAACGAAGCTGGAGGCTACCCTAACACCTATTGCGCTTGGGACTGAATAGATACAGAATCAGTTGGAAGCCATGCATCTAGAAATTCAAATCCTGCACAAGGATAAGGGCAAGGAATTTTGTGCAGAGCTTTGTTGTATAAAGTGTAAAAATTCTGGGCACCATAAGGAAAAATGTCGTGTCTTTAATAGTTATCTAAACGCTGGAGGTCCTAGTCCATTGAAGAGTTCTGTATGGTGCACAATCTATCAAATCGTTGGATTACATGACACAGATACTTGCCCAAGGATTGAAAAGTATCAACCTGACTTAAAGTAGTTCGTTTGCAGATTCTGTTCATCATTAGAGCATGATGAGCAACACTGTCACACTTTTGGTATGATGTTAGATAAAGCTGAGATATATAGAATGCAGGATGAGCCTACATCACCAACATCCCCTTCTGGGCGCAAAAAATTTCAAGGGAGAGGAAGAGGTCGAGGAGGTGGATCAACTGGTCGAGGAAGAGGAAAAGATATTTGCTATAACTGTGGAGATGCTGGTCATTATGCGCACAACTGTCCTAATCCAACATGACAGTCCTACAGGTATTGTAAGCAATTTTATCATGTAATAGAGGATTTTCCTATATTGATTGTTAAAATGCAGGAGAAGAAGACACAAACTCCAACACAAAATCTTCAGATGGTTCGTGCAGAAACCCGTGAAGAAGATCCCAGTGTGAATGTGGTTAATAGGAGAGGTGTAGCCACCAATGAAGATAAAGGAAATCAACTGGCCACTGATGTATGGATCCATAAGGCACTTGAAAACAAAGAAGGATTTAATCTTCATCACGCAAAGGAGAATTTTGTTGAAGCGCGTAGAGAATTTACATAAGCAAGTGCATCAACGTCAGGAAGACTGACAAAGGAAGTAGGAGGAGATTAAGAAATCAAACCATTTCTACAAGAATGTATGAAGTTACTACGCAACAAAAAGGCAGTAGAAAATATCCAGTCTCTGATAGATAATTGCATAGAGAAAGGCCAACCAGTGGTAGAACAACGAGCGGTCAACAAGATATACAAGAATAAGAAGAGAACGGGTAGGGAGATGCAAATGGCCGCACATATTGGTGCTTATGAGATGGACAAGGTTATTTTAGATTTTGGATCGGATGCTAATGTTCTACCTAAGCAGACATGGCAGTGCATGGGAGAGCCAAAGCTGGAGTGTTCTACCATTCAACTACGCATGACCAATCGGTAGAAGATCATTCCTTTAGGGAGTTTTTTGCAAGTTATGGTTAGTATCGAGGGTGTTAAGGTGATGGCAGACTTTGAAGTCATCCAAATTTTATATGATACTGATCCCTATCCTGCACTGCTAGGATTGGATTGGGCCATGGACATGGATGGTGTCATAAATCTGAACAAAAGGAGGATGGAATTTGAAAGCAATGGAGTTAGGGTAATCATTCCTCTAGATCCTATAGAAGGACAAAGATATACAATACCAGTACACGTTGATGATGAGATCGACCGAATATATAATCTGACCTTGCGTGAGGAAGATTGGATTAATCCAACAACAGATGGAAGCCTTAAATGGGATAAGGATAGATATTTCTTTTCAAACTCTAATGGGGAACTAGAAAACTGGTAGAACCGATTGCATGAGGTGTCTGCGCTACGCTGTAATCGTGTGACCCAAGCTCTGCGATGTATAACATCTAAGGTACGTGAATTACTGCACTATGATGGGTTAACTGATGTTAACACGTTTATAGGGGATCTTGAAAGGACTATGCCTGAAGGATAGATATTCCATGCTTTGGATCTTGGTTTGCACACTACTCCAGCACGATGGTGGGAAACTCATAAGGAGAACATGGGAAACTGGGAGGAATGTGTGCGCATGATGAGGTTACAATTCGAATGTCTGGTCATTAAAATGGAAGAGGTATACTCTGGAAAAGATGATCCATGCAGACATTTGGCGAGTTGGAATCAGGTATGGGGCGTAGAACCAAGACCTGAGTGGGTCCACATGTTTATTCACACATTGGGGAAGGTGCATACTGAATGGTATTTGGAGACTGAGCTGCGGCAAGGCACTAATGAATGGTTTGCTCTGACAGAGAGTTTTATTCTTACATTAAACTTTGAGAGTGGATTTGATAAGATTGGCCAAGCTTTGCATAATATTCAGGAAGTCATCTTTGATGCAACAAAACTTGCAATCGAGTGCGCTCCACCAGCCTGGGATGCGCGGATGAAAACTATTGTGAATTGCAGGAATATGACAGTTGAAGAGAGTGAAGAGTGTTGGTCGCTTTAATTGTTTTAACAATTCAAGCTCCACATAAATTGTCAACCCGAGAAGGTCTGTTTATTCCAAAGACAACCACGCACTGGATATGCTCAATTCCAAAAGCAAAAATAATGTTGTAGTAAAAGTCACACAATTATTAATCATATAAATCTAATTATTCACACCCTGTTTTAACAAAGCTGAAGTCTATTTATGTTATAGTAGAAGCAATTCCTCTATTGCAGTTCTTTTAAGAATCCTAATGAAAGGAAATTACTCTGCAGGAAAGGAAACCAATCAACCATAACAGGGAACAGGACCCTATTCCTTCAAATAGGAACTTCAACACCTACTGCCTGACACTAATCACACTGTAGAAAAGATAAAATCAAGAGAACAAGACCCTATTCCCATGAACATGAACCTTAAGCACCTGTCTCCTGTTTCTAATCACACTGCAGGGAAAAGAAAGTCAATTAATGGGAACAGGACCCTATTCCTTTGCACAGGAATCTTCAGCACCTGCTTCCCAGTATCAATCATGCATTCAAACAGATAACAGAAAAATATCTCTTAACTTCTTTAAGAATGAATGTACCAAACTCTTGCAGCGTTAAAGGAAACAGAATGCTTAATGAATCACAGAACTATGCAACTGATGTTTCAGCAAACAGAATTAAATTAAGGTGCGAATATCATAAGGAAACTTAACAAACTACAGGAACAGTCGGGTGAATCTTGTGATGAAGGCGGGCCCTTTCCTTCTCACAAGATTCCCCAGGGAAAGAATTAAATTGAAGCGCTCAAAAGGAACCTTTATTCATCTGTCAAAAAGGAATGATACATTACAATGGAGTCTAGCTCCTTTCCACTCAAAAGCAATGTTCTCCTGTAGTTTCTAACTCCCCTTCTAATGATGATGTCTCCTCTTTTTAAAGAGGATACATCTATTACAGTTACATCAAAGCAAATCTATCTTTATCCAAATCTGTTCTTCTTTCTTAAAACAGGGCTATTCTATTCTTCCATAGAAAGATATTGTTACAACAGATGCAGAAAAAGTACTGTCTTCAGGATAATCCATGTAACCACTTCCTTGTTCATCTTCATCTTGTTGCCATTGTCCCAAAAATACTCTTCCAGAATTGCAAATTACGAATACTGACGGAATTTGCGTGCCCGCTAACTGTTTCAGCAACTGAGTCGACTGTTTCAGCAACGGCCGATTGTTTCAGCACAGCACATAAGTTATCTGCGATCTTTTAGACTTATGTTAGCAACAATATACCTTCGATTAATGATGAAATATAAGAGTAATATGGAATTATATGTAAACAGATTAAATATATAGTAAAGAGGAGGATTTCATATACCTTTGGATAAAGTGAATAAAAATGATGATGGAACCCTTTTTAAATATAGTTATAAAGGGTAAGGTGGTGTCAAAATGTATGGTAAAAATGGTACATTGTGAGGTCCTAACATCCCCCCCAGTTGAAAGGGTTGCATGTCCTCAGGTAACTCCTAGTCTGAGTCAGAGTCTGAGTACTGACTCTGTGCATGCAAGTTGCTCAAGCAGTAACTGGAGAAGGTGGCTTCTGTCGAAGCTCGGAATCCTCGATTGTTCTGCAATTGTTGCCATGCTACAGCCTCGTCCCTGTTAGCCAATTGGTAGTGACACTGGTATTTTTCTGTCGGCATCCATAGGATTGGAAAATGAAAATGATAACCAATCCAGTTTTCTCCACAATGCCTAATGCATCTGATGTAATTTGGTACCCTGGATAGTGCAGCTTGAAGATTATCAGGGCTGAAAGGGTGATAGTCTTGTCTTTCCTTACATGACTGCTGCCAGAACATAGTGTTGGCCTTCAATGCAGCAGTTTCCTTCACTCTGATTAGCTGTAGACACTTTAGAAGTGTTGAGGCTTGCAGTTGTTGTATGTAGCGGTGCATTCCTGGCTTCTGCAAGAATCAGTGATATTCTGCCACAAACATGGCCGGATTTGAAGGTTTCGGTCTAATCCAAAGGAGACGATTCTCCTCATTATGCCTACTTGCAATAAAAGCAGTTTTCCATGTTATCTGATTGGAAAGAAATGAAACAAATGCCCTAATTTGTACATCACCTACAATTGGAATGAGATTGACCTTTCTATTCTCAGGCATGGCCTCATTATGGAGATAAAGTTCACATAACAAATGTTGGTCACTTTCAGGGGCCTCAGCAAAAGTTTTAACAAATTGTTCCACTGTAAGAAATTCATGAGGTCTGCCATCCTTAATTGCCTTCAATTGAAAATAAACAAGATGTTCAGAGAGGAAGAGAGAATAATTCAAGGAGGGTTTATGGGTGGCCAACAATTTTTGCACTAATGAAAACATCAAAACCAACTTTTCCTTTAATTCCTTGACTTCTTTCTTAGAATCCTTGAGCTGTTGCAGTGTCTGTTCCCAAATATCCCATTTGGCATACATGTGATTCTGCCAGGCCAACTTATGCTGCTGCAATATTTTATCTTGATCCACAGCATACTGTTTCTTCCAGTTATTCATTATTTCTAATTGTTTCCATGGCAGGGTCTGTGTCCCGGCATTACAAGTACTGGGTTGGGGCATTGTCTGAGTGGCTGAGCTGACTAACACAGGGCGGGATATCTGTGGTTTAGTTTCTTTTTCCAGACTTTTTGAGGACCCTACTGGTTCTTGTGTGACAGTAGGGCGTTCTTCTTTAATTGCAGCTGAAGTAGATGCCTCAGGTACCTGAATTTTGACTATTTTGTATCATGCCTGTTGGTAAATGTTACCACACTCATGGCACATGTATTCTCTGCATGGATCCTTCTTTTGTGCTGATGCTGTGTGTGCCAGCATGTAGAGATTCAATTCTCTATCAAAGGCTTCTCGTGCCATGATCAATTCTTTCTTATAGGCCTCTAGTTCTGACTTCAAAAACTCATTTTCCTCCAATAAAGATGCCATAGTGGGTGAACCCTATGTGCTGGTTGATTCTGCTGGAGTTGTCTGCTGATCCACAGCTGTAGCTGGTTCTTGTGTTGCAGCTACAGCTGGTTTCCTTGTATTATCATGCTTGGTGTATGATTTTTGTACCACAGTAGCTGGTTCTTGTGTTTCAACTTCTGGGTAAGTAACTGGTTCCTGTGTGGCAGTCACTATTTGAGCAATAAACGATGTCATGTTACCCCGGGCAACTGGTTCTTGTGGAACAGTGCCACAGGACGAGACGGGTAATGGTTGGGGAATTTGGAATGGTGATGAGGATTGAAGTTTTAACAGGATAGTCGCAGGGTCAGGGGAAATGGGAGTGACTTCAGTTTCAACAGTCATTTTCATTTTCCTTCTAGGTAGGAAAGCAGAGAAGTCAGTGACTTTCCTTTTCTTTGTAGGAGAAGATTCTTTTCTAGGGGAAGGGCTTTCGGAAGAAGTGAAAACTTGGGATGTGGCCCTTGTTTGTCGTTTTGAGACAGAGATTGTTGGGGTTCGTCTCTTTCTTTTATGAGTAGGGGGAGATGGGGGTGTTTGAGAGTCATCGCTAGAGATATGAACAGTGGGAAGGGGTGACTCTACTAAGTGGGATGAACTTGGGGGTAGGTCAACTGGTTCTAAGGATGGAATCACTGGGGGGTCAGGGATATCGTCCAGTTGCCTTTCATAAGAACTCTCAGGATTTTCTTGGGAACTTCCGGCTTGTTGGGGAATTTCGGCTTGCTGGGGAATTTCGGCTTGCTGGGGAATGAGGAGTGGATTATTCAGAGGGGGATTTTGCTAAGAAAAACCCCTCTGAATTAATAATTGACATAAGCGATGATGGGAAAGGGATAATAATGGGAATCTTACCCGTCTACAATAATATGACATGTTTTTGATACAACCAAGCATATAATAGGGGATATTAACTAATCGACCATGCCACAAATGATTCATTAAAACGAAGTCATGTTGATAGACTACCTGATAATGCCCCTCGCATGTCAAATAGTGCTTGATGAAATTAGCTACTGTTGGCCATGGGCGTGGTAATTAATGCAGACTTATACCGCGGCCTTTATGTTCAATCCGTTCCTCTGGAAGAAGAAAGTCTTGCTGCGCATTTAAAATGACTTGTTTCCTATTGAACCAGCGAGCACCTGTAACCGGCAACCCTGAAAATTGTGCTATATCTTCCTCTGTGACCGAAATTCGGACCCCTTGAACCACTGAATAGTCTTTCTGAAGATTCTGCGCACACTCTAAAACCTGCTGAGGATCAAATTCTCCTAACCTTTCGAAGTATGTTGTCCATCCTGCCTGCTGAAAAATTTGGTAGGCCTCCGGGAACAATTCAAGAAGAGTTATCGAACCAGGCTCATGTCTGATAGCCGAACCTCCCATAGCTACTAGCTTGAGTCACATGCAGAGGCGCAGAAAACAGAAACACAGGCTTTGGTCAAGCGAATTGTTGCAACAGAGGACATGGAGTCTCAATGATGGCGGAAATAATGGATATGAAGAGTGATGGAGGATTGGATGGTTTGAAATGATGATTCAGTTTTCGAAATTCCCCCCCTTACGTATGGTGAAATGATGTTTAAGTGTGCGGAGATTGTAATCATTATGAACAAGATCCTCTCTTTAAAATATTATTTAACTGCATTACATAAAAACCACATACCTTATATTTTTACCTTTGTCTTTATAATTCGAAGTATAGAGTGATTCATAATGGCTTGATATTAATGGAAGAATCTGTAGATTTCTCTGGAATGTAGAACAGGAGCATATCAGGATCTGCTCAATACTGAATAATATTCACCCAAGGGATCTGAAGAATAAAAGTGGAGAACTGAAAAGCTTGTATAACAGAGGAAAGAAATGATGTTTTAATGATGAAAAGATAAATGACAGGTTGCTGAAATTGGTGTTTCAGCAATGGAAAAATGAATGACATGTTGCTGAAACTGGTGTTTCAGCAAAGGGAAAAATCAGGAAAATGGGATATAATGACTTGGGGTTTAAGACAAGTGGGGGAAGTATTTGCTAAGGGATAATTTCAGCAGTAAGGAACGAGAAATACTAGCTGAAGGATGATATTTCAAGAATGGTAGAAGTGGGAAAATGGAAAAAGGAAAAATGTAGAAATTGGATAAAAGGGATATTGCTAGGAAATGGGTTAAAATGAAGGGAACAAGCTTCTGTGATTGAAGCTTCAGATCTTCTTGTGATGAATCTGTCCTCCTTAATGAGTTTTTCCAGAATCTGCAAAATTCAATTGTAATATGCCAACCCTTGACAGGGATTATTAGTTTTTTAAATCTAATCTAATACTAGAAATACAGTGCAGAAAATTAAATACTGTGAGGAGCAGAAGACTCCCCTAGAAAAAGATAATGTGTATCAGTCATGCAACCAGTCTTGAAATCCTCTTTAGAAACAGGGCGCTGGTACAAACGAAGCCTATGACCATTGACTAGTAGAGGTGTTTTAGAATCATCAATTGTTAGAAGTCTTACTGTTCCATTAGGAAAAACAACATCTACTTCATATGGTCCAAGCCAACGTGTACGTAGCTTACCCTGAAAATTTTCAAACCGAGAGTCATACAATAAAGCCCAATTACCTTTTTGGAACTGCTTGTGTTTGATAATTTTATCATGCCACTTCATTCTTTGTTGTTGAATCATGGTTGTTTGGTGAATGGCATCTAATCTCTTTTCATCCAATTCAAGAAGCTGCTGCAGCCTAGCTGTCTGCACATCAGTCAAATCAAGATTAACAGCTAAAGCAGTTCTTAGAGTTTTAATTTCAAATTCCACGGGAAAAACAAAATTTTTACCATAAACCAATTCATAGGGAGAAAAACCTGTAGTGTTTCTCCAAGTAATTCTGTAAGCCCATAGTGCTTCAAGGAGCCTTTGAGACCAATCCTTCCGGTTGTCCTTCACTGTTTTAGTTAGAATGGCTTCTAATACTTTATTTGTGCTTTCCACCTGCCCATTGGCCTGGGGGTGGTATGGCGTAGTCATTCTATGATGAATATGATATTTCTGAAGGGTAGGCTTAAAACCATAAGAATTGAATGGAGGTCCTACATCTGTAACTAGCTCTCTAGGAATTCCAAATCTAGTGAAGATTTCTTCAAATAAGAAATCTAGGACAACCTCTTCATTGGCTCTAATAAGTGCTTTGGCCTCCACCCATTTAGTCATATAGTCTGTAGAGACTAATATATAAGTTCTTTGATTGGATGGAGGATTAATGGGTCCTATGAAATCCAAGGCCCATCTTTCAAATGGTTCGGAAACTACCTGGGGGTTTAATAGCATTTGATCTCTATGATTGGGTTGACCCATTCGCTGGCAGCTGTCAGAGGCCCTCACATATTTCTTTGCATCCTTAAATAATGAGGGCCAATAGTAACCCATCCTCAAAATTTTGTGTGCTGTTCTTTTATCAGCAAAATGCCCTCCGCAAGGGCCATCATGACAAGCTTTTAGTATGTCATACACTTCATCTTCCCTAATGCATCTTCGGATTTCCTGATCAAGCCCTATGTAGAAAAGACACCCACTTATCCAGCTATACCTAGCACTTTGTTGAACAATTCTTCTCTTTTCTCTGTATGACAGGTGTGATGGTAATTTTCCTGCAACCAAATAATTGGCAATATCTGCATACCATGGAGAGTGAGCAGAAACTGCAAACAAATACTCATCGGGAAAAGAATCATCTACTGGAATATTATTATCAGTTTTTAACCGTGAAAGGAAATCAGCCACCACATTTTCTTTACCAGGCCGATCTACAATTGTGATATCAAATTCCTGCAGTAATAATAGCCATATGGTAACTCTAGCATTTGTAACAGATTTTTTCATTAGATACTTAATAGCTGAGTGATCAGTGTGGACAAAAGTAGAATAACCGGTGATATAATGTCGGAATTTATTAATGGCATAAATTACTGCAAGAAACTCCTTTTCGGTAACTGTATAATTAAGCTCAGCAGGGGTCATATTCTTACTGATAAAGTAGATAGCATAAGGAAGATGATTCTCCTCTTGTCCCAAGACAACTCCAATTGCAGTGTCTGAAGCATCAGAAGATATATGAAAAGGGAGGGCCCAATTAGGTCCCCTTAAAATAGGAGCAATAGATAACTGATGCTTGAGTTCTACAAAGGCTTTCTGACAAGGATTAGTCCACTTAAATTCAACATTTTTCATAAGCAACACAAATAATGGAGAAGCTATTTTAGAAAAATCTTTAATAAATCTTCTGTAATATCCAGCATGTCCTAGAAAACTTCTCACATCAGTTTGTGTTTTAGGAACAGGAAGATTCCGAATGACCAATATTTTAGATGGGTCTACCTGAATACCTTGAGATGAAATAAAATGTCCAAGCACTACTCCTTCACTCATCATCATATGACATTTTTCAGTACTTAGGGAGAGGTGAGATTGTATACATCGTTTAAGTACCTTCTCAAGATTTTGTAATGCATCTTTAAAAGACACACCATAAGGAGTAAAATCATCCATAAATATTTCCATAGAGTCATTCAGCATATCAGAAAAGATTCCTATAACAGCCCTCTGAAAAGTTGTTGGTGCATTACATAGCCCAAATGGAAGAACTCTATAAGCAAAAGTTCCCCAAGGGCTAGTGAAAGTGGTCTTTTCCTGGTCTTGGGGTGCAATTCTAATTTGATTATACCCACTGAATCCATCTAAAAAAGAAAAGAATTTCTTCCCTGACAGACTATCCAACACCTGATCAATGAAAGGTAAAGGAAAGTGATCCTTTTGAGTAGCTTTGTTCAAGGCTCTGTAATCAACACATACTCTCCATTTCCCGTTTTTCTTAGGGACAATTATCAATGGGGAAACCCATTCACTGTCAGATATGGGGTATATAAATCCTGCATTAAGCAATTTTTGAAGTTCTTCTTTAACAATTTCCCGTAAATTAGGGTTCATTCGTCTCTGGGGTTGACAGACTGGTCGGCATCCCTCTTTAATGTAAATTCAGTGAGTACATAGTTTAGAAGAGATCCCTTTCATATCCGTGTAATCCCATGCAAATGCTTCCTTATTTTCACGTAATAACTTCATTAACTGCTGTGTTTCAGCAACTGTTAGATCAGGATTTATATTTAATGTCTTGCCAGGTTTGATTTCGACTGTTATGCTTTTAGATGAGATGGTGGTTAATGTCTGAGATAAGTCTTCAGATTCAATCTTTTCTTGGGTATCTGTTTCAAAAATTGCAATCAATTGATTGTGTGTTTCAGCAATTACAGAGGAAGGTTCACAAATAAAATTATTAATTATTTCATCCTCTGTATTGTCTTTAAGAGTTAAAGCTTGCCCAATAGTTAGAATAGGCTGAACAACATTATCATCATAATCCATCCACATAGAATCTTCATTATTAATTATGGGTGTAGCATGAGGATAAAGAGTAAGCTGTTTGGTTTCATAACCATTAGAAATTTTCATTGAACCAGATCTGCAACTGATAAAGGCATCAACTGTGGCCAGCCATAGCCTCCCTAGAATTAAGGGGTGTCCCCCAGCTTTGTTTTAGTCTACAATACAACAAATTCAGCTGGGTAATTCCAGGATTCAACTGAGATAAGTAGATCTTCAACAACTCCTTCAGGTTTAATTGTAGAACGGTAAGCCAACTCTAGAATGGTAGGAGTATCTCTGATTGTGTTATTCAGCTGTAACAATTGTGAAGTTTCAAGAGTCATTATGTTTATTGCAGCACCTAAATCTACCAGAACTTGAGGAATCATTGTTTTACCAATTTGAACTGTCACGGTAGGATGGCCGGGGTCACCATATTTCACAGGAGGGGTTTTTCCGGACATTAATGTAGATAAATCACCCATCACATGTACTGTAAGGGGATCTTTAGTTTTCCTACCAGGTTTCTTAACACAAATATCCCTTATGGTTCTGGCATAAATTGGGACATCTCTCAGTGCATGTAAAAGTGGAATTTTAACATACAAGTTTTGCAATTCCCCTAAAAGATTAAAAGCAGGTGTTTCAGGCGTTCTAGTTAAAACTAAACGCTCGGGGAATGGTGGTTCTGTTATTTCAATACCCTTGTTAGAGGGTGGTTGTGCTTTCTTATGTTTCTCAGTTTCCTCTTTATCAGAATCAGAAGAGGTTATGTCATCAATAATAGGCTCTATTATTTTCCCGGATCTTAAATGAATATCATTACATTGCATAGTAGGAAATATAGACTGATTCTGAATATCAATGACTTGCACAACTTTATTATTGGGGTTAGGATTTGGTTGCACAGGTAGCTGGGGTCTCATTTGGTTATTTGGCGGAGCATTTGATGGCAGAGGAAGTGGTTGTTCAAATTGAAAAAATTGATTTGGATACGGGAGTTGTTGGCTTCTCCAATTTGAATTCCAAGGGTTAAAAGAAGATGGCTGCTGTGGGGGCCAAGGAGTCCACATTGCAGGATCAAAAAAGGGAGGGTTTGATTGTTGCATGGGTGGGAAATTCATTTGATTAAAGGGTGGGTATTGCATTTGATTAAAGGGAGGGTAATTTGTTTGACTGAAAGCAAAATAATTATTCCAACGATTAAATGGCATACTCGAATTCATACCTTGTCCTTTTGGTTGCCATTTTCTTCTTTGAGTTAGCAAGTAAACTGCTTCAACTTCTTCTTCCGTTGGCTGCAATGCTGCCTTTATTCCTGGTAGAGATGGACATTGTTGTGTTTCATGATCTTTCTCACAAAGGGTGCAGATTGGTATTTTGTCCAATGGGCACTCCCTTAGTGGATGTTTGTCTCTGCACTTCGGGCAAAAGACAGCCAGAGTTGCTTCTACTTCAGCCTGCTTCTTCTTAACCTGCAAAGTGTCAATTTGTGAAGCAAAAGAACTTAACATCTTAGTTTTAAATTCTTCAAGTAAATTACCTATTTCAGCTCTTGTTGCTCCCCCACTGGCTGATTTCTGCACTCTTGAATAGGTGGGATCTCTATTACTTACTCTGTTCTTTGCAACTCCCCTTGAACACCTTTTACAAAGTTCAACAATCTCATCATATGATTCTTTAGATATATCTCCCTTGCCAAGCATGTTTAACATGTCTAAACAATCATCCCTTAAACCTCTAAGTAATATTGTTTTGCGAATTTCCTTACTTATATTCGGATGATCAGATCTCTGTATATTGTACTGCAGCCTTTCTACATAGTCCTCCAGATTCTCGTCCGGCTTTTGTGCCATATTGAATAATTCATCCTTCTTTTCTCTCATCCGACAGTAGTCTTGATATTTAAGCAGAAATTTCTGTTTCATCTGCTCCCATGTTGTGATTACCTGACTCCCAAGGCTCATGAACCATCTTAAAGCATTTCCTTTTAATGTTGCTGGAAACAGTTTCAACTTTTGAGCATTAGTAACATAATCATAACTTCTGCATAATATATCAAATTCAAAAAGAAATTCATCCGGATCTTCAGAGGATAGACCATGGAAGTTAGGTAAAGCTGACAATGGAATATTCTTCATAGGAGTTGTTCCTCTAGGGAGATCACTGATAGGAAATCCCAGGGTAGAGAGATAATTTTCATCCTTTCCTTCTCTTTCAGGATCTACACGTCCTCCACCAAAGAAGTCTTCGTTGTTTCCTTCCATTGGCTGTTCTCCTACTTCACTTGCTCGATCGTCAAGATCTTCTACTGGCTCCTCAATGTTTTCCACTGGTCGCCCAACACTCTCTATTATTTCCTCAACGTGCTCTGTTGATTTGCTAGCACTTTCTTCTGACTCTCCAGCACTGATTGCTGGTCCTTTAATCACCGGCTCCTCTATGTTTTCAGGGCCCACAACTTCCTCTGTTTTGTAATCTGATTGAGGGGAGTGCTGAAGTTTTGGTCTTCGAGAACTTAATCTCTGTGATGATTCAGCCTTTGATACAATCTTGTCAATGAAAGTCTTTCTTCCTCCCCTTCCTTTGCCCTTACCACCTGTAGGATTATTTTTCTTCTGGGTTCCGCGTCCTCTCATACAATCTGCACATCTAGAAAGAAAATATTAATGCTTTTGAAATCTATAATTGCCTTCCCCGGCAACGGCGCCAAAATGTTGGTCGCTTTAATTGTTTTAACAATTCAAGCTCCACATAAATTTTCAACCCGAGAAGGTCTGTTTATTCCAAAGACAACCACGCACTGGATATGCTCAATTCCAAAAGCAAAAATAATGTTGTAGTAAAAGTCACACAATTATTAATCATACAAATCTAATCATTCACACCCTGTTTTAACAACGTTGAAGTCTATTTATGTTATAGTAGAAACAATTCCTCTATTGCAGTCTTTTAAGAATCCTAATGAAAGGAAATTACTCTGCAGGAAAGGAAACCAATCAACCATAACAGGGAACAAGACCCTATTCCTTCAAATAGGAACTTCAGCACCTGCTGCCTGACACTAATCACACTGTAGAAAAGATAAACTCAAGAGAACAGGACCCTATTCCCATGAACAGGAACCTTCAGCACCTGTCTCCTGTTTCTAATCACACTGCAGGGAAAAGAAAGTCAATTAATGGGAACAAGACCCTATTCCTTTACACAGGAATCTTCAGCACCTGCTTCCCAGCATCAATCATGCATTCAAACAGATAACAGAAAAATATCTCTTAACTTCTTTAAGAATGAATGTACCAAACTCATGCAGCGTTAAAGGAAACAGAATGCTTAATGAATCACAGAACTATGCAACTGATGTTTCAGCAAACAGAATTAAATTAAGGTGTGAATATCATAAGGAAACTTAAAAAACTACAGGAATAGTCGGGTGAATCTTGTGATGAAGGCGGGCCCTTTCCTTCTCACAAGATTCCCCAGGGAAAGAATTAAATTGAAGCGCTCCAAAGGAACCTTTATTCATCTGTCAAAAAGGAATAATACATTACAATGGAGTCTAGCTCCTTTCCGCTCAAAAACAATGTTCTCCTGTAGTTTCTAACCCCCCTTCTAATGATGATGTCTCCTCTTTTTAAAGAGGAGACATCTATTATAGTTACATCAAAGCAAATCTATCTTTATCCAAATCTGTTCTTCTTTCTTAAAACAGGGCTATTCTATTCTTCCATAGAAAGATATTGTTACAACAGATGCAGAAAAAGTACTGTCTTCAGGATAATCCGTGTAACCACTTCCTTGTTCATCTTCATCTTGTTGCCATTGTCCCAAAAATACTCTTCCAGAATCGCAAATTACGAGTAGTGACGGAATTTGCGTGCCCGTTGACTGTTTCAGCAACGGAGTCGACTGTTTCAGCAACGGCCGATTGTTTCAGCACAACACATAAATTATCTGCGATCTTTTAGACTTATGTTAGCAACAATCTACCTTCGATTAATGATGAAATATAAGAGTAATATGGAATTATATGTAAAAAGATTAAATATATAGTAAAGAGGAGGATTTCATATACCTTTGGATAAAGTGAATGAAAATGATGATGGAACCCTTTTTAAATATAGTTATAAAGGGTAAGGTGGTGTCAAAATGTATGGTAAAAATGGTACATTGTGAGGTCCTAACAAAGAGAATCCAGTAAATATCATGATTTCTGAATCTGAGGGTCAACGTGCAGTGGTTGGGCCCTCGATCACCTTGTTAGATGCGAAAAATCCCCTAAAGATCATGTAGGTGAATAGAGGATCTGAGGAACAACCTAAGTTGGCCAAGATTGGAGAATAATGGGATGATGATACCATAGGCAATGTTGCTGAATTATTGACAAAATATTAAGACTTTTTCCTTACAAAATTTTCAGAACTAAAAGGAATAATTGGGGAACTGGGAGTTATGAAGATCACACTGAAACCTTATGCACGCCCAGTAAAACAACGTCCGTACAGGCTGAACCCGAGATATAAAAGGAAGGTGAAAGAAGAGTTGGATAAAATGGTTGTTGTAGACATCATTGAACCTGTAGAAGAGTCTGACGTGGTAAGTCCCATGATAGTGCAAGATAGGAAGACTAAGGGATTCACTTGAGAGACTTCATCGGATGGCGAAGGATCCGAATAAACAATCATGGTGACAAAAATTAGAGTAACATATTTCCCCCTAAAGTGCAAAGCCAAAAAATATGTTTTATGGATGAAGAGATTTATCATGTCAAAGGTTCAGATCAGATTCCAATTGGTTGAAGACCTGAAACAAACAATAAGGATTACCATATCATGCTTTCATATAAACATCACTGAGCTAGGAATTCCTATACTCAGAGTACAATTATCTCAAAGAATAAGTATGGAAATACATCTGAAGATCCATGTCAACAAAATACACAGTATGAACACAACCATCAATGGATCTATGTTTACAATCATGAATATTTAATAAATTTTTGCAACCTGGATGAATGAAACTAGATCCAGGGTCTTGATCTCTATCTCTATCGATCCATAGTACAATTCTAAAAATGTGAGTTAATGTCTCGAAGTTGAACATGGTAGAAACCACTTGATTACTGATCAATGATGTGAATCGTTAACATGTGCGAGAGAAACCACCAATAATGACAATGGCTCTCAAGGTACTCCAATATAATCTATGAAGCATGATTAAATGTTTTTAATTCGAAAACTCCTAGAATAATTCGATCGAAGGCCAATTATAAGAACCTATCGTCGAAAGCGAAAAACTTGCCATTAAGGCATGCATGCCTCAAGGTACTGAAAATGGTTTCTAGATCAACTTCCTTGATAATGAGCTGAAGTCTATAGGAAGCAATCCATCGCATGAGGGCCTACGACACGAAACTCATGTCAATTTTTGAAGAATAAATAGGAGTAATTCAGGACTGACTCAGGGATGATCGACGTGATTGAATGTTATGAATAGCAAAGTAATTTTGACTGAGGTTGGACTTTTCTTGAACATATTGGTGACATGACACTTAGACTTGGAAGAATTTGACTCAACAATACACTACAAGGAAAATTCCCTCTAGTAGATGTTTTTTAGGAAGCCCTTATAAAAATAGCCCAGATATTTGTTTGTAGCGGAGGTCACTAGAGGAGGTTGGTGGGTGGATCCTTTTGCGATTTTTTTTTTTTGTGTGGTGCGTTTATAATCATAATACACACTGGTGCACTTAATATTTATGTGACACACCGGTGCATAGTAGAGGCTAAAGAACCGTTGGAGAGTTATTTTTAAGTACTACACAAAAAAATGGTGCACTTCATACATACGATGCACCAGTTCGTCTAATAAGCGGTTCCTCCCTTACAATGCACCAATGCGTACAAGTTGATGGTCACCGCGATAAGGTTTTCAAAAAAATCACGCCACGCTTTATATAAAGCGCACCGATGCGTATGATCAAATGGCACACCGAGACACTCACTATATAACATTCCCGATGCTTAGAATTAATTGAGCGGACCAACCAATTGGTTGATAAAAAAAAATATTTTCACCATTGCAGTGCTATACTCTAATAACGATGCCCTGATGTGTTTATGGTGATACGATGCCTCAACATAGGGTGTTTATTTAATGAAAATATATGGTGCTTTTTATATAACACGCCTGATGCTGGTCATATATTTCCAGCCCGATGCATTTCATGAATTGAGAGCACCGCACAAGGGTTTTATTTAAAAAAATATTTTCACCATTTTGGTGCTATATACTAACGACAACGACCCGGTGTGGTTTCGTTACAATGATGCACCAGCATAGGGTTTTTATTCAATGAAAGTATGATTTTCTCCGTACAAACCAGCCCGGTGCGTCTTAGTAATCTAGAGCACCGTAAAAGGGTGAAGTTAAAAATATTGTTTCCACCAAGTTTGGTGCTATACTCTAACAACGAAGCCCCGATGTGGTTAATGTTATCTAACACACTGAACCATATCTTTTTTAATTTAAATAAATGTGATGTGCCATTGATACTCCGGTGCGTGTCATATTGTAGTGCACCGAAAAAGGGTTACTTTTAAAAAAAATTACTGGCCATAAAAATTGATTTTTACTATTTACAGTCCTGTAAATCTCTCAAGCACGTGTGTGACCTTTTCTTCTCTAAGGCGCAGTGCCATCAATGCTCCCATTTCCCGCATTGCTTCCATCTGTTTCTTAGTGCGTGGACTTCGAATTTTGTGAAAGGGTGGGAAAATTTGGTTTTTAGTACTTTATTTCTATTGGAAACATGCCTCCTCGATGTGGAAATGTGCAGGTAATGTATATGTTTCTCACCAACATAAGATTTTAGCGGATTAATTTTGAAAATTGACTTATAATTCATTGTTTTTTTGATTTTTTTTTTTTCCTGCAGGGTGTGTTCGAGCCATTCAACTCGCACAGTTCCGAGTGCTCCCTATAAATTTACAGGTTGCGCCATGAACAGTGTTAACAAAAATCGTGCCAGGCAGTGAATGTGACATCTCGGTGCGCTACCGACAAAAGCGCACCACAATGTGACAAAAAATGTATGCGGTGCGTGTCGGTTTCTAGCTGTACTGACAATTTATAATATTTTAAAAATAAAAATTTATTTTATATGAGGCAGTGTGTTGGTTTACCGGAACACACCGGGAATTATGTAAAAATAAACATAGCGGCCCATTGCGTTTATATTATGGTAACACACCTAATGTGCGGTGCGTCGGTCAAATCTACCGCACTGGGGCATTTGTGTTTGGATACCAAACAGCCAGTGGTAAAATATTACAAATGACGATGTGTTGAGCTATAAAAAATGCCCTGGGGCAGATATGGTTTGTCATCACATCGCCTATAATATTTATTTAATTAATATTTTTTGTTGTTGCGGTGTGTGACTATTTTTTATGCACACCGTGGACGATGCGTGATAGAGATGTACACACCGTTGGCAGTGCGTGACTGTTTTTTGTGGTGCACCCAATGTTTTTTTTTCTTCAATAAAAGTTATATTTATATATTTGTTAATACATTTTTCATTTAATAAGAAAATTTTTGTTTTGTGTATGAGGGAGGTTGATGTATTTAATATGTGAATCATTCAACAATGTCAACAGAGAGAGGAGAGACAATAAAAAGAGCAGAGGGATGGCAATTATAACATGATACAACAATGGGAGGCAAGTGAGAGGGAGAGACTTTTGTACCCTCGCCCTATTACACCACCCACCCAGTTTCTCTTAAGAGAGGTAGGCCTCTCATTTGGGGTATAAAATGGAGATTCTTATTTAGTTATAATGCCATTTAAGTCAGTTTATGAGTTCTATGAGAAGGCTTCAGCCCTAAATGGGTGCAACGACTTATTAGTACAGTTGATCTACAGGTGGGATGCCCAGCGACAAGCTTTCCATGTCGGTCCTGACCAGTGGTACCAACCCACTGAGGAGGACATGTTTTTTGTCATTGGCCTATCTAGGAGAGGGGAGGATTTTCCCCAGTTCCCTTATTTCCCCTTCGGTTATGCAGCAGGGAGTCAGTTGGTGTACTTTCAGAGATACATTAGGGATGACATACTTTCTACAACAGTTTTTTCAGGTGTCTGGTGGACAACTGCGGATTTCTTCTTTTGGTCTAGAGGAGGTTAGGTGCCTCTCAATATTACTAACCAACATTGCACATTATACCAGTGACGGGCAATGAATTAGTTTCCCTCTTTTATTTTATGTTTATTCTCTATTCCAGAGGCCATGACTTGTTAGATGGTTTGCCATTATTTTTCTATAGTTTTGTATAGCCTTAGATATGTGTTGTTCTCATGCACGTGGGAGGTTGACCTTCCCTTTTGCTTCAGAGTTGTTTTATTTATTTTTTTGGAGATTTCCAAAGACAAGGCCTACTTTTGTCCGCCAGCCTGGTAGGCTGATGATAGAGGTACAAATGCACATGTGGGGCGAGATGATGCCCAAGAGGGGCCAGTCGGAGTATTCAGACAAGATTTCTAGTGATGCACTGGAGCTACTAGCGAGTGAGGATGAGAAAATGTTTGTTGTTATCTATGATAACAACTAGGTTTGTCTAGGTTGTTCTTAGGTAAGTTAGGTTTGGTCATTTGGATGAGAATAAGATCATGAAGTTAATTAATTTTCAAAAATTTGTACATAGTTTAGGGGGTTTTAATAATAATTAGTCATTCAATAAAGGTCGTGTCAAGGTAAATTCAAAAAAAATCTGATTGCATGGGTAATATACGACGATTCTGTGACACTTGGCAATTTTTTATAAATTTCACAGTGTAGTCAGTGTAAAACAATATGATTTCGCTATGGAAGTGCCTGGCAGTTCCGTAGCGAATTTTCTCTCCCGAGTACTGGAAATGTTACGAAAACCATTTTTCCTGCTAACAGTGGGAAAGACCATGTATTGTCATGATTTCATTGGTTAGTGCACACTTGGTCATCATGGTCCCATTCTGTTATTTGTCATCATATTTCATATGCATGCATGGTTATCATTACTCCTCACATCATTTCATTTTTCCACTCATTTCCTCTTTCCTAATTTAGTCTGATTCCTAATTTGAAAAGCAACACCTCACCTTCATCCTTGTAAGTTGTTTTAACATTTTTTCCAGCACTCTATAGTCTTGAATTCTGTCTTGTAGCTCTCTTAGACTAAGTAATACCCGTGTCAAGGGAGTTGCTTGCTATCTCAAAATAATTTTGCATGTGTCAAAGAAGGAGCTGATCAACACTGTGTTTGAAAGTATGGCTTCACATAAAAATCCAAACAAGGGTGGCACCATGGTCAGATATGAGTCCATGGATATGAGGCTAATTGTAGAAGACCCCAGCTTAAAACAAGCTTTTTCCAATGTAGATTGCATGTGTTTTTTCCAGAAAGTGCAAGGGTATCATGCACAGGTGTCTAAATATTTTGCTATAAATTTCATTGGTATAGGTTCAAAGGTGGGCATCCTAAATTTTGCTGTGTCTCTTGACAAATTTGCATAGGCAACTGAGATCCAAAGGTATGGAGAGGAGTGGTTTAAAGAAATAAGGTTCAAGATGCAAAACTGTGATGAGTTTTTGAAAGAGGAGCGCATAGGCATAGACACAAGGTCGGGAATCTCCAAGACTTGCCTCAAGGAAAATTATTCAAAATTGTTGATGGTGATTCAAAAATAATTCACTTGTGAAAGAAGCTTTCACATGATCTATCAATGCCACTTAAAATTGTTGCTTCACTTCACAGGTAAACAACCACTAGATTTACCATTTTTTTTGTTTAGGAGTTTAGGAAAAATGGCCGATAAGGTTCAAGCTAAACCTGAAAGAAATGACACTTCCATTTTCCACCATGGTTTGATAAAATTGCTAGTTATGGAAGAGTTAGAAAAGCTAAACATGGATTGGTCCACTTTTTTTTTCTTGAGTGGGTATGAGGTTGATGTCCCCACTCCTAGAAGTACACCTAGATCAAAGGAAAATACTCAAAAAAAAGATAAAGAATATTGGGTTGAAACTGAGGTTGAAGTGGAAATGCAGACAAAGGTGTAGCCCATGGTGGAGCCTATGGAGGTAGAAATTAAGCAATTGTAGGAGACAGTGGTGCCTAAACAAACATCTACCTGTAGTAAAGTCAAAACTAACATAAGAACCCATAGAAGGATTGCTAGAAGTTAGATAGAAGAGAAAGGCAATATAGAAGATTTATTGCAGGTAATTGACATTGAGGAATCTCTTGTTGTGAAGCCTGTGGAAGTTAAGGGATAAAAAACCAGGAAAAAGAGTCTTAAAGCTAATAAATTAGACTTTTCCAAATGAGACTTAGGTTTTATTTTTAAACCTAGGAAGCCACTCACTAGGGCACAATTATCAAAGGGAGAAAAATATGAGAAGCTGCATAAGGAACCAGAAAAGGAGAAACAACCGACAAGGGAAGAAATAATTGAGTTATCTACAACGTAGGTGATTAAGGGAAGAAAGGGCAAGGAAAAATTTCAAGAAAATTTTGAACTGGAGCTCTTAAAAGAGAATCTCAAGGAAGCTAGAGAAGATATTTTGGAAAATAAGCTGGGGTTAGCAGACTTCAAACAAGAGAGGCAGGAGATGACAAAATTTAAAAAGGAAGTCAACAAACAGATAGATTTTTATGATGAGGTTGCAAAGGGGTCAAGGAAGATGTTAAAGAGGACATTTCCTCTGCAAAGAATGATGAAACATCTCTTTGGGAGGAACAGGTGGTTGCAATAAGAAATAAGGAAGTTGCAAAGCCAGGTCAGATAATTTGAAATGCAAATGGAGATGGTGCAAGCAGATTTGAAGAGAAAAGGTCTAAATATGATTGTGATGGAGGATGAGCCTGCTGCTCCATGAAGGATGGTAAGTCACACCTTTTTGACTACTTTTTGTCTTAAGATATCATAACAAGGCATATACAGGGATGAAAAATGTTTTTGGGGTTACGAAGAAAAAATTACAAAAATTTGTGAAAGTAGGCAAGTTCATGGCGAACTCCAAGCTTCAGGCTGAGTTTTCGCTACAAACCTACTGTAGAATTATTTAAGGAAAAACTCCCTAAAAAATATCATATCAGGGATAACTGAAGGCATGTATTTACCTTATCAAATCTAATGAAGATCCTCCCACAGGCAGAAGAGTCAAAAAATTTGTGGAAGGTAGTGTTACAAAGATGCTACGAAAATTACGCCACGACACTGCCTAAGTGCTCTGTTTTTCCAACGTTCTAAATTTTTGATATTTTTGAGGAATTCAATGCATTTTAGGAAGGATATGAGTCATCTAAAGGGATTATGAAGTGTCATTGAGACATATGTTGATGAAGACAAATCAGCAATACACTTCACAATATTGACATGGATGACATCACATCACTTTTTCCACCTCACCAATGGACACATCATCATCAAATTCGGTACATCAAGACCTAAAATCCAGTATGATAGTTTTCCACATAAACTTGGTTGTTTTTTTAGGTAGCTATCATTAGCATGGGTTATTAAAATTTTTAGTTGATGTAGTTAATAGTTATAGAGTCCTTTTTTACTACAAACTCTCTCAAATAGAATATCTCTATTTTTTTCTCAATGTCATGGAATCCTTTTAGGATTAGATCTCTAGATCAGGTTCGAGAGACTAGCCCATGTGGCAGAACCATGTAAAAGAGATCTTACTATATAAATAGGAGGTTTTTAGAATTAGACCGGGTTGATGGATGTAAATGACCATGCTACTATGTAATTTTCTTTCACACAGCTAATATACAGTTGCAAAAGTGTTTCGTCGAACCTGAGATTCATATTGAGATTTTATGTGTTTCTGTCCATTTACCTTTTGAATATTGATTCAACTTCTTATACATGATTACTTGGAATTCATTAAATCTTATGGTCCAACTTCATTTATGTATTATGTTAGCTGTCAGAGTTATTGTAAAAGCTCATGTGCCTCAATTTCCATGAATAATACTAATTTTTAATTGAATTTCCATGATGACTCCATGCCCAATAGTAGCACTCACTCATATTTCACCTGCAAAAATCATCTAAAAACATTTAAGAGTTCGTCTTCTTCATTATAATATTGTTTCTTGAATATCTTACCTTTTTATTGAGAGAGCCCTCTCTGGTTGGAAGGGTTAACTTCCAACCCCAATTGGTTTGAAATAGTTACATCAAATTGACTGTTGAACAACCCAATTAGTCCCAGTTTGGTGATAAAATTTTGGTGCATCTTTCAGGAGTTCGAATATGTATTTCCCTAGAAAATTGTGTTCAATCAAAGTAACTGAGCTCTTGAAGGTAGCGGGAGATCATAAATATTCGAGGCTGCTTTCTACCTTGGTGACTCCACTGAGATTTTTAGGTTCAATGTGGCTTCTAAGAAGATTCACACAAGGAGTAATACAGACCCTGATCCACCTGAGATAGTTGATAATCTAGAAAAAATTCTCAAAGGTATTGGAAGCTCATCAAAATCAGGTAATCTATATCTTACAAGAGTTTCATCTTTTCCCTCTAAGGCTATTCAAAGCTTTGAAGACAAAAATGATGAGAAGATAGAAGAAGTTATTTTTATATCTAAATATGAGAATGAATTGACTAAAATTGTATTAGATATACACATAATAGGAATTGATACATCATATATTGAATCAAAAGAAGAAAAAGAAGGGTTTTGGGAAACTATCAAATCAGAATTGTCATTGGAACAAGAGTCATTTGAAAAATTGAAAGAACTTGATCCTTTTGATTTCTTGTTAAGAAGGAGGTCTGGTGTCCCTTTGCCTAAGTGGATCTCTTTTGTTTCTAAATTACAAATTCTCACCTCAAAATTTCATGACATCACATCCTCATTCACTGCTTTTCCTAGTCAAAATACTACTCCTTCAATTTTTTTTTTCAATTAGTACTGTCATTGCCATTATGGTTGGAGTTCCTCCTCCTGCAGGTCCAGCTAGGTATACTCCTCTTGTCATACCTGTCATACTCGATGACCTTCCAGAAGGGTATTCCACTATAATAAACCCTTTTGGAGGTGAAGAAGATATCGCTACTGAGCAACATGTTGACTAGTTTAATGATTTTGTTGATTTAGAAGAAGTGGATTGTTACATAGTAATTTGTTAGAATGCTCATTTTCCCGTCCCTGATCCTGATATGCCCTGTGACTAATCCTGTGAAATGTTTCCATTATCAATAAATATTCTAACACATCCCCTTGAAGATCCAAATAATACTTCCTTGAAAGATAACTGGATAAACTTGGTCATTTTCCTAGTTTCCTAGGTCAGCGCCCTTCCTGGTGCCATGACCGCGCTAATGTCCTTATCCCAGTTCTGTCCCAGCACTGTAAGCGCCATAATTCCTTGGAAAACTGCGTTGATCCCTTTTCTGGCAGTGCTCCCTCAAATGGAGGAGAATCTTCGACCTCTAGAAGCTCAAGGGCGGCGAGTTGGTTGTTGAACAGAGATGATAAGGTCGAGCTCTCTCATTTTGGAGCTTTGATCTCATCCATGGGGGATCATCCCTTATAAAGTGGACCTTCCTCCTCATTTCATGGGCTCCCAACCTCCTTCTCCTTGCTATAAATTCACATTCCTCATTTCCCCAATTTAGAGCTTGGTTGATCATTGTCAGACTCGTCTGAACTCTCATCCCTTTGCATGCTTGCATCGTGATTAAGCCTAAGTGCACGGGAGAAAGAATGATTTTGAGCTAGGTGAAGAACTCAGATTTTCACCTAAGGATGCCTCCAACATCAAGGCCTGGTTATAAGCTCTCCTTTTTTAATTTACCAAGAATAACATATGATGTTTTATTTCTATATTTTTCTACACGATTATGCAAATATTCTGGTACTCCTTGATCCACTAGATAGCTAGTGTTTACATTTATTATACATTGTATAACATTTGTTATTGTCTCTCGAACATACACATGTATTCGCGCGCCATTAGTAGTAGGAATTAGGCCTACAAGGATCGTGGATCGAGGTCACCATCAACAGATTCAAGGATAAGCGATTGGAAAAATGGTATTTATGTCTCTTCCCTCTTTGTGCTGTAAGCACTAGTTAAGCAAGCTTATGTTAGAAAGAATATTGTGTTGCTAGACCCACTCTAAGCCTAGAGAGATAACCTCTTTCTGCAGAGGGGATTTATCTTGACAACGGAACTGGCGACTCTGTTATCACTCTGTAATTCTAAATGCTGAAGACAGAACTATGGAGGGAAACATCAAACCAAATTTGGAATCGAGGACCTAGCCTTCTTGGACTTAGAGAGGGCTCTCTCTGTTAGATATAAATTTGTTTACAGGGGCATTTTAGGCTAGCTATTAGTGCATATGTTTGTTTGAAGATGTTTGGTTGAGGCAGCAGAAGAGGGCCATTGGGCTATGGAGTCACACAAGTGTGAAAAAATTCAGATGGATGAATAACTGAGGTCAGGTGCAACCAGAAAAGCTGGCCATGCTAATGGATCTTAACAGCTAGTGAAATGGAATGGAGGAGGAGATTAAGGTTCAACAGGAATGCAGAGCAGAACATCTCTGAATTCTACATTCCGGTCTCATAAGAAAACATAATGAACTATTTCAAGACTATGCAGGGTACCCTATGGTAAATCCTACAAAAAAGTTTCTATCCACAGTTATGAAAATCAAACAGTATGAGAAAACAAGAGAATAACAAATTACATGGGAAAATACTTCACCACAAAGCATAACACAAGAATCTGGAAAACCGCATAATCCTTCATTCATCCAAAAGAGTCTGCTTACAACATAATGAGTCTATTACAATGGTTTTTCCCTTCTGGGCCTCCTTTCATACTGCTAATGCATACAATATTTATAGAAAGCTTGAGTAGACTAATCTGTATACTACAGTAATTACATTCAAGCAAAACTGGACAAGTGGAAACATGCAGGTGGTGATGAGACAAGCCTGGCTTCCAACAATGGCTTTTAACAGTATGCTATTAATTACAGAGTGGTTAGAAACTGGCTCGAGTAATGCCGAAGAGGAAGCAAATAAAGTATTCTTGACATCTGGCCCTGCTCCTCAGAAAACCAGCGTCGGGAAATTAAGTCTGGTGCAACGTTGGCTATTTTCATTGATTAGTACCTGTGCTGATGTGTTTTCTGCTACCCCTTTGGTTTCTGCTATTATATCTCTACACCAAAGCCCGACTCGACCTGTTCTATTCTTTTTTTTGTGGCGTTCAGCCTCGCTTTTCCTTTTTCTCCTCTGTTAGGGCTCAGTCTATTACAAGTCCTTTATGTTGTGTTTTTAACCCTTTTTCTTCATAAAACAGTGTGCAAAACGTAGAAGCTTGGACCTGAAGGGATGATGGTGGATGTGGCGCAGCAGCAGTGATAGTGGTCAAATGAATGCGGTAGTGGTTTGGAGGCGAGCGAAAACAACTTTTTGGAGGGGGTCATAGGTGGTAAGTGGTAATATAGAAGGGGGGTGTGAAATAGCGAAAGGGCGACATGCAGTGGGGAGGGGGTAAGCGATACCACCCATTTTGGACCCCCCCCCCCACACCATGGTTAAAGTTCAGAAGCTGAGGGGGGTGCGAAATGCAACGCAGACCATCAGATGAGAACAGGTTGAGTGGAGATGGAGGAGAGGTGAAGGGTGATGAGGAGAAGGAAAAGACGTGGCAGTTAAGGTGGGACTAGACTTGACCCTTTTGCTACTTGAGTCCTTTATTTGTGTGTTTAAACCTTTTTCGAACGAAATAACGTAAAAAACCATTTACCCAGACATGAAATATTATAGAATTTACTTCTAAATCCACATCGCATCCACGCAGTTCGCAATATTTAGAGTTTAAGTTTTAAACAATGTAATCGGATATGCGATGTGAGGTGAGAGAAGACGTGGAGGGAAGGTGGGACCAGACTGCATTGAAAATCACAAACTTTAATTTTAAGTTATAAGCGCGGGGGTTTAAAATATAAAACTTGCGAAGTGTGGGGAAAGGGACCCACCCGCATCGCTCATCACAGAATTTAGCATTTGGGAAATAATGTAAATGCTTAAAACCACGAAGTGCGATTTGTGCTGATTTGAGGATGATGTGTCAAGGAGGAGTGGAGCCCACTGCAATCGACAGGGTTTATCAATCAACGAATGTTTTATACCATAAGGAAAAGTTTTACGATGCTATATATGATATGTGATATGTATTGGAAACAACTGTGTAGTGGGGGGTGGAGCTGTTGTGGTGGGCCAACCGTTGCCTCGCAAGTTAAACCAAATAGATTGCGGTCATTTCAAAGGTAAGTTGAAACAAATGTGATGCAATACATTGCAAGTCGGCAATCGCGGTTTTTAAGTTTTAGTTGCAATGTGAAAGGTCTATAATATGCAATTTGCAATGGAGGGTGGGGAAGAAAGGGTGATGTGGAGAGATGGTCCCACTTTAATCGCACTCGGGGAATAAGGAAGTGGATGGTAAACGAAACTAATGATATGCGATGGAAAAAGGTAAGGTAGAAATATAAAGAGAAAAAGCGGAAAACGTAAGGTTTATGTGTTAAAACATGGCTACTAGTGGGTTGGCGGAGCTATGACAATAATATTGTGGACTTTAATATAAAAGGGTTTATAAAGAAATAATTCCCAATGGTTATGCATGTTGGTTTTTGGGTTTAAATGGGATTCAGAGCATTTTAGAATATGGAGGAGATGGGGGGGGGCAAAGAGGGTGAATAAAATGAAATGGAATGAGGATAGAAATGAAGTTTGATCCCCATCACACCTTATCAACAACACTTCCTTCCTTCTACTGGACGGAAAGGCAAATTGATTCCTTTGAAGATCTTTACAGTTAGGAGTTCCCTTTCTTTCTCTGAAAATAAATGATAGCCATGGAATATTATTTTCATTAAAAAATATAAGAAATAATCAGTCACCTTGTGATACTGTAAATTACAGGACTCTAACAATGGCTCCAACTAGGGATGGCAACTCCTTCAGGAGGTGTCAAGAACACCGTAGACTAGTGGCCTGATCCATTGGGCTGATCCCAAATCTGCAACTTAATCTGCTAATAAAACCTTTGTGGCTGAGAAGGCTCAGTTCAAAATCAACACTCTCTGCAAACTAAAGTCTAGAAAATAATTGCACTGAAAACTGGGAAGCAATCTGAAACTAGAACTGGAAATATGCTCAGAGTACTGAGCTTATTTGCACACCTACCTACCCTGCTCTACTAAAATTGCTGCTATTCTAAATGATACAATAATTCCAGTGCAGCCAATCAAGTAGCAGTAGAAACATATGGACAACTTGACTGTTTTTCAAGACAATCAACAATATAACTTGATTACGTGTCCTCATAACTAAAGTTATATTATGTAATGGAAATAGCTGATGTATTTGATCTTTATAGAGAATACATGATTGAAAACTTGAACTGAAAAGAACCTTCATATACTCTACTATAGGATCAATTAAATCATGACATATAATACCTGCTTCTAGGCCTTCCATGACTAGTTGGTCAGTTGTATCCCCAATATTAAACCTTGAAACCTCATCTTCAGCCTGGTACTCGAAATCACAATCATCCTCAATATGTAAGTCAAGAGGTAGTACAATTTCCTCTTGCTTAGGGAAAGTGAGACTTTCCAAGAATCCTTTAGGATCTCAGAAATTGTATGACTGAATTTGAGAATTCAAAAGTTCAATACCAGTTTCATATTTTTCAACAACTATCTCCTGAAAACATTTTTTAGCTTCAGGATTAAATTTGCTTGTCTTCAAAATGAGAAAGACAACCTCTAGGAAATATTCATCAAGATGAAATTTTGATAACTGATTCCTGAATTCATTTAGAACTTCACTAGATAGAAGGTCTGCCACAAACCTTGTCATTTTGTTCAGCATGAACTCTGGTCAGCATGTTGTGGAGTTTCCATGAATGCTCAGAAGCTAGGTTCTTTGAATTGTGGAGTCGCCAGGTGAATAATGCAGCCTTTTTGTGTCTGGTCACTGTCCACCATCAGTAATCAGATCTGAAATTTGATGTGCTTTGTGAGGAAGATAAATTTTGTTATCCCCAGTATGATCACCGTTTATATTATCACTCTGTAATTATGGAGGCTGAAGACAGAAATACGGAGGGAAACATCAAACCAAATTTGGAATCTAAGACCTAGCCTTCCTGGACTCAAAGAGGGCTCTCTCTGTTAGATATAACTTTGTTTACAAGGGCATTTTTGGCTAGATATTAGTGCATAGGTTTGTTTGAAGATGTTTGGTTGAGGTAGCAGAAGAGGGCCATTGGGCTATGGAGTCACACAAGTGTGAACAAATTCAGATGGATGAATAACTGAGGTCAGGTGCAACCAGGCAAGCTAGCCATGTTAATGGATCTTAATATCTTGTGAAATGGAATAGAGGAGGAGATTAAGGTTCAACAAGAATGCATAGCAGAACATCTCTGAATTATACATTCCAGTCTCAGAAGAAAAAATAATGAACTGTTTCAAGACTATGCAGGATACCCTATGGTAAATCCTACACAAAAGTTTATATCCACAGTTAAGAAAAGCAAACAGTATGAGAAAACAGGAGAATAACAAATTACATGGGAAAATACTTCACCACAGAGCATAACACAAGAATTTGGAAAACCGCATAATCATTCATTCATCCAAAAGAGAGTGCTTACAAAAGAATGAGTCTATTACAATGTTTTTTCCCTTCTGGGCCTCCTTTCATACTATTAATGCATATAGTATTTATAGAAAACTTGAGTCGGCTAATATGTCTACTGTAGTAATTACATTCAAGAAAAACTGGAAAAGTGGAAACACACAGGCGGTGATGAGATAATTTTGGCTTCCAATAGTGGCTTTGGCAGTTTGTTATTAATTACAGAGTGGTTAGAAACTGGCTCGAGTAATGCCGAAGAGGCAAAAAATAAAGTATTCCTGACATCTAGCCCTACTCCTCAGAAAACTGGTGTTACTTGAGACAGAAATGAAGTTTGATTTCCATAACACTTTATCAGCAACACTTCCTTCCTTCTACTGGATGGAAAGGCAAATTGATTCCATTGAATCTCTTTACAGTCAGTAGTTCCCTTTCTTTCTCTGAAGATAAATGATAGCCATTGAATATTATTTTTAGTAAAAAATATAAGGAATAATCAATCACCTTGTGATACTAGAAATTACAGGACTCTAACAGACTCCACTGGGGAGCTTTAGCCTTTTAAGTCCTTCCCCGAATTGATCTTGGACTAGTTTCTCTGATTTATGAAATTTAAATCTGCTTAGGTCTCTGTCAGCTTGCGTACAAGTTGTTTGTTACTTCATTGTGTCAGGTCTGGTGTGTCTGTGAAACTCTTTTTGTTTTTTCTATGTTTTTAGTGACCAACACCCTTTCTTTCCTCACATTAGTGCTGGAAATGCTGTTTTATATAGCACAACCACGCTGATTGGCCTTTCAGCACCCTTCTTATCAGTACAGAAGCTCTCATCTCAGGCTTGGGAGTATTTGAGTTTTCCTTCTGATTATCCAGTATGTCCTGGCCATTGAAGGATTCTGTGAGATCTCAATGATCTCCTTGCTATGTGTTTGGATTATCTATCTCCTCTGAGTGAGTCTGTTTCGTCTCTTTGAGTTGTTGTAAGTTTTGGAATTTTTTTCTCCATTTCAAACAATCTTTGTCAGATTTTTCTTGTCTTGTTTCGAAGAGAGTTGGTGTATGCTTCGGTAATCTCTGCATTTCTGTTTGTTTCCCTTCAGTTCAATGTAAAGTGCAAGATTACAGTTTGTTTGAGGCATAAACCTAGAAAATTGTTTTTTTCAAGCCTAGAAAATTGTATTTGTCTAAATTCAAAAGAAATTGGAAGTGATTTTATTTTTCGTTTTTGATTTAGATTATTTTCGTCGTTTTAAGAAGAGTGAAAAATATTTCATTCGTGCAATATTTAAAACGATTTTTGCTTGGTTTGATTGAAAGAAAAGTAAAGGGATTTTTCATTTCTTCCTTCGTTCTTTTGTTTTTCTTTCATTTTAAAGTGAAAAACAAAAAATATTTTTTTGCATATTAGCGAAAGGAAAGGCATTTTCATTTTCAACAAGTTGCATATGTTGGGAAAGTGAATTCGATTTTAAAAGCATTGCAATTTCGAAACTCTGAACTAGTTTGGGGGCATTATCATTGTTGCATTGAGTGCATTCTTGTTTGTCTCTCTTCCCTAAGTAGTTTAGAATTCATCGAAACTGAAAGCTTATTTCTTGCATTTAGTCTACATCATAAGGATTTAGGTGACATTCGTTTTGAGCCTTGAAACTGAAACTTTAACCAAGATAAACTTAAAATGAACCCACTTTACCTTAAGGAGCATGGAAATTAACGAGAATATTTAGTGTTCTAGGCTAGAGATGTGTTCCAACGTCATTAGGCATATGAGCTGTCACTAACGGTCTGCGTTACAACCTGGCGGTGATATCCTGTCCCACGTATGGAAGTATATTGATGAATGATAAGTATATTTGGGACACTCTCATCGAAAAATTACACATTAGACAACACTACTACGGACTGGAATCCCACGTACTGTCGAGTATATTTTAGGAGACACCACTAGGTTGCAAGGCTGCCATAGGTAACCGAGTCGACTGTCTTGTAGATGTGATACACCGAACACAAAATTCGGGGAGACTAGCTGCCGTACGTTAAGTCCCTGGTCATTTCTCTTTCATTTGATCACCAAGGTGTATATTACAGTTCACAGATACTTCGTAAACCTTTATGCCTAGAACATCCCTTTTATTTATTTATTTATTTTTGTTAATTATAAACGTAACTTCCCACAAAAACATCTCATTCGTGTAGTTCTCCAGCTTTTATTGCTTGGTAAGTTGTGATTTTTCTCACCTCTTTCCTTTTTGATCTTCTTCTCGATGGTCGTCATGGATGAATCGTCGAATTTTCCCACTCCCTCCTCTAACGAATCTCAACAACCTCTCCCGAAGGTTCCTCGTTTTCCAATTTGACCCCTCAAAGCACAAGGTGAAGATCTTGGAATTTTCATAAGTGTTCAACCCATATAATCTCGAGCACCTTCTGACGATTCTCCTTGGACCACATTGAAAGAATCTAAGTCAAAAATCCCTGAACAAGCTACACAATTCTCGGCCTTATCTTCGAATTCACTCTTTGATCCGATTGTAGTCTCTCCTGATCAACCTTATAGCGCTTTTTATTAGCCCAGAATCCCATTTTAAGCTTCTCCAGTAGCATCTCGCTCTACTATTTGTCAGTTTTTTCCTAAAGAAATGGCGTCAAATGCTGATGACGTTCCATTTGTTAGTGCTCCTCAAAGCACCCTTCAGGAAAACTCTGGCTCGTATATCTCGGAAGCCTCTTCGTTTATTTTTCCCTCCGAGGGAGAGTTGTTCGGATGCACACCTCATGGTTCAGGTAGTGGAACCAAAATATTGTCTAGTTATGTTGCATCTATGCTCCTGCATGGTTATACCTCTTTGGGAAAACTCATTTCTGGAGCTTCCGGTGGTACACCCTTATTTCTGGATCCTGTTTGTTCGATATGAATCCCTCCGTCTTCCAACCCATTTGTTTCAAATGTGGACGTGATGTCTCAACCTTTTTTTCGACCGACGGTCACCATTGGTCAGTTGACCGTGTCGTTTGGATCCTCTATCCCCTATTCTCCATATACAATTACTATAGTCCCACCATTGAGTGGGAAATCAATGGTTTTGTCCGTGCTTGGGGAGCAGTCTAACCCTATCTATTTATCTCTCCTTTTGGGTGGGGGGCAGCCGAGTTCTGGATCTATTCCTGGGGAAAGTCAGCCTCATGTTCAATATTCCCAGGTTCGGCAACCTTTTCCACAACCGAACCCAGTATATTCGTACGTTCAACAACTTAACATTACTTATGATCAAATGCTGAATTTACAATATGTGCAATACGTCCAACAACCCCAACCTTCAGTTCGTGCTATTGTGATCAATCATCAGTTTGGTTCTTACAGCCAAGCCGATCTGAATCTCCTTCTGGGTCAATTTGGTCCTTTCCCTCATCAATCTGGTACTCATTACCAACCTTTTCCTCAAGGCCAGTACCAAAAACCCTAGACGAAGCCTCAACCTGGTGCTTCATATCAAAAAATTCCTCAATACCAATAGGTTCAACCAGGACCTAAGGCTGGACCCTATTTCCAACAAGGAATTAAGGCTGGACCTCATGTTCAGCAGGGACCACAGGCTAGACCCTACTTTCAACAGGGGCTGCAAACTGGACATTATGTTCAACAGGTACCTTATCCTGTACCCCATGTCCAACAAGGCCCAAAACCTCAGTTCTAGTAGGGGCCATATCAACAACCCCAACCATGTCCCCATCATCAATATATGCAGCAAGGTCCTTACCAACCATGGGGTAAATGTGCATATTTGGGTTAGAATCCGTCCTATTGGGGAAAAAATCCTTATCAATTAGGTTGGAACCCCCAACCTTTCTCGTCTCATCATCCTCCCTAACTGTTCTTTGCTACGTTGGAACTTCCAGATGTGTCAAAGCTCACAATGACCCTATCCAACATCAACTGTATTGGTCGCCAATTCCAACTAAGATTCCAGGAGATTGTCTGAAGTTCGAAGGAAAATCTGGGGAAAACCATAAAACCCATGTTATGACATACCATTTGTGGTCTTCCTCTAATTATTGGGTTGACGATTCCATTCGTCTTTTCCAGTGCACTTTGACCGGTGCTGTGGCAAAATGGTACATTGAGCTCCCTTGAGGAATTTTCTTCGATTTATATTCCATGGCTATGGCCTTCCTCACTCACTTCCAGTTGCATATACGGTATGAAACCGACACCCATTTTCTCACATTGTTTAAGCAGTCGACTGCTACACATATCTTAGATCACATCCATGAATGGCGGCGTCACCGTTGCCTCATCAAATTTGAGATCCATGATCAACTGTTGACCGAATGGTTCAAAAAATCATTTGTTCCCAAAATTTCAAAATAACTTGCGATGGGAGGGTGTGTCACGGAAGATGAGGTCATCACTAGAGCTCAATACCTTGAATTGGTTTATTCCTAGTCTGAGACTCTTTATGAGTTATTACCTGATGCACTGCATCCTTCAACTAATACTTCGTCATCTTAGTCTCTGTTACACCTGTGTGGATGGTGTTATTGGGACAGTGGCTCATACTAATAGTAGTGCACCTAAGGCTTCTTCGAAGTCCAAATCCACTGCTGTTGCTCCACCCTCTCCCTCTCAGAATCAAAAGAATCCTGGTAAAACGTGAGATGTAAATGTTGTTCAATCTACCAAAGCAGACAAATCCTCGAAGGGTAAAGACAATTCTAAATCTGAGAACCCTAAACAAGATTCAAAGAATTCCTTGCTAGTGACTCTTCATCACGTAAGCCAAAATATCATTGTTTAATATGTGATGATGATCATTACACCAAGGATTTTCCTCAACGTGCTGAAGTTTCTTGTCTTCTGAAGGGTGCACCCAAGGCTCCGAGAGTTTTTAAAGAACTGTTTCCTTCCTAGCAGACGCAAATGGTAATCTAGGATCAATCATCTAGTAGCTCTCAGGTGTTCATGGCTGGAACGAAATCCATTTCCATCACCACAAGAGTGAAAGATTATCCAAATCCATCCAAGGGTCCTATGGAACCAGAAGTCCCAGATCACTCTTCCTCTTCCACGCCTCTTACCTCTTGTCCTCTCCAAATCGAAAGACTGAGTAGTGACTCCATCATCCAACCACCCCCAAAGGGTGTTCTTAGGAAATCGTCTTACAATCCAAATGTGAGAGCAACACAACACTCTAATATTGTAGAATATTTGGCTCAAGAGCCTTCGACGATGTCAGATTTGGAGGTCCTTCAATCGTGCCCATCACAACAGAAGGCTTTAATCACTTCCATTGGAGGGATTTATCCTTCAGATTCCAATTTGATTATTTTTTATCTTGAGAATTTCGTTCCTCACCTCCCGTCTCAGGTATCTTTTCTGATTCAAGTTACCATTACGGGAAAAAATATTCATTGGAATGTAGTTAATGAAGGCACTTCGACCTACATCATGTCTGTCGCATACTGGAAAGCCATTGACTCTCCCCCATTGAGTTAGTCCTCGAATACCTTAGAAGCTTTCGATGGTCGAGGTTCTCGACCGTACAAAATTCTCAAGGCATTACCCATACTGTTAGAGGGGAAAACAGTGAATATGGAAGTTGAAGTGGTAGAAGCCAACTTGAACTATAATCTCCTTCTCAGATGTAGTTAGAAAAACGCTATGGTTTGTCTGGTCTCCACCCTCTTTCGTCTCCTTTGTTTCCCTCATAAAGGGAAGATAGTGACTGTGGATCAGTTGGATTTCTTCCCCTCTAAGTTTAAAATTCCATATGTTGGGAAGGTCGTTACTCCTTATGAGAACATTGGGCCGGGTCTTTTCAAAAACTCATCTCTTATGGGAGTTTTTCCGCTTCCGCCTTTGAATGTCATCTCCATCAATATGATTTCGTTTGGTCACAATCCATGGATTGTTCCCAATCCCGACCAGATCGAGAGTTTTGGTGACGCTATGCCTCTTATCCTAGCTGAGCAGATGTATCAATATATCCTCACGGCTTCCGAGGCTTCATTTGGTTTCGTCCGTGGACACTTATGCATAGTCTTCCTGGTTTGGTTCTTGGAACTCAGATGATCCCTTGAAAGAGAATTTTCCCACTGACGAGATTATCGTGGAGGTCATGTCTCTCGAAGAAACTCCATGGGATTATGGACATAATAGCTCCTCGTTTCTCCTAATCCCAGTTGACATATCCACCTGTCTATGCTCCCATGCTTTTCCGGTACCGATTGACCCAATTCAAAGTCCAGGTTTGATTCATGAAGTGTTGTCTGAGGGCAACATGGGAAACATCACTCCAACCATTCCAATCAACATCTATGTTAAAATAAGGATTTTCGAGAATGTGCATATCGGTGCGTCTTGTTCTCCTGATGAGATCAAGATCTATAAGGAAAATTTTCAAGAGTTTCGTGACATATTTGGGTGGTCCTATGAAGAAATGGCCAACATTGATCCGAGTATCATGGTGCATGAAATTCCCACCTATATGAAGTCGAAGCCTATTCACCAATGACTTTGTCCTGTCCATTTGAGAAAGACTGCTGCTATAAAGGGTGAAGTTGAAAAATTTCTTAAAGCTGGTTTTATCTACCGCATACCCTTAACAGATTGGGTCTCCAATATTGTCACTGTCAATAAGAAGCAAGGGACCATTATGGTTTTTTTTTATTACCGTGATATCAATTGAGATTTTCATAAGGAAAATTACCCCACTCCATTTATTAATCTGATCATTGATGAATGTGTTGGGAGTGAGATATTTTCCTTTTTTGATGGTTTCTCTAGCTACAACCAGATTAACATTGTTCCTGCTGATAAAAAAAAAATCGCTTTTATTTGTCCATGGGAGAATTTCGTGTATAAGAAGCTCCCTTTCGACCTGAAGAATGTAGAAGTAGCCTTCCAACGAGCTATGTATTATACATTCCATGACATCAAGAATATATTTCAGCCATATCTCGACAACATTCCTGCTCATTCCGCGAAATGTGGAGATCACCCGGAGCACCTTCCTACGATGTCGACACTATAATATCATGTTAAATCCTCATAAGTGTGTCTTCTGCGTCGAATGCGAACGACTCCTAGGCTTGATGGTGTCTAAAGAATGCATCCACATCGATCCTATGAAATTTGAGGCAATCGTCAACTTTCCTCCTCCTTCTTCCATTCATAAACTGCAAAGTTTGCAGGGGAAAGCTAATTTCCTCCGCTGATTCATATTGAGTTATGCTGATATTTCCAAAGGCTTTACGCGTTTATTGAAAAAGGGAATCCCATTCTTATGGGATAAAATTTCTTAGAGCTCTTTTGATGCAGTGAAGCGACCCCTCATCATGGCTCCGTTACTGGATCCTCCCAATTATCACCACGACTATTCCTTGTATTTGGCTGCCGCCGACAACACTATTGGCATGGTGCTCGTTCAGGATGATGATGATGGTTAGGAACATGTCATGTACTACTAGAGCCGTAATCTCTTCGATACTGAGACCCAATATTATCATATAGAAGAAATGGCATTGGCTATTTCTCACGGCGTTCAACATTTCCGTCACTACATTCTCCTGTGCCAAAACCTAGTGATTTTTGATTGCAACCCCATGACTTACATTCTCACACGTTAGTTACTTGGGGGAAAATACTCAAAATTGATTGTTATCCTACAAGATTTCTGTTACACATCATTTTGTCACCATGACATTTGACTATTAATATGGGTCTATCACCTTCCATATCATGTTCCCTTAGAGGTAAAAAACACTCATGTTCTTGAACCAAGTCTTGGAAATTGGAGAAAATTTCCTTAAAACCTTTAAAATATTACCTGCGCACTTTTTATAACCTTTTCTTGCGCATGCCTGATGCTTATTTGATTAGCCGCGACGATCGCCGCTCTTTTCACCAATAAAACCTGCGCACCCCCATAAAAAGCAAGTAAATATAACAAGTAACTTCTAGAATCCTAGTTGGTCGAATATTATCCCAACATGAAGCCTCTAGAGTCATGCCAGTTCGATCTGTATCCCTCTAATCATGGAGCTTATCCCTTGTCCAAAGGCACCCAAATCCCTTCATGGGAGGAACTTATCCCTCTCTTAATGGATATGAAACTACCTCAATCTCTCTATAAATTGAGCTGTTGTTTTAGGTTGAAGGGTATATACTAATTTGTATAGATTCTAATCTAGAGAGAGTTCATAGAGATGAGTATTTTTGAGTTGCATTGTAACATAGCTTTTATGGACAGAGCACGTCAAGGAAGATGAAAAAATGGAGAAAACCCTCAGAAGTTGCAGGTTGGAGCCAGCATTCAGAGCACACATGCATGGAGGCATGGGATGTGACAAGCGCTCTGACTCGTCAAATTTTAGCGACCACCTGTGCGTTCTGCTGAAGGCCACGGGGAGTATGGGAAGCTCAAGGACTTCTGACTAACCGGGACCAAGATGGAGGTTAGTAGTTCAATCTTGAATTTTTTAGTGAGATGACGTTTAGGGCTTAGGGTTTTTGAACAGGAGCAGGTCTTTCGCTGTCATGGAGTTGGTTTAAGTCGGAAAGTATGTTATAGATATGGGTTTCGAAAGTGAATACGTGGATGTTGAGCCCACGCCCGAAGACCTACTCACCTGCTGGGGCCACGAGGTATCAGAGAAGAATTTGGACTTGTCCTTTCCGGTAGTAGTAGAGAGAGAACAGAGGTCCAATGATTTGGGAGGAGCTCACGGTTTATCGAATGGGGCAGCACTGCTAGAAGAAACCTTTCAGAGTACTTTTAATGGGGCGTGGAAGGCTGGAGGTAAAAAAGGCTCTGCATCACTTGTGATCTCTCTGGAGTGTTTTGGAGGCAGCCACAAACAGACAGATCTACAATCATTTAAAAACCCGTCTGGGCTAGGTATTTCTTTTATTTCGTCTTACACAGGAGGTTTAGAAGATATTTTTGTAAGTTATGGTTTTCAGAGTTCGGTTGGCCTGAAAGCTATTGGGGAAGAAAGGCAACAAGGCCTGGATCAAAGTAGAGGTTGTTTTAAGGGATAATCCATTTTGTATAGAAACCCTACTCAGTGCCAAGGTTTTAATTTTTTGGAGAACCTTCTACTTCCACAAGGAAAAGAAGCGGTAAGTTTGGAACCGGTTCTAGGATATTTTTTGTCTCGATTTGCCCGACTCTTGTCCCAGTCACTCAGAAGTCAAGAAAGGGTTTCTACATCCTGTGCAGAAGAAGGAGAATCTATAAGACTATTGGATAGTATTAAAGGAGACAGAAAAGAGGAGGGAAAAGGCCCTGATGTAAGACAGGAATCAAAAGAGAGTTTGGACAGGGAAGGAGTTAAAGCAGCTGAAGGAAGGCGACCAGGGTCGCCTGTTGCAGAAGCTCTAGATGCAATCAAAAGTATGGTAGAAGGAGAGGAAGGAGGTAGAAAGGAGGCCGTGGGATCGAAAATAAAGAAGAACAAGGCCATTAGGAGGAAAGAAGAGCGTCCCTTCCATGTTCTTGGAGTAGAAATTCGTATAGACAAAGTCATGGAAGCAACTGAGACTATTCTTGCTGGAAGAGTCTGAGGAAGGAAATTTTCAGTGGACTATATCACTGAATGGACCACCTCAGAATGGAAAGATATCCTTGGGAACCCCTTGGAAATCAAAGTACTATCTAGAGGTTGGTTCAACATCAAATTTGAGCAAAAATATCATCTGGATTGGGTACTCGTAAGGAATTGGTGTTTTGGGAAGAGACCGGTTCTGTTCAGAAGATGGACCCCGATGTTTGATGCTCAAAAAGAAAAAATGGCAGAGTCACCCATTTGGGTAAAATTGCCGGGACTCCCTTTTCCTTTCTAGACGGAACCAACCTTCCACTCCATTGGGAATACCCTTGGTCAATTTTTAGATGTTGATATGTCTTTCCAACAATCAAGGGACCTGAGTGTGGCCAGAATTCTTGTAAACCTAAATCCCAGAGAAGGACTAGCTAACGCAATGAGTCTGAAGTATTGGGATTTTGAGTTATTACAGACATTGGACTATGAGCACCTTCCATTTTAATGTCACAGGTGCCACAAATATGGCCACCTTGCAAAGGATTTCCCTCTCGGGCATTGCCGCAGAAGGAAGTAGAAAAAGATCTTCAGGGAGAGAATACTATTAGCTATCGTAGAAGAGAATAGGGTTCAGGAGGAGGACCTGATGAAAGGGGTAGAGGGCTCGAGCATTGGAAAGGATGAACCCTTGCTTTCGGTGCAAATGGTGAATCATCATAATTAGCACGCAATGGATCCTGTTTCGGAGTCCTCCCAGGTCCTGATCTCCCAAATCGAAGCTGGGGCTGCAGGAGCGTCTCGGGCGGGTATGCTTCTTGCCTCTAATCCCTCCTTATGTTCATCCATTTGCACTTATATTTTGGATTTATCAAAGCCTGGTCCCTCCAAGCCGCACCATATGGAACATATGAATATGCATGACATTATGGAATCCATTGATAGTATCATCACGTCCCCTCCGTTTATTCCTGTGGCCAAACCCCCGATGTTGTGTTTGCCTCTGTCCCATCCCTGGCCAGTCTTCCTGAGGTGCCTGCTTACAATATTAGACCTCTTGTTAATGGATCCTAGAAAGGAATAACTATTGGAGAGCTGGATCCTGATCTTGTCATGATTGGGCCAAGGAAGACGAGAGGAAGGAAATCAAACCTTTCCAAGGCCCAGGTTAAAGAAAAAATTGATATTGTCGACGAGAAGCATAGGTCTCTATCTGGGATGCTTAGAGTAGCGTAGTCACCCCCCTAGGGTTTACGATGATTATTCTCTCGGTTTAGCTAGTCAACCTAAAAAACTAGCGCTTAGGGAGCTAGTGAAGTCCCAAAATCCGGATGTGATGCCGATACAAGAAACTTTGGGGTAGGGGGAGGAGGTTAAAGGAATATTTTTAAGGATGTTTCTAGGCTGGGTGTTCCAGGCCTTGGATGCCCATGGAAGATCGGGGGGTTTGGAAATGTGTTTTAACTCAAGAAGATTTAAGGAGTTGTCTTCCTCGGGTTTTGAAAATTCTCTGGCCATGGAATTGTTCTCAAACGAGCTTTGTCACCCCCTTCTGATCCTCAATGTTTATGGGCCTTGTACGGGGAGAGAGAAGTTTTGGAACTGTCTTTTCGCCAAATCTTGCTTAAAAAACCTTAATCTCATTGTGGGAGGGGACTTGAACTTCTCTCCGGGGTCTTCAGAATCATGGGGTCCCTCTGCGAGGGTAGACCAAATCACAAAGTTTTTTACAAATAAGTTGGCATAATCTCGTCTTGTGGATAAAAATTTAATCAAACCAAGACCAACTTGGAGGAATAGAAGAGTGGGAGATTAATGGGTGGCGAAAAAGCTGGATCGGTTTCTCCTTTGTGAAGATCTGGTGGAAAGATCCTCAGTTTTCAAGCATTGGGTCGGGGAGGGTGGCCTATCTGACCACCTTCCAGTTTTCCTTGAAATAAAAGGAGCTCTGAAAAAACCTGGCACTTCGTTCAAATTTAACTCCTCCTGGCTTAAAGACGAGTCCTTTAAATCCTTGTTCCATGCCACATGGAGGAAGGATAGATCAAGGGACAATGAAAATAGGTGCAAGTTTTTTTATGGAAAACTTGAAGAGTATGAAGGAAGAAACCAGGGACTGGGCGAATACCAAGAAACTAAAGGATAAGGAGGAGTTAAGAAAAGTCAATGAGGAATTATAATTTCTTGAAAATCCGGAGGGAGTAGGATATTCCAATATGGATTCAAGGAACATAATAAGGGATTTGGAAATTGTCAGAAAGAAAATTTTGCTGGAAAGAGAGGAAATTTGGTGCCTAAAAAGTAGGGCCATCTGGCTCCTAGCCAGTGATGAAAATACCAAGTTTTTTCAGAACTACACCAAAGGAAGGAAAAACATCAACACTATTTGGGAGTTGCAGATGGAAAATGGTGGTTTGGCGCAATCGTTTGATGAACTCTCATCTATAGGATTAAATCACTTCAAATCTCTATTTAGAGCTCCTGTGGAACCGTCTATTGCTAAAGTTATTAGGGTGGTACAGTTTTTCCCAAACTACATCGATGAGGAGGGAAACAATAGCATCATGGAGTCAGTTACAAAAGAGGAAGTAGAAGATATCCTAAAATCAATGCAGAAGGATAAAAGCCTTGGCCCCGATGGATGGATAGTGGAATTCTTTCAACATTTATTTGAATTCCTAGGGGAGGATCTGGTAGAGGTGGTGGAGGATTCTCGCAGTACTGACACAATCTACCAACCTTTCAATGCTACTTTCTTAGCCCTCATTCCTAAAAAAGAACATCCTGTTTCTTTTGATGACTTTCATCCCATTTGTTTATGCACCTGTATCTACAAGATAGTTGCTAAAGTGATAGCCTCTCGTCTGAAACCCTTCCTCTCTAAAAATATTTCGTTGGAACAATTTGGCTTTCTGGACGGAAGGCAAATCCATGAAGTTGTTGGGGTTGCCCAGGAAAATCTTCACAGTCTAAAAAAGGAAGGAAAAAAGGAGAAATTGTAAAAATTGACTTGTCAAAGGCTTATGACAGACTGAGCTGGATGTACTTGAGGCTTTTGATGACACACCTGGGCTTTAGCTTTGAATTCATAAGATGGGTCATGGGATGCATCTCAACATCCTACATAACAATTTTGATAAATGGGGCAACAACAAATTTTTTCAACCCTCAAAGGGGTCTCTGTTAATGTTATCCTCTTTCCCCTCTCCTCTTTTTATTGGTAGCGAAAGGCCTAAGTTTGATAATCCATGAAGCAAAGAGACAAGGGGAGCTAAAAGGCATTGAAGTGGTGGTGAATTTGTTTCTGATTGACTTTCTGTTTGTCGATGATATTCTGTTGTTCAGTAACAGTAGCTTGGAGGACTGCCGATGCCTAAAGGGGGTCCTTGATCTTTTCCTGAAAGCTACGGGTCTTAGCATAAATTACCAAAAGTCGTCCCTGACAACGTCTGGTCTCTTTAGAGATGAAGTGGGAAGAATCGAAGAAGTACTACAATTTGAAGTCAAACCACTTCAGGACATTTTCAAGTATTTGGGATTTTTTCTTAAGCTAGACTCATATCTCACCCAGGACTGGAAATGGATTATTGCAAAGATAGAGGAAAGAATGAATTACTGGAGCTTAAAATGGTTGTCCGGAGCAGGAAGACTAGCATTGATAAAATCTGTGGTTATGGCCATCCTGTTGTATTGGGCTAGCCTTATATGGGTCCCAAAAAGCATTTTAGCCTCCATTAATAAAAAATTTAGCAGATTCTTGTGGGCAGGATCTAAGGTGGAGCATGTGACTGCCTGGGTGGCTTGGGAGAAAACAGTAAGGCCAAAAGGTTGGGGAGGATGGGGCATTAAAGAACTTCTCTCCTTTTTGAAGTCGCTGGCAGCTAAATTAGCATGGAGACTTATAATTGAGGATAACCTTTGGACCTCTGTTACAAAAAGAAAATACATTGATCTAATACCAATCCTGGAATGGTTGAGACTGCCTCAAAAAATTCAAAGAATTCCTCAGTAGTCTGGAAAGAAACCATAGCCTCTGTCAAGCTAATAGAGCAGGGGCTAGCTTGGCATGTGGGGGATGGTGTCTGGGTCAGGTTGGGGTGAGATCCTTGGGTGGGATGTACTGGGAGATATTCTTTATCTAGAGATCTAATTAAGCTTTTGAATCAAAGAGGCTTCATCACACTTAATCAGATTGCAGATCAAGAAAGCTCATCTTTGTGGAGGCAAGAGTGGTTGAAAGGGGATGATATGCAGTTGGAGGAAAGATGGTTGGAGGAATGGGAGGGCTACATCTTGGATCTCTAGAATTCTAGCATCAGGATTCAGGATAAAAGAGATGAGATCATATGGGTCCTTTCCCCGTCTGGGATGTGCACCCCTGAATTTGGTTATAAATGGCTCATGTACTAGAAAGGCTAGGGGGAACCGGAGTGGTGGTACAAACCACTGTGGGAGCTGAAAGGGCCAGCAAAGTTGAGATTGTTATTTTGGTGCATTCTCCAGAACAAAGTCCCTACCTGGGACTTTATGCAACGTAGGGGAAATATCGGTTCTGGATGGTGCTCACTTTGCAGAGATAGTTTGGAATCGGTGCAACATGTTTTCCTCACTCGTCCTTACAACATCAGTCTTTGGAATGAATCTCTGAGGCTTCTCAAAATTCCTCAGCGATGGGAAGGACAAGAGGTATTGGAGGCCTAACAAAGATGGTGGTAGGAAGACCCTAATGATAGGGTTCGTACTATCATATTGCTGATTGCATGGGGAACTTGGATAGCAAGAAATCATGTTATTTTTAAATACTCACACTTTTCGATCAACAAGTTGGCAACGAAAGGTGTTTCCATATATGATCACATTCCAATCCCCTCTTTACCTCAGCAATCCCGAGTTATAGAACAGGAAAATATCAGGGGGGGCATTCCATGGATCTATTTTGATGGGGCCTCGGACCCACAAAATAGATGTGGAGCGGGCCTGGTCATACATGTTCCTACTAGAAAAATGTTCAAAGCCTCGATTGGTCTGGGTCAGGGGACCAATAATTATGCAGAGTTAAAAGCCTTACATCTTCTACTATGCTGGATCTCCTTCTTGAGAATGAGAGAGGTTCAAATCTTTGGGGATTCATTAAATATTGTCAAATGGTTCAATGGGACTCAATGATGCCAAAATTATATTTTGCTTCCTTTACTAAATGAGGTATCCCGTCTGAAATGATTTTTTAATGAGATATTTGTTTGCCACATTTACAGGGAATGGAACTAAGATGCATACCACCTTTCTAAAGAAGGCGATGCGCAGGATATGGGGCACTGGATAACTGTTGAGGTGGATGATGGGTTGGTTCGAGTTATAGAAAAACCTATTTTTACTTGAATATCTCTTTTCTGTTGTTGTTTTCTTTTTGTTTAAACTTTAAATTAGACATTATATAATTTTGTTGATACTTACAAACTCTATTTCAGCCCTGGGTTGTTTTCCTCATAGAGAAGGCTCGAGAGACCGAATTTTTTTCTATGTTATGATATACTCATATAGACTGAATCAGAATCTACTACCCAGTTTTTTATTTGGAGTTCTGAGACTTCAAACAAACTCAGTCTTTTCACACCTCTGTTTTGGGAATTTTTCCTAGAAAGGAATCCTAAGAGGAGTAAAAAGATGTTGATAACTCACTCAGTTTTGACCAGGGCTGTTAGGTGAATGTGGTTTCCCTGTTCACACTAGATGTTACTCTGTCTCTCTCTCAACGGGGGGGAATGTATTCTTTGGAATGAATTATGCATATACTATGTAACTCTCTATGATTAATAGATGGTTCAATTTTTTTCTGTGGAAAAAAGAGAGTTCATAGAATTCATAGTTTATGAACTTGTAATTTGTTGTTGGCACATTGAAGATCACACCTTTGTGCATATGACTTCATATTGGTCATTCTAGAGAGGAAGGCTTATCAGACTGAAGGAAACGATTGCACAGACACATGGGAGAAATCTATACAACATCAAGGCACAGGTTGTAAGATTTCTCTTTTTAATTTCTGATAACACCTATGGATATCTTTTTCTCAATGTCTTATTTCTGAATTCATGGAAATGATGTCAATACTTAGACTCCTTGAGCACTAAGTTGGATTATTATATACTACAGGTGCTTTAATATTTTGTATTGTTTGTGATTTCAGGTTCTTCTCAGCATTGAAGAATTGGTTTGGAGCGAAAGGCAGAAGGCTACTTCAAACGTCTCGGTTGAAAGGTAGGAGCATAACCTCCTTATTTCAAGGTTGTAATAATATAAAATACAAATAGTATAGAGAAAGAGATATTCAATGGATATTTGTTTCTAGTTACTTGTTGGAGTACTAGGGATATATCTATTATCCACAAGAGGGATTAATCCACAAAACAAATTGGCGACCACATTGGGGATGACAAGTTTAGTTTTATTTGGTTCTGTTCAGTTGAAATTCTAGCTTTCTTATTTTGACTTCTCTGAGTGTGGTTGGGTACACAACCTTTTAGATTCTCTGAGATAGAAAAAGTTAAAATTATATTTTCCAACTTTTCTCTGCCCTACGCGGTTTTCTGTGGAAAACAGAGCAGCAACCTGTGCGACTTGTCAGCATAGTTCAGTGCACATGCACACTGGTTTGAACTTGGAAGTTGCACACCCCTTGGAATTTTTTTGAAAAAATTGAAATTTTCTCTTCCAGAGTCAGATAACAAAATTATTGATGTTTAACATGATCCATACCAGTTGTCAGAATCAATGTATGAACTCCTCTTTAACACCTTAGAGTCTTGTTTGATAAATCATCCTTTTTGCATTATACAGTAAGGATTTTCCCTGGTTTTCTATTGCTCCTTTTGGAAGATAGATTCATTTTCCAAAGATGATTGGTTTTATGTTATTGTCTCCTTTTTGAGGCGGTAACTCCCCTCTGCAGACAGAGGCGATCCCACTAGCCCTAGAGTGGGTCTAGCAACAATTGAAACACGCTACGATACTGACTCCTAGTTACAGAAGACAGAGCTACGATAGATAGCCTACCTCAAGTCCTACGCTGCTATTGTCGAAGAAGAAGCGCTGCTTCTTGTTCCTAGTTTGACAGACCACGATCCTTCCACTCACCGCATCTGGACACCTGTACACATGCAGAGAAGAAATGACGGCATACAACGTAATAGTCCAAACATGTAACTATCAATCAGTCGGAAAGGATTGAACTGAATTGCATTACACAGATAAGAAATACGACAGTGGAACCAATAACGTAGTCCAACATATATTAAAATGTGAAAGAAATATTACAACCGAGGTCCGACGTCACGTTCTTCCTTTGGCAGGGCTTCCAGCGGAGCGTGTCTGACAAAGCTTGTCGGGAATTTGGACAAGGCTCTCTCTCTTACGGGGTTCTCCTTGGCTTTGCTCTCAATATTCACTCAGCTATAGTTTTCTTCCCAAATGTTCAGCTAGCTAGAAAATGGAGAGGGTAGGCTTTTATAGAGGGAGAAGGAGAGGTTAGGCTCCCTATAATCATGGGGGAGATTCCTATCTCTTAGGAAGGTTCCATGAGAGGTGGAAAACCACTTCCTCATCAGGGAGATCTGGAGGCAAACAACCCAACCTTGTTTTGATGATCCATTCTGAAGTTGTTAGAATCAAACTTCTGCCTTCTATTTTTAAAAAATGTTTCTTAAAAGGCTTGGCGCGAGCATAACACAGGGACAGAGCGCCAGGTGGCGCGCCCACTAGTGTGCTTTTTCCCCATTGGCGTGAGGGATGAACTGTCTACCCGCACCAATGCCAAAACATGGATTTTTAGGGTTTTCTAGAGGAATTGTTCTTCATGAGAATTCTTGTCCTTATGCATAAGGATTCCATTAAGGTGTTTTCAGGACATTTACTGTTCATAGGTCACAGGAATAGTCCTCCAATGTACGGGATGAGGGATTGCAGGGACGGTGACAAAATGCTGTGTAACAGATGCCCCATAAAGCATGAGGTTCGAGAGAGAGGGAGGGGTGAAATGCTTTATGAGAACGCGCCCAACTGAAAACAATGCCATCAGAAAACCTGCGAATACAAATAAAACTGATATCTCTAATACATGATATGTGGTATGGGCGCAGCCATCCATAATTGAGCGTACAAAAACTAGGATCCAAGGTATGGGCACATCCATCCAGTAAATAAGGATTGACAAGTAGACTCAGGTATGGTCGCAGCCATCCAATCAAATGAGTCATGTAATAAATCATAATAATCCACAAAGAATCCGCAGCCTAAATGTTTATAGACCAAAATCTAGGGTCTTGCGCTCCATCTCGACCCAAACAGAGTACAAGTTCAAGCATGTGAATATGTGAGTTGAAGTCGAACATGCAAGAACATCATCTGATTACCAGCCAATAATGAAAGCTGTTAACGGACGCGAGATAAACCACCAATAATGATGACGACTCTCAAGGTATAAGAGGTACAATCCACGGAATGTGAATAGTGAGCTAGTGATGAACACCCGTAGAATCATTGGATCGAAGGCCAATAATGAAAACCTTGCATGGAATGTGAAGAACATGCCATTGAGGCATGCAGGCTCTAAGGTACCTGAAGGGAATCTCTAGATTAGCTTCCTGGATAATGATCTGAAGTCGACAGGAAGTGAACTTGATTGAAGGTGGGCCATAATGTTTCCCACATCATCGACAAGAGACAGAGGGACATCATGTTTGTGAATAAAGACCAACAGAGAATCAGAGGTAGGTTGAAAACTGCAGAGGCCAACTTCTCTTGAACATATCAGCGACACGACATTAGATTTGGAAGTATTTGACATCAAGGGATCTGAGGTCATGGTGACGTGGAAAAGAGCAGATGAGTGGTCAAAAGAGATTACCCAAACCCATGAAGGCAAGCAGATAACGAGATGAGATGTCCCCAACCCGACACGAATGCAGACAAGTGCCATGTTCAAGAGCGACATACTGCCGACACGACTATAATACCGGTTCCATTTTCCCCCACCATTTCTGGCGAGTAGCCCAATTATTTTTGAAAACAAGCTTGAAGGGGATAGCATGTGCTTGCGATATAAGTTTGTCCTTCGGACAAATCCAACCTAGTACATTTAACGAGCCCTAGGAAGGAGGAACTCGAGTAACATCATAACGACGGAGTCCGATGTCATTAGTTTTAACGAGTCTGACAAAGGAAGAAGTCGACAACTTTTCATGTTTAGAGATTTTGAAAAGAAGGCAGAAAAGAAAAGTTCAGTAGTCCCTTTTTGTAGGTAGTCTCACAGATCCGAAAAGGTAGAAAATTATGTCTGAGAGAACCTCTTAGTTGCGATAGGCTAAGGTATTTCTTTTTCGTAAATAATCTATCCCAACCCGAAAAAGGGGTAAACGTATACTGGGTAGATATTGCTTCACAACCATTTAACGAGTTCAAAACGACAAGCGTCTCGGCAATCTTTTCAATTTTAGAGAGTCAGAAAAGAGCCGAAAGGTGACCCCTCCTGGAGGAACAAGTGGTATAAAGGGTAGCAACTAGTTCCGGTGATGGTGGAACTACTCAGAACAAGATAAAGGTCAAGAGGCTGGCTAACAAGGCCACTCATCACAGCGGTTCCTCAGGAATGGTTAAAACAATCACGTGAAGGCATATGATCAGCTAAGCAGATAGTGATGGTGGAATGAGAAAACCAAGGCTCATCTGGAAAAACAGGCTGATAAAATGGCAATCACGAGAGGTAAAATGGGAATGGTTTCATTTTTACACAAGCTTGAAATTAGAAAACTTTTCTTGAAGTTGGTTTCATTTTTACACAAGCTTGAAACAAAGATAAACTATGCTTGAAACCGGTTTCATTTTTACACAAGCTTGAAATGGAAACAAACTATGCTTGAAAATTTTTGCATGCCCCCAACATGGTGACTCAATTAGAGGTACATGCCCCCCAAGCTTCAATCCATATGAAAGGCAGATGGAGTGAAGGTTCAAGTTACGAGATCAAGAGAAAGACTCGACTGGGATTTTACGAGATCTAATCAAAGGCTCGAGTTGAACGGGAACATGTTTCATTGTTTTAACGAGGTTGACACATTAAAATAACTATCCTCATGAGCTAATTCATTTTTTAACGAGGTTGATACATAAGACAAACTATCCTTAGACGAGCTTGTTTCATTTTTTAAGGAGCTTGACACAAGAAAACGAACTATGCTCTGACCAGTTTGTTTCATTTTTTAAGGAGCTTGACACAAGAAAACGAACTATGATCTGACCAGCTTGTTTCATTTTTTAAGGAGCTTGACACAAGAAAATGAACTATGCTTCGATGACCTTTCGTCATGATGAATAAGAAGTCATGGCTTCCAAGAGTTCCACACTGGATGGGAGAACAACATCTCGGAAATCAGGACCTAATGCCCCCAACACCTGATGCACAACGGCACTATCACTGAATGTGGGCACGGGACAGGTAGCCACATGATTAACTTGCGGCGAGGAAGATACAACTGGTGGATAAAGACTTGGAAGGGATGATGGTGGACCAGATGTCATGCTAAAACCAAAGAATGAAAGCTGATCAATGGTCACGATCTGACCTTTGTGTGGAAAACACATCACACGAAAGAGGGAAGAGACAAGATCACCCATGGCATAAGCATAGTCACACCCCAAGATTAAATTGAAATCCAAGGGGCCTAGAACAACCATCACATCCATATGGACCATTTTCCCTCCCAAAGTAACATGCAACTTCAGAAGGATCCCTAACTGTTGACTCGTTCCTCTGTTAAAAGCCAACATATTCTGCATAACAGGTATAAGCGGTGGAGAACCAAAAGCCTGCCAAGTAGTGGAAGATCAAATACTAACAGACGTGCCTTCATCTATAATGGTGTTGGGTATGACCAGATCAAAGGTCTGTACTGTTATCTTAAAAGGCACATAAGATGGAAGGCAGTATCCTGCAAATCGACTCTAATCGAAGGAAGCGACCAAACTACTTGGAGGGGGTACCATCGGACTGAGATGGTTTTCTCTCAGTGTTACCGGAGCAAGAGGAGCATCTTCCTCGATCTCCATCTCGAGATTAGGGGGAAAAACTTATTGAACTACAGGGACAGAAGAAAATTTCTCCAAGTTCGAAGAATCTGATGAAACAAGAAGAACATGAGGGGGATGAGATCCACTCTCGACGGAAAAGACTTGATGAACCATAGAGAGGATCAAGTCGATCGATGCCACGTCCAATGATTGGTTGGGAATGGATTCCTGAATTTGAATTTCCAGGGGAGTGGGATCGACCAAGGATGACTCTTGACCAATCGTTGAATCAAATAGTGGAGGACTCGAAGAAAGCTTCTGGTAATGAGCCAGAAGGCAGGGTGCATAAACAGTAGGGTTGTCCAACACTCTCTTGGCTTCATCCATGTATGGACAAAGGCGAATGGGATGATGCCCTTCACACAAATTACAGGGATTGGTAACCTTATCGTGTTTCTTATGAGTCTTATTAGCACTAGTCGAGGATGTGTTACCAACATGACTTCCGGAAGTCAAAAGCAACATCGGATGACTGTCAGACCATGCATCAAGTACCTTGGGAATGCCAGGGAAATCTCGAAGCAGATGGTTACCTTTGTAGAGCATGCAAGGGAATTTAACTTTCCGTGGAAGGTTGGATGGTTTATTGATGGATGGTTTCTTAGGCACAATAGTCGTAGAGCTAGCCTCTCCTTTATCTAACTTCTTCTTCTTTGTCTTATTCTTCTTCTTCTAAGCCACCTGGTTACTAGAATCCAAACTTTCACCAAGCAAAGTAGAAGATGAGGATGAAGAAATAGGAGAAGAAGGGGAGAGGTCCACCTTCGAATCAACATGGCGTTTCTCAGGCAGAGGAGTGGATGGTACGGTAGCTGGAACGCTTGAGACCACAAAGGTCAAGAATAACCAAATAGGCAACCCAACAGTTAACCTAGGCAGGGATAATGTTGCCATATAAGGAGCACCAACATTCCCAAAACAAGGAAAAGGACCAGGATTCCCCTCAGAGGGGATTCCTTGGTTGGTAAACTGCGGAAATGTTGCCATTGGAAACAACCATAAAAAAAAACACTAAGGAAGATAACTTTAACGAGGAATATTTCGTGGGTAGTTAATTTTTTAGGACATTGAAACAAAACTCTGTCGTTTCATATTTTAGGAGCCGAGAAACAGGCAAAAGGTGACTCTATCACTTTCAGGTTGAAACGAGCATGAAAGGACAAGCACTCGATGATATTTTCACTTTTAAAGAGTCACAAAAAGACCAAAATGACTGCTCAGGTAATCTAAGCAAGAGGGTATACCAAGTTTTCGTGAACTTCCATATACACCTTGGTGATCAAATGAAACAGAAATTACCAAGGACTTGACGTACATGCAGGTAGTCTCCCTGAATGCTGTGTTCGGTGTATCACGGTTACAAGGAGACAGACTCGACTTCCTATGTATAAAGTATTGCAACCTAGAAGGGTCTCCCTTTATATATTCGACAGTACGGGGAGCACAAGTCCGTACTAGCGCTATTTGAAGCTAGATGGCGAGTGACAACTGCTAGGTTTAAAGACGCCGAAACACGTCTCTAGCCTAGACCACTAAAAATGTTTCGTTAGGTTTCAATGCTTCCTTAGGTTAATTCAGTAAATTTTAAAGTTGATGTTCAATTTACGTTTCAATTTCAAGGCCCTATCGAATTTTGGATCTCATAAAACCTCTAGATTCAAACTACATGCCACAAAATATCATTTTGTTCAATGAAGAGCTATCTACGGGAGAGTTGAGAGCTTTCAAATGATAGCAAAATGAACACACAAAAACACCCACTACTATTTCCAATGCAAGCTAATGAAACTAGAAAACTTTTCTCTAGAGTTATATAACACTAGTAATGCGAAAGAGCTTTCAATTTTCACTATGCCAATCGAATTGCAAAATATTTTGTTTTGTTTTTTTTTTTCAATATATTAGAGCAAATGCACTAAATGAATGAAAAACTAATGAAAAAATCAATTTGAGAAATGAAAAAGAGAGAGATGAAACAAAACAAGTTCACTCAATTCAAATGCACACAATCAAGACTCAAACCGATGATGAAATCCCTCAAAGAGAAGAAGAATCTCGAAAGAGACTCAAACAAACCGTGTAATCTAGGCTTGGAGCGATACAAAGAGAAACTGAACGAAAGAGAGGACAATCACTCAATTGACGCAATGATTCAATGGAATCCAACAAGATGAATGCAAAGAAGCAAAAACGAAGTTGACCGAGAAAGCAAAGACCCAAAATCCCCACGGGAGGCTTAGCACACTGAAGGACCTAGAAGCCCTAGGGCTAGAATGAAAAACTGATAGAAAAAGGCGAACAACTGGAGGATAGGGGCTAAACACAGTAAAAAATGACTTCAAAGCACTCAAGAAATCAGAAAAAATGAACCAGGACCAAAATTCAAGCTTAGAAATCCAAGAACAGGCAAACCTTAATACCAAGCAGGGTTGGCGCACCTGTTTGGCTGTAATCTGCGCCAAACAGGGGTTGGCACGGGGGCCTAACAAACAACTAGCGCCAGTTGGCGCGACTGTCAGGAGTAAACCTCGCCAAGCCATTTTACCCTAGAAAAAAGAGAAAAATGGACAAACAGAGGCTGGATTTGGTCTTCTGGGGGTTGAACAGGGGCTTAACACCAAGGAAGGTGAATGAGAAAAGAAGACTAATCAATCAAAAGCCAAAAAACAACCCAATGGAGGAAGGAATAACTCCCACTGACCCCCAGTCGAGTCGCCAAATTGTTGAGGCGGTAAATCCCCTCTGCGGATAGAGGCGATCCCACTAGCCATAGAGTGGGTCTAGCAACAATCAAAACACGCTATGATACCGACTCCTAGTTACAAAAGATAGAGCTACGATAGATAGCCTACCTCAAGTCCTACGCTGCTGTTGTCGAAGAAGAAGCGCTGCTTCCCGTTCCTAGCTTGACAGATCACGATCCTTCCGCTCATCGCATCCAGACACCTGTACACATGCAGAGAAGAAACGACGACATACAACGTAATAATCCAAACATGTAACTATCAATCAGTCAGAAAGGATTGAACTGAATTGCATTACACAGGTAAGCAATACGACAGTGGAACCAATAACGTAGTCCAGCATATATTAAAATGTGAAATAAAGATTACAACCGAGTTCCGACTTCGCGTTCTTCCTTTGGCAGGGCTTCCAACGGAGCGTGTCTGACAAAGCTTGTCGGGAATTTGGACAAGGCTCTCTCTTATACGGGGTTCTCCTTGGCTCTGCTCTCAATAGTCACTCAACTATAGTTTTCTTCCCAAATGTTCAGCTAGCTAGAAAATGGAGAGGGCAGGCTTTTATAGAGGGAGAAAGAGATTTTAGGCTCCCTATAATCATGGGGGAGAGTCCTATCTCTTAGGAAGGTCCCATGAGAGGTGGAAAACCACTTCCTAATCAGAGAGATCCGGAGGAAAACAACCGAACCTCATTTTGATGATCCGTTCTGAAGTTGTTAGAATCAAACTTCTGCCTTCTATTGTTAAAAAACATTCCTTAAAAGGCTTGGCGTGGGCATAACACAGGGACAGAATGCCAAGTGGCGCGCCCACTAGTGTGCTTCTTCCCCATTGGCGCGAGGGATGAACTGGCTACCCGCGCCAATGCCAAAACATGGATTTTTAGGGTTTTCCAGAGGAATTTTTCTTCAGGAGAATTCTTTTCCTTATGTAGAAGGATGCCATTAAGGCATTTTCAGGACATTTACTGTTCATAGGTCACGGGAATAGTCCTCCAATGTACGGGATGAGGGATTGCAGGGACGGTGAAAAAATGTTGTGTAACACTCCTTGAGCCACCAGGATTATTGCTAGCCTTACCTTTTTTGAATATTTGTTTCTTATTCGATTGCAAAACGGAAAATATTCATTTCACCGAAGTCTGATTTATCACAAGCTAGTATTTCATGATTTCATTTCTGCTAGGTTAAGTCGAAACATTTTTAGTTTGATTAAAACTAAGAGAAATCATTATAAAGACACTTATAGGTATATTATTTAGGATTGATAATTAGAACTTTGATTTTCTTTGAAGTTTTTATACATTTTTAGGGTTTTTTAGAAATTTCTTTCTTTTAAGATTTGTTTGTTTATCAAAATTGTAGTTTTTGGCTTTGTAATCAATGAATTTTTCTTCGCAAAAGAGACATTGATCATGCTTGGAAATTATGTTCTTAATGAAATTTTTTTCTTAATGAAAAATGACTTTTATTTGAAGTTTTAGGAAACTTGTACTTTTGAGTTCAAAAGTCTTCAAATTTCTCCTAAATATAATTCATTGAAATAAAAGAGTTGCATTTTTCATATCGATGCATTTTGAGAATTTTGAGTGAGGTCACAATATCATCAAGTTTCATCTCCATACCCCTTTGTGTTAATAATAGCCAAATCAATACAACACTTTAAATCAATTTAGATATTTTTTTGCATTTTCTCGGGCTCATTCCACTAATTTAGGTTAGGTTAGTGCTTTGGAATAGGTTGTAATAAACGTTCCAAAGTAGTTAAAACAAACAAATAGCATCTTGCAGTAGGGAAATCCAATTGTTGCATTTGTACTCTCGAAATCTCTTCTTAAAAGGGTCCAGCACGAGGTCATGTTCGACCTAGTGAGGTAATCATACCTACTTCATTGGTGAAGATAGAAGACGTGCACTTCATACAAACGGTAAACCTCAGATTAACCGTTGTCGAGGAGCATGGGGTCACTTGTTAGAAAACCTCATATTTACCATTTCGAGGAGATTTCAAGGGGATTGAGTTTGATACTCTGCCCTTGCGTGTATATCGGATTGTAGAATACTCCCCCAGGTGCAATTGTCTTAGTTGGTGACTATAGTGGCCATAATATTTGGGATTTTTCCCAAGGTGATGGTGGAGCGAAGGTCCCACTGTACCGGGAGTAGGCGTTGACTAGACTCACTTGGAATTTCCAGAGGGTATTATTCACTTCAAGATGGCATAGTGGAGTTACTTGCATTGGACTATTTTATTAAGCAGGTTGTAAGGGCAACTGTTCCAACCGCCAGTTTTCCACATTAATTTTCGCGACATTGGATTTCATCACCAACTAGTGCTTTTATTGTGGAAACATATTATTAATGTGGGGTTTTCCTCTAAGATTTTGTAGGTGCATGTTCATTTCCTTGATTTTTTAAGCGACCTTAGGTGTATTCTTTTGAAATTTTTTGATTTTGTGTGTTAAAATATTAACCATAGCTGAATTACCGAGAAATTCACATATAATGTAGGGGAAACCCCTTGAATATACACCCAGTCAATTGGAAAAAATAAAAACTGAAAGAGTTTAACAATCAGGAATCGGGTCTACTGAACAAGGAGAAACATCCATTATAATACATCTTGATTTCGAAGTTAATCAACCTCAGTTAATTGAAAAATATCAAGAACAACCAGAAATTTATGAAGTAATTACATTTGAATCTGTTACTAGTGAATTGTCAGATACCCAATTCATTGAACTCAAAATATCTGAGCCTGAATCCGAATCTAATTCGTCTGAGTCACCTTCGGATCTCATAGCCCTGACTGCTGGTCGTCCTCGTTCACCTAAAGTGAAACTTATTATTACTGAGAATATTCCTCCTGACCTAATTAGCACTTATGAGATATCTGACGCAGAAGAAGAGATTACAATTCCTTCTCATCAGGAATCTTTAGATCTAAGGTATAGTGAACCAATTTACCCTTTCGTTCCTTTTAGACCGAATCCTTGGTACAATCAACTTACCGACTTTCTGCATAACTTTGGTTATAATTATTCACCACGTCGCTTACTTTTTTACTCTATACCCAAAGGTAGTTACATGGCTTCATCAAACATGTATAATGAGTCATATATGTTTTCTTCATCACTAGAAACGTTTTTGTACGGTGGTCCATCTGTTCCTATTGGGTACCAGTCGCTCTCTGGCACTTTCTCAGGAGCATCTCCATCTTCTGAAACTTTCACTAAATAAATTGGTCTTAATGAATCTACCACCAAACCTTCGAAGATGGAACATGTCTGTATGTTTTCCATAAATATTCCTCAATATAGCTCTCAAGGTGACTATATAGCACCTGGGGGGAAACAGCCTTTCCAAGGACAACAACCTCTTCAAGGGCAACAACCTCTCCAAGGGCAGCTACCTTTCCAAGGGAAGCTACCTTTCCAAGGGCAACAAACTCTCCAAGGGAAACTACCTTTCCAAGGGCATAAGTCTTATCTAGAGCAACCATCCTTTCAAGGAGGATAACCTTTTTGTGGAACTTATCCCTCAGTTGCAGGAAAAAAATATTCCCAGTAATTATCCAACTTACATTCCAATGCCTCAAACTAGTTATGGTCAACCATGAGTTCCTTACCCAAGAATTAATAATGTGTGGAATCCCTTGTTGAATCAACAATATTTGCAGCCTACTTTACAAGTACCTTATAATCAACCTACTTAGGAAACTGGAAAATTTGGTTTTACCCAAGTCCAATAGCTTGTTCAGAGTGCAATTCAAATTACCCCAGAGGTATTTGTGCCAAGTAGTCAATAAGCTGGTCCAAGTACTCCAAGTACTCCTATCTAATCTGTTGTACAAATTTATATTCAACAACCGAGCACACCTATCCCTAGATTTTCTCAAACCCATGTTGTTACAACCCTTCAAACGAAAACACTAACTGTTACACAAGAAATTCCTCAGATTACTGCTCATCAAACTGGACCTACAGTTCAATCCATTCCTCAAACCTCTGTAGGACAATCCAGTGCAAATACAGTTCAAACAAGTCTACCTTTTACGTGTCAAACTTTTCAAGGTCAATTTCTTCAAAGTCAACCTTTTCAAGGGAAATTTCAATATGTAAAAATGGGACAAAATCCAGTTTACCAGAGCCAACCATACCCTGGTTATACATATCAAATACCAGCTCAGCCTCAGTTCGGTATGGCTAACCTTGGATACCCTAGAGGTATAACAATCCCAACTGCTTAGGCTATTCCAGGTTTTCATGGATATCCTCCTTAGGGTATTGGTATTGTTCCTTAAGGTTATAAATTTGAAAAACAAGACCCTAATTAGCAGTTACCATTCATTGCAACTTTAGATTTATTGGACTTGTCTCAGCTAATGAATGATTCGATTTATTATCTTTCATTTTGGTCGAGAATGCCCACTAGGTTGCCCAGTGATATTCCAAAGTTTGAAGAAAAATCAAGAGAAGACCCCTCAAATCATGTGATGACTTATCATCCATGGTGTGCATCCAACTCCTTGATTGATGATTCGATTCGTTTGAAACTTTTTAAGAGAGATTTTATTAGCTTAGCTGCAAAGTGGTACATTGAGTTACCATGTGGCTCTTTCAATAATGTCAAAACCCTAGAAAAAACCTTCCTAACTCATTTTCAGTTGCTAGTCTGTTATGAAAATGGCACAAAACTTTTGACTTCATTAAAAAAAAGTAAGTAACATACATTTCAGATCACATACACGAATGGCAACGTAGATGAAGTTTAGTGAAAGTTTTCATCCTGGATCAAATTCTGACAGAATGGTTCATTAAATCATTGCTTCCTAAGATTACTGAAGATGTAGCTAAGGGAGGTATTGTAATAGAAGAGTAGGTCATAGCTCAAGTACAATATATAGATCTCATTTACACACAGTCCGGTACTCTGCATGAAAAAATTCCTTATTTACCATGCCTAGGCCAACTTACTACAACTCCTTCTAGTTGCCATTCTGTAGATGGTGTAATTGGTACAGTTAATATGACAAAGAGTAAGAAGAAATCATCTAAATCTAATTGCCCAATAATAACTCTACCAGATTCACCTAAAGGAGATCCTTCCCTAGAAACTTCTGCTGAGATTCACGTCGTAGAATAATCTACAACCAAAACTAAATCATCCGGCAATAAGAAGAAGTGGAAGAGTAAAAATAAACAAAACACTTCTCCCAAAGAGAAAGCTGAAAAAACTGAACTGTTAGATGAAAAGCATAAACCTTGTTATCCTTGTCTTATCTACGATGAGGATCACTACACTAAAGAGTGCCCATGTCGGGCCGAGGTATGAAAATTTGTCAAAGGTTCACCCACACCTGCTGTCTTGAAAAATCATTTTCCATCTCAAGATAACAAAATGATAGGATCTTCTTCCAATTCATTGATAGATATCCTGATGATGTCTCAGGTCATGGTTGCGACATGATCTCAAGATTATGGATCTAAGAGTCCTGTAACTAGTAAAGAAACTAAATAATCCAGTCAACCACTAGTATCAACTCATTTGGTTTCCAAACCATTGCAAATCGAGAAACCTAATCTTGATTAGTGATTAAACCGCTTGCCAAAGGTGTAATTCGAAAAGCGGCTTTCAATCCACATGCGAGAGCCACTCATAATTACAATATTGTCGAAGGTTTGGCTATATCCCCTTCAGCAATGTTGACTCTCAAAGTGCTGCAATATTGTCTGACGTAGAGGAAATTACTATTATTAACTATATGAGCGTTTGATCCTCAAGACTCAAATCTTATTGTCATTGACCTCGAAAACATTGTACCTAGACTCCTACATCAAATGGATTTTCAAATTCCGGTATTAGTCAAATTAAGGCGAGTTTTTCACACAATAATTGTTGAGGGAGCATCTACATGAATTATGTCATTAGCTTGTTGGAAAGTTCTTAGTTCTCCGACAATCAACCAGTCACTAACCATTCTTAAAGCCTTTTGTGGAAGAGGTTTTTTCCCATTCGGAATACTCCAGGATCTGCCTATAGAAGTAGAAGGAAAAACCGTAACACTCGAGGTGGAAGTTGTTGATGCCCCTCTTGATTACAACATTCTTCTGGGTTGAAGTTGGTCTTATGCTATAACCGCTATTATTTTATCATTATTTCAAATGATAATGTTTCCTCACAAAGGAAATTTGTTAAAATCGATCAGTTGTCTTACTTTGCTTCAGAACCTACTTCTACAAATAGTATCCAGCATGTAGGAAAAATGGTTATCCCTTACGAAAATGTTGGGGTAGGTCTAGTTAAGGATTCCTCTCTCATGGGAACTTTCGCTATACCTTCTACCAACGTATCACAAACTATTTCCAATATCAATATGATTACATCAATCACAATGCCATTTGATGACACATGGAATATGCCTTTAGAATCAGAATTGGACTCCTATGGTGGCGATATGCCTTTAAGTCCTTTTGAATCAACATATTTAGTAGTAAAATCATTTTTTGACAATCCATCAACTTATATTGATCAAATGAATGTGGTAAGTGAAGAGACTTCTTCTTTATCAAGCTCAACCTTGATATCATTTTTGGATCCTTTTCAACAAGTGTTTTCAACTAATGAAGATATATGATAAATCTTGTCATCAGATGAATTACCATGGGATGATATCCATCATCGATCTTATTTTTTACCTGACCTTGATAAACTCGAGAATTATTTTTCATCCATATTTTCAATTGATTATGTCAAGGAACCTCAAAATCCTATGTCCATTCTTCATTCAGATTCTGAGAAAATTTTGCCACCACAATTCCTATTTACATATCAATTAAACCCAAAATAATTGAGAACATTCATATAGGTTCTTCTTGCTTGATTGAAGAGATAAAAATCAACAAAGCCCTATTTCAGGAATTCTGAGACATTTTTTCCTGGTCTTATGAAGAAATTCTAGGTATTGATCCTAAGATTGTTATTCACAAAATTAATACATACCCAGATGCTAAGCCTATCAGATAGAGATTACGTCTGATAAATCCGCGGAAAGCGTCTGCAATTAAAGCTGAAGTTGAAAATTTACTACGTGTAGGATTTATTTATCCTATTCCTTTGACGGATAGGGTATCTAACATAGTTCCCGTAACCAAGAAACAAGGGACTATCATAGTATGTGTCGATTATCGAGATATTAACAAGGCCCGTCCTAAAGAATATTATACTACCCCTTATGTTGACCAAATTATTGATGATTGTGATGGAAACGAAATATTCTTGTTTATGGATGGTTTTTTAGGTTACAATCAAATCAACATACTCCCTGCTGATCAACCTAAAACAACATTTATATGTCCATGGGGCACGTTTTCATACTGTAGATTACCCTTTGGACTAAAAATTGCTGGCGCAACTTTTCAACGAGCTATTTCTTACGCATTTCACGATATCAATCATATTGTACAACCCTACTTGGATGAAGTACCCGCTCATTCTTTACGTAGATAAGATCATCCTACACATTTACGTGCCATATTTATGAGATGTAGGCATTACAACATTCGTTTGAATACGCACAAATGTGTATTTTGAGTACAATCAAGACATTTACTAGGGTTCATTGTTTCAAAAGAAGGCATTCGTGTCAACCCATTAAAAGTTGAGGCTATTGTTAATCTACCTCCTCCTTCCACTCTTTGCCAACTCCAAAATCTGCAGGGGAAAGAAAAATTTCTGCATCATTTTATCCTGAACTATGCAGAGTTAACTAAAGGTTTTACCTGGTTGTTAAAACAGGATGTTCCATTCATTTGGGACGAGCTTGCCGATAAAGCTTTTGATGCACTTAAACACGTGTTGACCCATGCACTGTTGTTTCATCCGCCTGATTATCACCGAGATTAATTTTTATATTTAGCTGCGTCTGATTCCACAATTGGAATAGTTCTAGTTCAAGAGAATGATTCTAACAACGAGCATGTGATTTATTACCTAAGTCAGAATCTTAGCCCGACGGAAATCAAGTACTCACATGTGGAGAAATTGGTCTTGGTAGCTATTCAAGCTGTCCAATGATTCCGTCATTACATATTGTTACACAAAAACATAGTGATATCTAATTGCAACTCGATGATGTATAATTTGACGAAAAAATTCCTTGGGGGAAAATACTCTAAATGGATCATTATCCTACAAGAGTTTGATTTCGAGTTTGAGAAATCAAAGTCTAAGAAATCACTAGTATTCGCTGAACTTATGTGTGATTTTCCCAATACTGAATATGAAATGGTGGCAGAAAACATCTTGCTGATGAATCTCTATTTCTAATCTATAAATTAGACCCTTGGTATGGGGATATAATTATATATCTCTAAACCCAAACCTTTCGGCTATAGCTTTCACAATCATATCGACGGAGAATTCGATACCAATATTAGCAATATAGTATTTTTGGCGATACTCTTTATCGTCATGCTGTCAATTCAGTTTTTTGACGTTGTATAGCTCATGAAGAAGCCGAAAGGGTTTTGAATGATTGCCAATCTAGAGCATGTGTTGGTCATATTTCTGGGTTTGCCACAGCCCAAAATATATTGCGCGCTGGCTATTTCTGGCCGTCTTTATTCAAAGACTGTTTCTCGTGGTTAGAAAATGCAACAATTGCCAGATTTTTGATTGAAAGATGCGTGCACCTCCAACTCCTCTTCACCCATTTATTGTTGTCGTTCCTTTCGCCAAATGGGGCATCCATTTCATCACATGTAACCCACACTCGGCCGGGGGGCATGGGTATATTATTCTTTTCGTAGATTACTTTACCAAATGGGTCATGGTGATGCCTACATTCGCAGCTGATGGAAAAACGACAACAATTTTCATATTCAATCATTTGATTGCTCGGTTTGGTGTCCCTCAAGCTATTGCTATGGACCATGTGAGTCATTTTCGAAACATTATGATGACCAAACTTTCCATTCAACTTGGCCTATGATACGATAATTCTACACCATATTACCTACAAGCTAATGGTCAAGTTGAGGCCATCAACAAGGTTTTAACCAATATGATTAAAAATATTTTCAGAACACATAAAAAAAATTGGCATACCATGATTTTTTCGGCATTATGGGTATACTGTACCTCTGCAAAAACATCCACAGGGTTCACTCCTTTTCAGCTTGTTTATGGTTTGGAAGCCGTGTTACCCATTGAATGTGAAATCTCGTCACTCAAATTACAATTGAATTATTACCGGCTACCTCTGAAGAGGAGAAACACTTCCTATACCTAGCACAGTTAGATGAAACTCATCGCAATGCTGCATTAGCTTCCAAGGCTCATAACAAACGTGTTAAGGTTCAGTATGATCAAAGTGTTAATCCTCGCATATATTCATAAGGTGACCTAGTTCTAGTATACGATCAAGCTCATGACAAGCTAGGTGCTGGTAAATTTGAACCAATGTGGCATGGTCCTTATATTGTTAAGCGCGTGCTTGCAAAAGGAGCCTATGAGTTAATCAATTATGAAGGAATATATTTAGATAAAAAAATAAATGGTCTTTATCTCCTCAAGAGATATTATGCATGATTCTTCATGTGAACATCATTTTTGTACATTAGTTACAATTTAGACCAATGTGCCTTAGATTAGAAAAGTGTGCCTTAGGATTAGTTCTTTTTTTCTTGACGAGTTTTCGATTCTTTCGCTGCTTATCTTGATTACTCTTGATATACAAATGTTGAAATTCCTTCAAACTTACATTGGTTTTGCTGACGGCGATTGTCGTAGTACACGAAACATCTCTTCTGCTTCTTGGGTCATTTATTCGTCCACCGATGAGTTAGTCTTTATTCATGGGATATGCCTCGGTCAAACAACGAACAATATTACAGAATATAATGCAGTCATTGAGCTATTATTTGATGCCATCACATTTGGTATTCAAAATTTTATTGTTAGGTTATATTTTCAACTCATTGTATTACATTTAAACTATGTTTATGCTATAAAAAAATCCAGTTTTGTTAATAATGTTTTTGAGGGTTCATCTCTTTGAAAGATAGTTTGATTACAATGAATATCAACACATTTCAAGAAATTTAAACACATTGGCTGATGCATTAGCTAATCAAGGTTTAAATAGGCATCTGCAACATTAAAAGTAAAACAAAACAATATTTGATCCATATTGAACAAGATACTTAGAGATCGAAAGTATTAATATCATTAGGTTAAAAATAGTTGTGTGTCAAAAAATGTTACATCATCTGTGATCATAGGTTTCGAACACCTTTTGATATAAAGATACTGATACAAAAAATAAATGTCAATCTAAATCGACCATCACCTATCCATGATGATGATCATGATAGCAGACTATGGCACTTGTCACCCTGCACATATATCTCCTGAATGGGCCTGGAACACCAGTCACATGTATTTGAATAATGAGAGGTATATCATCTATCCCTATCTCTAGGACATCAATAGTCAGCCTCTCTAGGTTGTGCTCCAACTCTGTAAGGATCTCTGCTACATTGGTCTGTGGTGGGCCTGCTATAGGCTATGCATCTCGCCTATCAAAGCGATGAAGCGCCACTGCTAGTTGTAATGGGCGGGCATCTGCATTTAATTTTTTTATCAGTATTGGATGATAGAAAACCAAATAAAAATTAGATAACATAAAAAAATCAAAATGATTTCCTTTACCTGATGCATCCTACTGTGCCCCTGGTGGAAGTGATGTGTAAGGGTCACCTCTGAAATCTACTCCTGTGTAAGGAAAATCTTCAATCATGAAGATTTAGTTGCTGAGACATATAAAGAACTGTGGAGTATAGCGAACTACTGGACCACCATCGCCCCCATGGTGGGCCATCAATGATACCCATCACAACATACACGGTTCCCTAGGTCCTGTGGGATCCACTAGAGACTGCTGAGGTACGAGGAGTGAAATTCTCTCCAAAGCGAAAGACACAAGAATGGATCCATAGACAAAGTTTTTCGACTTCCCATTCTTAGCTCTCAAAATTTGGCCCTTCATGTTAACCAACAACCCTTCGCACCAGTTGAAAATTGTTCCCTTGGAACATTCAACTGGAGTCTGCATTTTTGCTTTGGTAGCCACATGCAGAGCTATACTCCCACACATCCTGGTAACTGTGAATGCAATGATATTTAGATCTAGTCGTACAATGGTTTTGATATCAGTGTGACCATCCTTCAACTATGAATCTTGGAAACAATATTGAGCCATATAAGATGTCGTGGGAAGACAACCTGGACTTGTCCCAAACAAGGAAATGTCTCTCCCTCTGCGGGGTAACCCAGTGAGGAAATAGATATCCTCTGGCTCAATCATAAGCCTATGGTCTCCAAAAATGAAACATTGATCTCAAACATCCCAAGGATTGACTAACCAGGTCATCATCTCAACCCATGCCTTCATACCTTGAATCGCCCAGAATTTATACAAGCCAAAAAATTTTAATGTGCGATTTTTTTCCGGATCATCCATGGCTTCGTTATCTTGAATCTCATTCTCCCTTTCTCACCATTCCAACATGATTGATAACCTACAAATGATCAATTATGATTATTATAAATTATTTGGGAGAAATTGAGCCATTTTTTATGGACAGAAACATAATTTTCAAAACCCCACGGAATTTGTGCGGGTTTTATGTGCAGAAAGTGAATTTTTCCGCACAAGCCACACATAAAAACCATGACAGCCCAATGATTTTTTCTAATAAAAAATATCGAGGTGCGCGGGTTTCACCACGAAAACTTGCGCAACCTCGAGGGCGGATTTCAAAACCTTGTTCCCCCCTAAAAAATGCCCTAAAAACTTTAAATAAAAATTTAAACGGATTTAAAAGCAAGATAATGATGATGTGGAATACCTGGCGCGGACGGTTCTCGAAATGGTTGGTCGGTTCTCTTGATATCTTCTCCGGAAGGTTTAGGGCAAAAACTCTTTCTGCTCTGCTCTAAAAACTAAAAGGTGAAAATGATTTGTTTTAACTTCTTTTTATCATTTTAAATGAATAAAATAATATTATTTTGTTTATTTTCATTTTAGAAGTCAAAATCAAAATGTTTTTCGTATTTTGAGAGCAGATATTTGTAATTTTTTAAGTTTTTGTGTAGGAAACAGGTTATGTTTGCAAAGAATCATTTTGACATTGAGTAGACTTTTATCACTTTTTCGAGCTCTATAAAAATACGAAAAAGAGAAACCCTGGAGTCCTCTTTTAAGCCCTTTTCAGACTCTCTAAACATGAAAATATCACCGAGTACTTGACTATTCGAACTCCTTAAAGTGAATGAACAATCATCTATTCAGTATAAGTTTACCACTTTTCTAGACTGAATTAGAATATTTACGAAAAAGGTATACGTTGACTAAGCATGGTCAATAGAGTTCTCTACTACATTATTTTATCCTTTTTTGGGTTTGAGAGATTAAATTTACGAAAAATAACACAACAGAGTTTACTTATGTTTTTCTTCTGACTCCTTTAAACTGAAAAACACCAAGTTAATCCTATGCTGGACTCGTTAACATTAAACAGTACAGGACCTGTCGATCACAACAAGACCAAACCACTCCTTCTTAGGGTTCGTTTTAAAAATATTGAGATGGACTCGTCCGAAGGATGAGCTTATAGAACAAGAAAATGTTATCCTCTTCAAGCTTGACAAAAGTAAAGAGGTACTTGCGAGTAATGGTGGGGGAAAAAGTGAGAAAAATAATCCATCCATTGTCCTTGGTTTAGAAAGCAGCATGTCTCTCTTGAACATGACACTTTTTCGCACTTGTACCTTGGTTGGGTAATCCTTTGTCTTACAGTTAATCAAACCACATTAAAAGTCTTCAGCTGATTTCTGGGTATTATCTTTGAGTCAAATGCTGCCAAAGCATTTATAGTGTCGTTATGTGTTCAAGAGAAAGTTCAATTTTCCATTCATTGCAAACATTTGTCTCCATTCGCTTTGACCATCCCTGAGTAAGTCTTTGCAAAGAATTTATTCAAAAATTGATCTAACAGTTTCGTGTCGTAGGCTTTCCTGCGACGGATCACTTTCTATCAACACCAACTCATTATCTAGAAAATTGATTTAGAATCTTATCTATGAGTGTTTGAATGAAAATCATTCATTCACACTTCATAGATTGTGCTAAAGTACTTTGAGAGCCATTGTCATTATTGGTGGTTTATCTCACGCTTGTTAACAGTTCTCATCATTGACCGGTAATCAAGTGATTTGTAAAATGTTTGACTTCGACATAATCAATCGCATGGATAGATTCGTACTAGTTCGAGAAACGAAAATTAAGTCCCTGGATCTAGTTTCTACCATCCAGGATGTGAGGAGTTATGTAGTCATGATATAGTAGAATTCTTATGACAAATGGTTGCACCCATACTGTGTCTACTCTTGATGTAATGCTAAAATCATATATGTACTAGAACATTTAGTTAGTTTTTCTCTGAGTATGGGAATGCCTACCTTAGCAATGATATATATTTGCATTGAATGTTTTTACAGGTTTTCGACCAGTGCCTCCAATCCAATCCTTGGAATGATAAAGCGCTTCACTCTTTAGAAAAAATTTCTCAAAATTTTCACTTTAGGGGGCAATTTGTTACACATCATATTGTCACCATCACATTTGACTGTCAATATGGGTCTATCACCATCCATATCATGTTCCCTTAAAGGTCAAAAACACTCATGTTCCTGAACCAAGTCTTTGAAATTGGAGAAAATCTCTTTAAAACCTTTAAAATATTACCTACGCACTTTTTATAGCCTTTTCCTATGCATGCGCTGATGCTTCTTTTATTAGCCATGCTGATCACTGCTCTGTTCACCACTAAAAATCGTGCGCCCCCATAAAGAGCAAATAAATATAAAAAGTAACTTCTAGAAACCTAGTTGGTTGAATATTCTCCCAACTGGAAGCCTCTAGAGTCGTGCCAGTTCGATATTTATCCCTCTACTCATGGAGCTTATCCCTTGGCCAAAGGAACCTAAATCCCTTAATGGGAGGAGCTTATCCCTCTCTTAATGGATCTAAAAATACCTCAATATATCTATAAATTGAGCTGAAGTTTTAGGTTAAATGGTAGATACTGATTTGTATAGATCTAAGTTGGAGAGAGTTCATAGAGTTCATAGTTTTTGAACTAGTAAGTTGTTGTTGGCACATTGAAGATCAAACCTTTGTGCATATGACTTGATACTGGTCATTCTAGAGAGGAAGGCTTATTAGACTGAAGAAAACGATTGCATAGACACACGAGAGAAATCTGTACAATATCAAGGCATAGGTTGTAAGATTTCTCTTTTTAATTCCTGATAATACATATGGATCTCTTTTTCTCATTTTCTTGTTTTTGAATTCATGGAAATGATGTCAATACTCAGACTCCTTTATCACTAAGTTGGATTAGTATTTATGATTATTATATACTGTAGGTTCTTTGATCTTGTTAGTGTCAGTCTTGTCATACTGCCATCAGTGACCAAAATTTACTCTTTTGCATTTGCATATTAGGAGTCCCATACAATAAATTTTCATCATTCCATTAGGTCATGGATTCATTGTGATCTTTCATCAGTTTTCCCTCATGTGAAACTTGCTGAGTCTCCTCTCTATGGTCTTTAAATCATGATTCATTTTCACTTCTAATCCATACTTTTAGGTCATAGGGTTGGTCTCATTAGGTACTAGGGTCTCATCATGGTCAAATAAATGAGTCAAGTGTCAATGAATATCAGCAAAGTCATGAGGAGGTCAAATAAACTCAGAAGCACAAATCAAAGAAATTTTCTATCGAGCTTGATGTAATTTTCACCTCAAAACTATATTTTGAGGTGAAAACATGGTACTTTGCCTTTATTATCATTTTTTATGTAATTTTATGTCTTCATATGTAATAAGCTGCACTTCAAAAGCTGCTATCTCCACAATGTCACCATCCTGCCTTTCAAAGGAATTTCCACAGCATTATTAATTAGAAATCATGTTCTAAGTATGTCCATCAGAAAGAGCCCGAAAAGAGCTTTCCAACGGTATATTATACTCTCAAAACTGATGCCTGCATCAAAAATTATGCCTAAGTGAAAGAAGGTCCCCTATAGCCCAATCTTTCCCCTTTTCCCATTTCTCCCTTATACTTTATTTCATAAAAGTTTAAAGTTTTCTTTATAACCCCCCCCTTTTTTTCCCCTATCCAATTGCATAAATTTCATTGCAAAAGTATTTTTAACCCATAAAACCCCCGATGCAATTAAATAATCCCATCCAATCCAATCGCAACATTCAAATCGCCGCCATCGCATCGCATTATTATTCCTCCCGATATGTTTTATCCTCGAACCATCGTTTCTGCCGATGTGATTGATCGCACATCGGCAATCGCAATCAGCAATTTCCATAATGTGTTACACCCACTCCCAAATGCCGATTTGCAATTGCGATTTCCCTTTGGGTCCCACTTAAAAGCCCTCCGCCCTTTTCAGTGAAAAATCTTCTTTTCCTTTGTAAAAACGCAAAACTCAATTTATATGAGTTTTCAAAGGATTTCTCCCATTTCTCACTTCATCACCTTTTGTTCCATCGCATCGCATATTTCATTCCCAGCACTTAGACCCACTCCCCTTTCCCATTGCAATTGCGCTTGACCCCCGGTCCCACCTTAATCCCTTCCTCCTTTTCAAATGAAAATTTGTCTTTTCCTTTGTGAAAGCAGAAAAATAATTTTCGTTTGTTTTAAAGGGATTCTTCACCATCGGACCTTGCTTATTGAATAACTTCTAATCGCATCGCAAATTTTCAATTTCCCTATTATATGATACCCCCTTTCCGCCTTGATTGCGATTGTGCTTTCTTCATAAAACTCTTCCTTTCCCTTACACTAATCACAATCACAAATCTCCTAATCGCATTCTCTCCCTTATGTGATACTCCTTCCCCTCTTCCGATTGCGATTGCGATTTGGGCCCACCTCCTTTTCCTTCGCTCTTCTTTTATTCAAAATGAGTCTTTCCTTCACTAAAAGGAATAATTTCATTTTAATTGGTTCCAGAGGGCGTTTTCTTCAAAATTTGGTTATTCTTCAAAGGATAAAAACAGAGAAAACAATACAGACATAGAATCATTACGGTTTCTTTAGCAACTATTTAAAAGGTATTGGTTCTAAAAGTTTCTTCTTATCATTTTTTAGATATAACATAAAATCCTTAAGATGTTAAAAATGTATTGTTGCTCCTTTTCAGGGGCAGATCGTTGGTTTGTTTCCTATGTTCGGATTTCAGTCAAACAAATCCCTTTTTCTGTGGAACTACTTCCCTCGATTTCTGTCTATTTAATGTAATTTTCAATCATTTGTAAGAGGGAGTAAGGGGAATAAAGTGTGGAATTAGTTGGAAATCTTTGAGGACGCTCTGTGCTCCATTGTAACAGTTTGACAGGGAATTAATAAGAAGTGCAGCTCTGATTTGTGGGATCCTTGTGGTATGAATTTTAGCATTTGTTCTTTGTTCTGTGTTCATCTGTAAATTTTTTATGTTTACCATTTCATTCATTCATATCTCTGGTTGAATGCTTTCAAGATAGATAGGTAGAATCCATTTTTAATGCTCTGCCTTGGGAAATCATTCAATACTCTATGTTTTCTTCTGTTTGAAAAGGATCCATCTATTATTCCCTTTTCAGCGCCTCACCAGTTTTACACATTCCATCATTATTTAAAATTAAAATTTTAAAATTCCTGCCTACCTTGCCCCATGAAATACCCTGTATCTCTGATTTAATTCCCCAGATTCAAACTACTCAATCTGTTCCATACACTCTGAAGATTTATAAAAACATTTCCCATCATTATACCTAGCCTAAAATCAGTTTACTCTTATACCTCATGGAATATATTTTCACAGAGAGAGCCCTCTCCTGACCTTGTAGGGCTAGCTACAAGGCTGAGCGTGGTTTGAGGTTACCCTGGTTTGCCTTCTTTCAGCCTAAGGTTCAAATTAGGTGCTAACATTTATGGCGACCGTACTGGGGACTATTTAGCATAAAATACTGATCACCCCAGTAATATCTTCAATATAAATCCCTGGACTCTGGATGATGATATTCAGAGTTTGATAGGCTGAAATAAAACATTGTAAAGTAGAAATTTGACCACACTGGCTTCAAGAAGATACAGAAGGGCCAATCCAGATCCAAATCCTCCCCCTGTGTTTGAAAATCCCAATCTCATTCCAAGGATAGTCAGCAGACAAGAAGGATCACTAAGTCCTAGGCATATTTTCATATCCCATACCTGGCCCAGTGAGTGGTTGTTTGTAGAAGACCTTTCTTTTGATGAGTGTTTTGAGATTTCTTTGTTCATAAGTAAATCTGAGACTGCACTTGATGACACAGTTTTAGATCCAAAATTTCTTATAGATATCGAAGTTCAAAGGGAAAATACATCAATTGATGATTATATTTTGAATTCCCCTCAAACATCTGTCACTGTAACCAATATCCCTGAGCCTTCAGAGTTATCAGAAACAGTAGTTCCTCCCCTTAATTCATCAGCATTTCGATTAGTTTTAGAAGTCAATTCTCAGCTTTCATCTCCTCCATCAACAACCTCCCTTAAATCCTAGTATCACAAACACTGTTGTAAATCCACCTCGAGTCATGGCTGCTTGGTATGCACCCCTGGTTTTACCTCAGAACCTGAATGATATGCCTGCTGATTATCAAAGTAAAATTCCTGTCTTTGATGCCACTCAAAGTACCACAGCCCAACATCATGTTGATAAGATGAATGAATTTTTTGTTCTTTGTGAGGTAGAGGCAGAGAATGTAACCACAAGGTTGTTTGTCAAAATCTTTGGAGGTGAAGTTAGAAAGTGGTTCAGAGCCTTACCAGCAGGCTCTATCTGCACTTTGCAGGAGTTACATACAAAGTTCTTAGACCGATGGGAGGTAAAGAAAAACCCACTTCAAATTTTTTCTGAATATGAAAATATCAAAATAAATGTGGGTGAAACTGTACAAGATTATTGTGTAAGATTTAATGCTGTATATAATGCTATTCCGACCAATCTAAAGCCCCCTATGGGGTTATATTTACTCAAGTTTCCAGATGGTTTCGATGCTGATATGGCATATCAGCTACGAGAAAGAGATCCTACCACACTTGAAGACATGCAGAAGATAGCTGTGAGTGTAGAAGCTAATCTGCTGGCCAAAAGAGCTCGTGCAAAAGCCGAAAAAAGAGTAATTGTTAAAGAGGAAGCCTCCCCTTCAGACAGTAAGATGGATACTTTGATCTGAACAGTGGAAAATATGGTCGATCGGTTAACTATCTCGGATAGACTCGAAGCACAAATCAGGAATCAGAATTTCAGAGGACATCAGCAGCCGCAATTCAGAATTAAGCAAAGAGAACAGAGAGCGCAGGACCAAGCAACACCAAAACAACAGATCAGAACTCCATTGCAGCAAAATTACGTTCAGGGAATAGAGACAGACGATGATGATGATCCTGTAGTCGAAGCCAACCACTTTTTCATAGCTGATGGTGCGCCCATATTTCTCACAGAAGGTGAAGAATACACAACAATTTCAGATATTTGAAAGGATGATGATTTCATTTTGGCCAATGACATGGTGTTAGAAGAGGAGTCCGATGATTATCAACGAGGATACATGAACTCTTTATCAGCACAATAGAAACAATATTATTTGAGGAACAGAGATGTGCCAATTAGAAAAGAGTTGCAATCGAAAAATGAGTTTTAAAATACTCAAAGAAAAGGGAAAGAGCTTGCTGATCCTTCTCCCAGCAAGGCGTCCTCAGAAAATAACACTGCAAATGAAAAGAACCAGCATAGCGCAACAAAGGAGAAAGTAGAGAAGAAAGATCCTCCCATCAAAGAGGTAGAAAAAGTTCCTTCTTTTAATTTAGAAAATGAAATTTCTAAGTTGAAGGTGTCCATGCCCTTGACTGAGTTGGTGAAAAATAGCACTTATAAACATCAGGTGTCCAGTATTTTGCAAATAGACTCTGTATCAGATATGGTAAATGTTGAAGATGATTGTCCTAAACTCATTTTTGGTCCAGCCATAGAGGATCAATATGAAGAAAGTGAAGTCCCTCCCTTCTACCTGAGTCTTAGATTGCATGAGTTCATTTTACATAATGCCATGTTGGACTCTGGAGCCTCGCACAATTTGATGCCTAAAGCCATTATGGAGAAGTTGGGACTTAATATTACCCGAAAATACCATGATTTGTATTCCTTTGACTCTGGTAGGGTCCATTGTATTGGTCTTATCAAAGACTTGGTAGTATCTTTAGACCAAATCCTAGCCAAGAATGTTTTGATGGATGTAGTTGTTGCCGATGTACCACCACGATTTGGAATGATTTTTTCCAGGTCATGGGGTGCCAAACTAAAGGGAACCATACAGCTTGACTTCTCTTATGCCACCATTCCCGTGTTTGGTCAGTTGAGAAACTATATAGGGAGAAGAAAATGAAATACATGATCACTAGCAAAGAGAAGCCAGTTAATCATCCCATTAATTCAATCCACACAGATTTAGAATCATTTGTATTATATTCAGATGGTGGTTTGAATGATGAAAATGTCCAGTTGGTAGAAGTTGATGAGATACCTGAAATTTCAGAAAATTTTAGGGAAGTCCTCAAACAGGAAAAAGATAAAGCAACAAGCACTTCTGAGCCTCCTGCCTGCCAGCAGCAAAAATACATTGAACAATAGAAAGATGCTGAAATCAGTCAAGATAAAGTGGAGAAAGAAGCAAAATTTCAGCATCTAGTAGAAGAAGAAGAAGACATTTGGAGCATGGACTTTGATGGAGCTGTTAGCAAGGATGGTGTTGGTATTGGAATATGGATCCGGAGCCCTGTTTTCCAGCCTGAAAAAGTTCCTAGTAATGTTAGAGTATGCGCTTACAAGTTGGCTTTCGACTGCTCTAACAATGAAGCAGAGTATGAAGCTTTGATTGCAGGATTGAAAATTTTGAAGAAGCTAAAGGCAAAGAGGATTTCTGTCTATGGAGACTCAGAGCTGATAATCAAACATGTGAAAGGAGAGTATCAAGCAAAGCATCCGTGATTGAGGGCATATAGAAATGCAGTCCTTGACATTTTGAGGACATTTCCTGGGTACACTTTGACAGCAGTACCCTGAATGCATAATCTTATTGCTGATTCTCTTGCCACTACTGCAAGCAATTTGAAAATTCCAATGAACTCCAACAACAAGTTTGAAATTTATGTCAAACATAGGCTTGCTATCCCGGATAATCTAAGGTATTGGCAAGTGTTTTGGGATGACAATGAGATCAATGCTTTTTTTCAGAGTGAAGGAAAATTCAAGGATACTCCTATAGAAGGTGATTATAATGTTGATGATCAAGAAATTGAAGCAAATCAGATGGACATATTGCAGCTGAAAGATAATGTAATTCCTAGAGGTCTCATACCTTTAGAGGAGCTTTTTGATCAAGATGATGTCACAAAGAAACCAAGCCTGGTGCCTACAGATAAAGGAGTTGAAGATGTGAATCTGGGAACAGTTGACAAGCCTAAGATTGTGAAATTATCAAAAGCATTATCCCTTGAGGTAAAGGAAAAGTATGTTAAATTAATTTCTGAGTTTTCTGATGTGTTTGAATGGGATTATTCAGATTTGAAGGTGTATGACAAAAATATAATCCAGCATACTATTCTCATCAAGCCAGATCAGAAGACTTTTAGACAAAAGCTGAGAAGGATCAACCCAAAGCTGCTGTCATCCATTGAAAAAGAGGTAAACAGATTGTATAAAGCTGGTATCATTGTCCCAATTAGGTTTTCTGACTGGATTTCAAATTTAGTCCCAATACGTAAGAAGATAGGAGAGATAAGGTTATGTATAGATTTCTGGAATCTAAATAAAGCATCCTTAAAGGATAATTATCCACTTTCGAAGATGGACCATATTATACAGAGAGTAGTTGGAGCATCAAGGATGTCACTAATCGATGGCTACTCAGGATATAATCAGATCTTGGTGCATGAGAAATACCAAGACAAAACTGCTTTCACAACACCCTGGGGAACTTTCCAGTATGCCAAAATTCCATTCGGATTGAAGAAAGCTGAAGCCACTTTCCAGCGACAAATGGACATTGCTTTTGCCAATGAAAAATATGTCTTTCTTGTTGTTTATTTGGATGATATGACAATGTTTTCTGGTTCTGATGATGAACATTTGCACCATTTGAGAGTTGTTTTTCAACGATGCAGAAAGTTTGGGATTTCTCTCAATCCAAAGAAAATTATGTTCACTATGGATGAAGGCAAGCTGCTGGGGCATATCATCTCTAAAGATGGTATCCGCATTGATCCATCCAGAGTTGAAGAAATTCAGCACATAGACCTTCCACGTAACAAAAAGGAGATTCAGGAATTTAATGGTAAGATGAACTTCCTGCACAGATTTATACCCAATTTGGCTAAACATTTAAGAGAAATGACTAACATGTTGAAGAAGGATAGCACTGTCAAATGGAGTGAGGAGGCTATCAAGTCATTTAATCTGGTAAATTTTGCTTTTTCCAATGCCCCAGTCTTGATTAGTCCTGATTACACTCAAGATTTTATTATATTTTCATTTGCATCGGAGCATACTATGGTTGCGGTTTTGATGCAAAAGAGAGATCAGATTGAAAAACCAATTGCCTTTTTCAGTAGGACTATTCAGGATGCTGCCTTGCGATATAATATTATTGAGAAACAAGCATTGGCCCTTATAAAAGCATTGAAGGATTTTAGAGTATACATTCTGCATTCACATACTATAGCATATGTTCCTAATGCAGCAGTAAAAGATGTGTTGATGCAAACTAATCCAGAGGGAAGAAGAGGTAAGTGGATAGTAGCAATGTTGGAATATGATTTGGAGATTAAACACACAAAGTTGATCAAAGGACAAGGCTTGGAAAATCTAATGGCCCAATCAAACCTGCGTGCTTTGGATATAAATCTCATAAGAACAATATCAGAGGATGAGGATGAAGGTTTTCTTGTTCCAGTTTTAGACATTTTTCTACAATCCCCATGGTATTCAGATATTTTTTATGTTCTTCAGCATCTTTCACCACCTCCAGGGATGTCTAAAAGCAAAGGTAGATCACTAAAACTTAAGTCTGCTAAATTCTGTATTCTAAACATTGCTCTTTATTGGAAAGACCTAGGGGGTATTCTTCTTAATTGTTTGGTTTAAAATGAGGCTTAGTAGGTGATGCATGAATTTCACAAAGGTGATTGTGGTGGTCATTTGTTTTGGAAAACAACAGCTAACAAAGTGTTAAGAGCAGGATATTATTGGCCCACTTTATTTTCAAATTTGTACAAAACAGTGATGAGCTGCCATGAGTGTCAAATTTTCCAAGGGAAAAGGAAACTGCTTCCCCTCCCTTTGAAACCGGTTTCAGTAAATGCTCCCTTTCAGCAGTGGGGACTTGATTTCATAGGGGAAATCCATCCCGCATCATCGACACATCATTAATGGATCTTGACAAGTACAAATTACTTCACCAAATGGATCGAGGCCATTCCAGCAAGGCATGCCACTGATACGGTAATTATTAAATTCTTATAATCAAATGTCTTGTCTCGTTTTAGCTTCCCTCACAAAATCGTAACATATAATGCAACAACGTTCAAATCTAAGAAGATGGTGGATTTCTGCAATAAATACAATATTGTGTTGGGTCATTCAACAACATACTACCCTCAAGGCAACGACTTGGAGGAATCATCAAATAAATCTCTGATAAATATAATCAAGAAAATGCTGGAAGAAAATAAGAGGAATTGGCATCGAAAACTCATCAATGCGTTGTGGGCAGATAGAGTCAGTAGTAAGAAATCCATAGGTATGTCGCCATTTGAATTAGTTTATGGTACTGATGCTGTTTTTCCTACATCGCTTACAGTTCCCGTCATAATATTATTGCAAGAAGTGGCAGTGAGCAAGATGATAATCAGCGAAGGATCAATCAAATGATCCACCTTCAGCAAACAAGAGAGGAAGTGTCTCAGAACGCTATTCTGTTGCAGGAAAAGGTAAAGAAAATCGATGACTGTAAGACCAAAGCAGAAAGGTTTCAGTTGGATGATGTGGTGTTGAGATGGGATGCACGAAATGAGGACAAAGGGAAGCATGGTAAGTTCGACAACCTATGGAAAGGACCATACAAGATTTCAGGATACAGGGGACATAATGCTTTCTTGCTATCAAATATGGATGACCAAGATTGCCCTGGAGGACCAGTGAATGGTAGGCTTTTGAAGCACTACCACTGTTGAAGATAATGGATCAAAAAACTATGTCACAATCATTGTATATACCATGTTATTTTTGGTCAGATTTCAAGTACACAATCATTGAAGTTTGGGGCCGGAGGTGAAGGCTATAAAACTTGAATGATATGTGTAAAGTTTGGTTTTATTTTAGTTTTCAGTCTTAGTTTTGAGTTAGAGTCAGTCTGCATTATGTCAGTTTTCAGTATTGTGACTCCATGCCCAATGGATAAGGCTACTTGGTATACGGTGTTCTTGGCACCTCCAAAGAGCTACCATCCCCATTGGAGCCAATGTTAGTGCCATTCTTGTCATACTGCCATCAGTGATCAAAATTTACTCTTTTGAATTTGCATATTAGGAGTCCCATACAATAAATTTTCATCATTCCATTAGGTCATGGATTCATTGTGATCTTTCCTCAGTTTTCCCTCATGTGAAACTTGCTGAGTCTCCTCTCTATGGTATTTAAATCATGATTCATTTTCACTTCTAATCCATACTTTTATGTCATAGGGTTGGTCTCATTAGGTACTAGGGTCTCATCATGGTCAAATAAATGAGTCAAGTGTCAATGAATATCAAAAAAGTCATGAGGAGGTCAAATAAACTCAGAACCACAAATCAAAGAAATTTTATATCGAGCTTGAGGTAATTTTCACCTTAAAACTATATTTTTAGGTGAAAACATGGTACTTTGCCTTTATTATCATTTGTTATGTAATTTTATGTCTTCATATGTAATAAGCTGCACTTCAGAAGTTGCTATCTCCAAAAAGTCACCATCCCGCCTTTTAGAGGCATTTTCAACAGAATTTTCAATCAGAAATCATGTTCTAAGTATGTCCATCAGAAAGAGCCCGAAAAATAGCTTTCCAATGGTATATTATACTCTCAAAACTGATTCCTGGATCGAAAATTATGCCCAAGTGAAAGAAGGTCCCCTATAGCCTAATCTTTCCCCTTTTCCCATTTCTCCGTTACACTTTATTTCATAAAAGTTTAAAGTTTTCTTTATAAACCCAACCCCCCCCTTTTTTTTGCCTATCCGATTGCGTAAATCGCATTGCAAAAGTATTTTTAACCCATAAAACCCCTGATGCGATTAAATAATCCCCTCCGATCCAATCGTAACATTCAAATCACCGCTTCGATTGCCCACCTCCAATCGAGTCTTCCCTGATTGCAAATCACCGATGTGATTCATCATAAGTCCCCTCCTCCGATCACCGATCACATCGCATATTTTGTATTCAAAATTTTACCCCCGCTCCGCTGACCCTCCGATTTGCGATTGCGATTGGCCGGGCCCCACCATAAACCTTCCACCCCGCTCCAAACAAAAAGGGTTGTTCCATTTGTAAAAGGCGATAAATCAATTTTAAAATATTTCTTAAGTCTTTGCCTCCATCACATCGCATTATTATTCCTCCCGATACATTTTATCCCCGAACCATCGTTTTCGCCGATGCGATTGATCGCACATCGGCAATCGCAATCGGCGATTTACATAATGTGTTACACTCGCTCCCAAACACCGATTTTCTATTGTGATTTCCCTTTGGGTCCCACTTAAAAGCCCTCCGCCCTTTTCAATGAAAAATCGTCTTTTCCTTTGTAAAAACACAAAACTCATTTTATATTAGTTTTCAAAGGATTTCTCCCATTTCTCACTTCATCACCTTTGGTTCCATCGCATCGCATATTTCATTCCCAGCACTTAGAACCTCTCCCATTTCCCATTGCGATTGCACTTGACCCCTGGTCCCACCTTAATCCCTTCCTCCTTTTCAAATGAAAATTGGTCTTTTCCTTCGTGAAAGTAGAAAAATCATTTTCGTTTGTTTTAAACGGATTCTTCACCATCGGACCTCTCTTATTGAATAACTTCTAATTGCATCGCAAATTTTCCATTGCCCTATTATATGATACCCCCTTTCTGCCCCGATTGCGATTGCACTTTCTTCATAAAACTCTTCCTTTCCCTTACACTAATCGCAATCGCAAATCTCCTAATCGCATTCTCTCCCTTATGTGATACTCCTTCCCCTCTTCGGATTGCGATTGCGATTTGGGCCCACCTCCTTTTCCTTCACTCTTATTTTATTCAAAATGAGTCTTTCCTTCACTAAAAGGCATAATTTCATTTTAATTGGTTCCAAAGGGCGTTTTCTTCAAAAGTTGGTTATTCTTCAAAGGATAAAAATAGAGAAAACAATACATACATAGAATCATCATGGTTTCTTTAGCAACGATTTAAAAGGGATTGGTTCTACAAGTTTCTTCTTCTCATTTGTTGGATATAACAACAAATCCTTAAGATGTTCAAAATGTATTGTTTCTCCTTCTTTTTAGGGGCAGATCGTTGGTTTGTTTCCTATGTTCGGATTTCAGTCAAGAAGCTCCCTTTTTCTGTGGATCACTTCCCTCGATTTCTGTCTATTTAATGTAATTTTCAATCATTTGTAAGAGGGAGTAAGGGGAATAAAGTGTGGAATTAGTTGGAAATATTTGAGGACACTCTGTGCTCCATTGTAACAGTTTGACAGGGAATTAATAAGAAATGCAGCTCTGATTTGTGGGATCCTTGTGGTATGAATTTTAGCATTTGTTCTTTGTTCTGTGTTCATCTGTAAATTTGTTATGTTTACCATTTCATTCATTCATATCTCTGTTTGAGTGCTTTCAAGATAGATAGGTAGAATCCATTTTTAATGCTCTGCCTTGGGAAATCATTCAATACTCTATGTTTTCTTCTGTTTGAAAAGGATCCATCTATTATGCCCTTTTCAGCACCTCACCAGTCTTACACATTCCATCATTATTTAAAATTAAATTGTTAAAATTCCTGCCTACCTTGCGCCATGAAATACCCTGTATCTCTGATTTAATTCCCTAGATTCAAACTGCCCCATCTGTTCCATACACCCTGAATATTTATAAAAACATTTCCCATCATTATACCTAGTCTAAAATCACTTTACTCTTATACCTCATGGAATATATTTTCACGGAGAGAGCCCTCTCCTGACCTTGTAGGGCTAGCTACAAGGCTGAGTGTGGTTTGAGGTTACCCTGGTTTTCCTTCTTTCAGCCTAAGGTTCAAATTAGGTGCTAACACATCTTTTGTATTATTTGTGATTGCAGGTTCTTCTTAGCATTGAAGAATTTCTTTGGAGCGAAAGACAAAAGGCTACATCGAATGTCTTGGTTGAAAGGTAGGAGCACAACCTCCTTATTTCAAGGTTGTGATAATCTAAAATACAAAGAGTCTAAAGAAGGATATATTCAATGGATCTTTGTTTCTAGTTACTTATTGGAGTACTAGGGAGATCGCTCTCGTTCGCAAGAGGGATTAATCCACAAAACAAGTTCGACTTAGAATTCACTACTACTAAGTCGAAGAAATCCCTGATCTTTGCCGAGTTGATCTGTGATCTTCCTCCTATGGATGATCCCACTCCTATCGATGAGTCCATCCCCAATTAGACTCTCTTTCTCATTAGTACTTGTGATCCATGGTACAGAGACATCATCATATATCTCCAGACCCAGACTTATCGGCCATAGCTATTGCACTCTGAGCGACGATGGATTCGCTACTAGTCCCAACCATATTGCATCTTTGGGGACACCCTCTATCGTACTGGTGTCGAATATTTTTTTCGCCATTGTCTGACTATCGAGGAAGCTGAGAAATATATGAATGGCTGCCATTCTGGGGCTTGTGGATGTCACATGTCTGGTTACGACACTGCTCAAAAGATCCTTCGTGTAGGTTATTTTTGGCCGTATATTTTTAAAGACTACATCATCATAGTCCGCAAATGCCATGCACGCCACCCTCACTCTTGCACCTAGTTGTGACCATCAGTCCTTTCAGGAAATGGGGCATTGATTTTATGACATGTAACCCTTTCTCGACCAAGGGGCATGGTTATATCATCGTTTCCATTGAGTATTTCACTAAATGGGCCAAGGCGATGCCTACATATGATAATGAAGGTCTCACTATGGTGAAATTCTTATTCAATAATGTCATAGCTTGGTTTGGTGTCCCGAAAGCGATTGTCATTGATCATGGCACTCATTTTCGTAATCATATGATGACAGAGCTCTCTTATCAGTTGGGGTTATGTCACGATAAATCCACCCCTTATTATCCATAAGCCAATGACCAAGTTGAAGTTGTCAACAAATTCTTGGTGACCATGATTCAACACACCATTGGGAAGCATAAGCGAGATTGGCACCTCATTATTTTCTCCGCTCTGTGGGCATATCGAAACTCTCCCAACACTGCCATTGGATTCACACCATTCCAATTAGTGTACGGTCTAGAGGCCACACTCTCGATCGATTGTGAGATCCCTTCCCTGAAGCTGGCTATCGGACTTATTCCTAGTACTTCGCCAGAAGAGGAAAATATGCTGTACCTCGAGTGTCTCGATAGGACCAGTAGGCTTGCTACTTTAGTTCTTGAAGATTAGAAATGACGAGTCAAGGTTCAATATGAAAAATATGTCACACCTTGTGTTTTCTATGAAGGCAACTTGGTCCCGCTTTATGACCAAGCCCATGATAAGTTGGAAGTTGGAAAGTTTGAACCAATGTGGCATGAGCCCTATATATTCAACGTGTTTTGGAACATGGGGCCTATGAGCTAGCTAATTGTGAAGGAAATATTTTGGCTAAGCCCCGAAACAGAATTGGAAACAATATTGTACTCACGTGAGACAAGGTCGAATCCCACTAGATACCACTATAAACCTAGGAAGAACTGCCACACCTGCCATAACGGTCCTCGGGCTATCTGAGACTCGAACTCGTGACTTGCACAACGGAACGAATGCCTTAGCAAGCATCCACTGGCCATGAGCTCAAACCTTGATGGGCTATCTGAAGAAATATTACGCTTAATATTAAGTGTGATAATTTTTGTACATTAGTGTGCTTTGAGTTGATTTTTGGTGAGATTGTTTGCCTTGCAGACATGTTTCCTCTACTTACCTTGTGTCCCACTTGGTTTGCAGATGTCTTCGGATCACTACGTTGGTTTTGCTGATGGCACTTGCCATAACACACATAACCTGTCTTCCACAACGTGGGCACTCTTTTCTCCTTATGGTGAGTTGATCATTTTACAAGGCATTTGTTTGGGTCAAACAACTAACAATGTTGCCGAATATAGTGCGATGATTGAACTATTATCAGATGCCATTGATCTTGGGATAAGAGATTTGATTGTTAAGTTGGATTCACAGCTCGTTGTGTTACAATTGGGTGGGCGTTATTCTGTGCACAATCCTCAAATTTTGCATATGTATTTACATGTTATATTATTGGAAAGGAATTTTGATTTTATCACATATCAGCACATTCCAAGGCATTTAAATACATTAACAGATTCATTAGTAAACCATGTATTATATAAACATTTCGCAATATGTAAATCAAGACATCATCATGATACACTAGTAGCCGTAGAAACATGCATATGTGTGTGTGTGTGTATATATATATATATATATATATTGGTCTGTAAGTGTGTTACATCCAAAAGCTCAAAAAAATATGTGTTTTGTTACAAAAATGGCTCTTCGAGCCTACATCAGTACAAAAGTTTATAAACAGGGCTGCTATCCGCTCACATGGTGCTCATGGTAGCAGGTGACTACTTGAATTAATCGCCAGAGTAATTGACGCTGTCTACCCAAAACGCCGACGATGTGTCTCTAAAAACGCAATGGGATCTCATCAATTGTGGGATACTCTGGGATACCTAACGTGAGGCCAACCAGATTCCACTCTAGCTCGGCTAAAGTGTCTACTCCCTCCTCATAAGGAGTGTCCTCTGCTGGACGGGGTACCCACCGTGAAATCGGTGACATGCCGGGAGGTCTCTGAGGACCCATATATGTAAACAAATAATAAGTTTATGTGCCAGAATATATAAAAAAAACATAAAAAAGTAAAAAATGTCTAAAAATAATTTTTTACCTACATCGGTCCACTGTGTGTCTGGTGGGATCAGAATATCTGGATCTCCTCTAAAGTTGATGCCGGCATAGGCGTAGTCCTCAACTACAATCAGCTGCCACCGTAGCAAACTGAAGAAAGCTATGGGGAAATGAATTTGTTTCCATCCTCCTTGTTTGGGCATTATGTCGCACCATCACCTCAACCTTAGATCCCTTGGGGCTGGATCATGGAACTCCAACCACTGATACTAGAACAGGGGCACTCTCTCCAGAAATAAGGTCACCATAATTGACTCGTACCTGAATTTTTTCAGTCTCCCTGTCTTGCATTTGATTAGCTGGCTCTTCATGTTATCTAATAGCCCCTCGCACCAGTTGAACATCGTTGGTACCAAGCAATCCACCATATACTGGAATTGTGATTTCTTTTCCTCATGCAACGTCTGGGCTCCTGCCACTCTTGTGATACAATGCAGTATCGTGTGCACGGGGAGCACTATGATGGAAGACATGTCTACCTCCCCACTCTCTATCTTCTATGCCCTGGGACAGTATCTCTGGATGAGCTTGCTCGTTCTCTCACCCCCTGGGCAGGCCCTAGAGAGTTGGATTCTCTCTCCTTGCCTAGATAACCCGATGATAAAATAGATGTCCATGAAATCTAGCTAAAGTTATTGGTCCCCGATAATGAACAACTGTCGGTCCACATCCCAGATAATAATCAAGTACTAGAGAAGCTCCAGTTGTTCTCTAAGGCCGAATGTTTGAAATAATTTCAACAACCTGCAATTTCGCAAAGCATTGATGCAATCTTAGTCCTTTAAATCTTGGTGGTCTTCCACCTCATGGCCTTGTTCTTTCCATTTGATAGGCATCTTCACTGAAAGCACTTGCAAAACATGTCCAATTAGTATTTTAGGAACATTCATGGCAAATTTTTTGGAAATTAACGGCGGGGTTGTGAGAATTTCTGAAATTAAAATCCTCCCTATAGTCAGCGCGTCTCTCTGAAATGATTCAGCGCGGGTGGCGCGCTGCCCTAATGGGCTAAGCGTGACCAGTGTGACCTTGATAGCTTGAAATCGCACTAGTAGCATGCAATTTTAAACTTTGAATTATCTTCCCTAAACTCCCTAATTCTAAAAAATAAATTCTAACTGAACACGATGAAAAGAAAAGGAGGTTTAGAGCTCTTATCTGGCAGAGATAGATTGACGAATGGTGTCCTGGATCAACTGCAACACTGATTTGAAATTCAGAGGGAAAATGGACAAAATGATCTTCTAAAAATGGAAAGGTGAAAATGATTTTATTTTTTGGTCTATTTATATATTTTTGAAAATTTTTCGCTAATATTTTAATATTTTTCCTCGATATCTGTGATGTTTGTTTTTTATGTGCAGTACAGGAATTTCACACTATTGATGATCATTTCCGATGCAAACGAGTTGAATTTTATCTCTTTTTTCAGGCTCGTTAAACATTTATGAAAAAGGAATCCCCCTGTAGTAAACTTTCAACTCTTTTCTGACTCTCGAAAAATAAAAATATTGGTGAGTACTTGTCATTTCGAACTCCTTAAAGTGAATGAATTGATGTAATCTCAGTATACGTTTACCCATTTTTCGAGATGAGGTTCACTATTTATGAAAAAGGAATACCTTGATCAAACATGGTCAAGAGGTTCTCTCGGACATAGTTTTCTACCTTTTAATATTCAAGAGATGAATTATGAAAAGGGACATGATGGAGTTTTCTTTCTGTTTCTTTTCAAACTCCTTAAACATGAAAAGTTACTGAGTTTACCTTTCGTTGGACTCTTTAAATATTAAATGACAAAAGACTTATCACCATGACGAGACCGAGTTCCTCCTTCCTAGGGCTCGTTAAACTTACTAGGATGGATTCATTCAAAGAATGAACGTACATTCTCAGTATATGCTATCCTCTTCACACTGGTTATAACAAATAAAAAGGTACTCGTTAGCAATAACAGGGGAAAATTGAAAGTGAAAATCCTATGTGTATTTTGGGCAGCTTGTCGCTCTTGAACATGACACTCATCTACTATTCGTGTCGGGTTGGAAACATCCTAAATTCGCCACTTTTACTCCTTGGGTTTGGGAAATCCGTTTGCCTCCTATCTGATTACCATTTTTTTCAACATGAACTCTTCCTATTTGAGTCAAATTCTGCCACCCTCCAAAGTCGTGTTGCCAATATGTTCAAGAGAAGTCCTTTTTATCAAAACACCTTCTACATATTTGACCTCCTTTGATACAATCCTGAATCACTCCTATGGTCTTAAGATATCTATTGTTTCATGTCGATGATGTGGGAATGCTTATGGCCCTTCTTTGACGAATCACTTCCTGTTGACTTCAGCTCATTATCTAGGAAAATGGTTTAGATACTTCTTTTAGTACCTTGGAGATTTCATGCCTCAATGGAAAGTTCTTCATGTTCGATGATTGGTTCAAATCATTGGCCTTCGATCGAATGATTCTGCAAGTGTTCGACTTCAACACATTTATTCACACTTGTAGATTGTGATGTTGCATCTTGAGGTCCATCTTCATTATTGGTTGTCTCTCTCGTATCTGTTAACAGCTCTCATCATTGACCGGTAATCAGGTGGTTTCTACCATGTTCGATATCAACACATTTATTCACATGGCTATATTTGTACATTGGGTTGATTGAGATCGCGGTGAAGACCCTAGGTCACATCTGATTTTTGATCCAGACTGCGTGGATTAAGTATTCATGATTGTATACATGATCCTACCAATATGGATGGATGCGTCCATACCACAGATCCATTTCTATGATATCTTTAGACAGATGGTTGTGACCATACCATGGAATCATGTGTCATTTGATGCCTCGTGCAACATCATGTGGTTAGGTATATTTATACCAGATATGTCATATATTGTAAGTGTTTGATTTGACAGGTTTTCCGAAGGTGGTCTGCGTTCTTTTCCTTGGTTCATAAAACATTTCAGCCATCACTCCCTATTCTACCTTCATGCTTTAGGGGGAATCCATTACACAGTAATTTGTCACCATGCTCATTTTCTCGTCCCTAATCCTAAAATGCCTCGTGACGAATCCTGTGCAATGTTTCCATCATCAAGAAATATGCTATTATATCCCCTTGAATATCCAAAAAAGACTTCCTTGAAAGATAATTAGAGAAACTTGGTCATTTTCCTAGTTTTTTGGGTTAGTTCCCTTCCTGGTGCCATGACCGCGTTGATGTCCTTATCCCAGTTCTGGACCCAACGTTGTCAATGCCCAAATTTATTGGAAACTGCACTGATCCCCTTTCTGGAAGTGCTTACCCAAATGGATGAGAAGCTTCGACCTCTAGAAGCTCAAGGGTGATGAGTTGGTTGTGGAACAGAGATGATAATGTTGAGCTCTCTCATTTTGGATCTTTGATATCACCCATGGGGGATCATCCCTTAGAAAGTGGACCTTACTCCTCCTTTCATGGGCTCCAAACCTTTTTCTTCTTGCTAAATTCACATCCCTCATTCCCCCAAGTTTAGAGCTTGTTTGATCATTGTCAGACTCGTTTGAACTCTCATCCCTTCTCATTCTTGAATCATGATTAAGCCTAAGTGCACGAGAGAAGGAATTCTTTTGAGCTAGGTGAAGAACTTAGATTTTAACCTAAGGATGCCTCCAACATCAAGTCCTGGTTGTAAGTTCTCCTTTTGTAATTTATCAATCATAACATCTGATGTTTTCTTTCTATATTCTTCTACATGATTATGCAAAAATTCTGGTACTCCTTGATCTGCTAGATAGCTAGCATTTACGTTTATTATACATTGTATCACGTTTATTATTGTCTCCCAATAATCCACAGGTATTCGCGCACCATCAGTAGCAGGAAGCGGGCCTACAAGGATTGTGGATCGAGGTTAGCATCAACGGATCCAAGGATAAGCGATTGGAAAAAGGTATTTATGTCTCTTTCCTCTTTTTGTTGTAAGCATTAGTTAAGAAAGCTTATGTTAGAAATAATCTCGTGTTGCTAGACCCACTCTAAGGCTAGAGAGATCGCCTCTGTCTGTAGAGGGGATTTATCTTGACAACATGGATGATGAATATGTCAAAATGAGAATGTTTGTGCAGAGCTTTATAGGTGAGGTGAGAAAGTGGTTCAAAGCCTTAACCCAGGGAGTTTACAAAATTGGGAAAAATTAGAAGACAACTTCTTGAAAAAATGGGGAAGTAAAGTAAATCTTGTTCAAGCCTTGATTGAATATAATAACTTGAAAAAAGCCATAGATGAGTTAGTTCAAGATTTTTCTAAAAGATTCAATAAGGTTTACAATTCTATCCCTCCTCACATTAAACCTCCCACAGAAGCTCCCCGATTGCATTATGCTGAAGCCTTTGACTATGATTTATCTATTTTAATAATGGAGAGAGAATCTTCCACTTTGGATGATATGCAAAATGATGCTATAAAAGTTGAGGGAAATATGGCTGCAGCAAAGAGGTCCAAAATGGTAAAAGACAGATTAAAATAAGAAGAAAAACCTTCCACATATTCGGATGTAAAATTTGATACCATGATGAAAACTATGGAGAGGCTTATGGATAGGCTTTCTCTTGGTAATAATCCCCTATCTGCTACACAACAAGAAACACAAATTAGGAATCCTCATTTTAGAAGGTCTCAAAATCAGCGGAGACTAAGGGATAATAGAAATCAACCTGATCAACAAGTTAGGCCTCATTTTCAACAATATCTAGTAGATGAGGAAGAACACAACCTAAATTTCAAGAAGATATCATCACTATTTGGATGTGGATGTAGTAGGGATGTTCTTAACCAAAGAAGAACATGATGAATCTAGCCATGACATAGGGAATCATGAAGATGAAAAAAAATCTGATTATTTAAAGGCTACCAACATGCTACTTTTGAAATGAAAAAACAATATAACCTGAGGAATAGAAATGTTCCTATTACAGCCAATAAAATTTCAGCTGAATAAAGATGCTCGAAAGCTGGTTGAATAGAAGAAGACACACCCCTTGGTAAAGAGATTGAAAAAATACCGTCGGTTTTCAATCAAGAAAATGAAATTTCAAAGATCAAAATTGATGTCCCTTTTGGTGAGATCATTAAGGTCACTGAGTCTAGGAGCCAAATTGTCAAAATCCTTAACACTCAACTTGGACCTTTTGACATTCTAAATTTGCAAGAAGACCATCCTACTATGTTCTTAGAACCAAGAGTGGCATATGAGAAAAATGAAGAAATTCCACCTTTCTATGTGAGTCTAAACATCCATGACATAAATTTAGATAATGCTATGTTATATTAAGGGGCATCCCATAACTTAATTCCTAAGGTGATCATGGAGAGAATGGGTTTAAACATAACCAGACCATATAGAGACTTGTTTTCCTTTGATTCCAAAAGAGTTCAGTGTATTGGTATTATAAAGTATGTGGTTGTTGGTTTAGCTCAAGTGCATGCTAAGACAATGTTAATGGATATATTTGTGGCTGATATGCCTCCAAAGTTTGGTATGCTACTACCTAGATCTTGGGCTACTAAAATTAAAGGAACTATGCAGATGGACATGACTGATGCCACTATTACAGTCTTTGGCGAGCAAAGAAGGTTGTATAGAGAATCTAGGATGGCCTATATGGTTAGTAGCAAAGATAAACCACAAAAATTCCCAATCTATGCAGTAGAAACTGAGTTGGTGTCTTCCATTTTGTTCAATGAGATCACTAATGAAACAAAAAATCAGAAATTGAAAAAAATTAGGAAGTAGAAATTCAGCAGATTGAGGAGGTAAATGAAGAATGTTGGTGGCATATTCAATTTGATGGCATTGCTGGAAGAGAGGGAGCTGGTCTAGGTATGTGGATTACCATCCCTAGGGATGAGAGTACATTTTATTCTTACAAATTAACTTTTCATTGTACAAACAACATGGCTTATTAAGAGGCTTTGTTTTTGGGTCTAGAAGCTTTGAAAGGTTTAGGTGCTAAGAAAATTTCAGTTTGTGGTGATTCCAAATTAGTAATCAAGAAAGTAGAGGGATCTTATCAAACTAAAGATGTCAGAATGAGGGCTTACAGAAATTTGATCCTTGAAACGCTAAGAAAATTTCAAAGAACATAGTTTCACTGTCAAAGCTAGAGACAAGAATTCTGTGGCTGATTCCTTGGCTGTCCCAGTCAGCTTTTTTATCAGCCCTATTCATCCCAACAAGAGCTATGAAGTTGAGGTTAGTCATAGACCAGCTTTCCCTGATAATATAATCAATTGGCAAGTGTTTGATAGTGATGAACATGCCACAAACTTTCTTGAGTTCAAAGAATAATTTGAAAACATTCAAGTAGATCAGAAGAACATGTTTTCTTAAACCAAAGCTAATCCAAAGGTTATTCAGCTGAAGAATAATTGGATTCCTAAAGTTCTAATCCCTCTTGAATTTTTTTTTTATTATCAGAATGATGTGTTTAAGAAGCCAAATATGAAAGCTGATGATGAAGAGGTTGAAAGTTGTAACCTTGGTACTGCAAAAAATCCCAAGTTGGTCAAGTTGTCCAAACTACTTTCTTCAGAGGTGAGACAACGGTATGTTTATTTTATGAAAAGGTACATTGATGTTTTTTCATGGAGTTATGCAGACTTAAAGAGGTATGATCCTAGGATCATTCAACATACAATACCAGTCAAAGAAAATGAAAAACCCTTTAAACATAAATTGAGGAGAATCAATCAATTTCTTATGCCATTGATTGAAAAACAAATTAAGAAGTTGTTTGATGAAAAAATCATTGTTCCATTGAGATTTTATAAGTGACTTGCTAAATTGGTACCTATGAGAAAGAAAAATGGCGAGATTAGGATATGCATTTATTTTAGAAATTTGAATAAGGCATCCCTTAAAGACAATTATTCTCTTCCAAAAATGGAACAAGTATTGAAAAAATTTGTTGGATCCCAAAGGATGTCTATGTTAGATGGTTTCTCAGGCTATAATCATATACCAGTGCATCCAGATGACCAAGATAAAACCGCCTTCACTAGGCCATGGGGGACATTTATGTATCCCAAAATTCCTTTTGGTCTCATGAATGTAGGAACGACTTTCAAAAAGGCGATGCAAATCTAATTTTCTGAAGAGAAGGAAAGGTCAATGGTGGTTTACTTAGATGATATCATTGTGTTTTAAATGAAGGAAGAAGATAATCTCAAGTACTTGGAGAAAATTCTCGAAAAATGTAGAAAGTTTGGTATTTCTCTCAATCTCGGCAAGAGCATTTTCGCTTTAACAATTGGAAAATTATTTTGTCATATAATATCAAAATATGGAATAAGGATTGATCCAAGTAGGGTCGCTGCCATTCAGAAGATAGATTTGCCTAGAAATAGAAAAGATAATCAATCCTTTTTAGGCAAGGTAAATTTTGTTAGGAGATTCATTCCTAATTTTGTAGAAATTGTTAAGCATATTACTAAGATGCTTAGGAAGGATTCTGATATTAAATGGATAGTAGAGGTGAAGCATTCCTTTGAAGAGATCAAGAAGGCCCTTACCCAAGATCTGATTCTCATAAATATTGATTTTTCTAAGGATTTTTTGGTTTTTACTTTTGCTTCTGAACATACTATTGCAGGAGCGTTATTGCAAAATAGGTAGCAAGGAAATGAACAACCCATTTCTTTCTTCAGTAGGAAACTTGGAAATTATGAACTAAAGTACAACATTATGGAGAAACACGCCTATGCTCTAGTGAATGCACTTAAATATTTTATAATCTATATTGTACATTCTCACATTGTGGCTTTTGTGCCTAATTCTGTGGTATAAGACATACTAAATCAAGATGATCCAAATGGAAAAAGAGGCAAGTGGATTCCCACTTTGTTGGAGTATGATACAAAGATTAGGCCTAAAAAGTTGGTAAAAGGTTAGGGGCTGACAAATTTGATGATACAGTCAAATTTTTATTGCCTAGATATGAATTTTATTGCAGAATTTTCAGAGGTGGTTGAAGAGGAGGAATTGATCCATGTAGAGGAAAAAATCATTATGTATGAGTGGTATAGGGATGTAATTTGTGTTTTACAACATCAAAAGGCTCCTCTTGTATTAACCAAGTCCAAATCCAGATTTATAAAGCTGAAGTATCTAAAGTATTTCATTTTAAATAAAAAGTTATATTGGAGGGATACCCGTGGGATACTCTTAATCTGCTTGCTAGAAGATGAAGCTGAGAAGGTAATTGATGAATTTCATAAGGATGATTGTGGAGGTCATCATTATTGGAAGGAAACAACAAAAAATATACTTAGAACATGATACTATTGGCCTTGTATGTTCAAAGACATCTACAAAAATATTGTTGCCTGTCATGGGTGTCAAAATTTTGATGGAAAAAAGAAGCTATTTCCATTACCTATGAAACCCATATTTGTAGAAGCTCCTTTCCAGCAATGGGTATTGGATTTTATTGGCGAGATACATCCTGCATCTTCAGGCCAACATCGGTGGATCTTGACATCCAGTGGTTATTTCACAAAGTGGATTGAAGCTATCCCTACAAGGCAAGCTACAGACTCAGTCATTATTCATTTTCTGGAAAACAATATTTTATCAAGGTTTGGCTTTCCCATGAAAATTATCACTGACAATGCTCAGGCTTTCAAGTCTAAAAAATTGATTAGTTTCTGTAATCAATACCACATTACTCTTGGTCACTCCACAACATATTACCCTCAAGGTAATGGCTTGGCTAAGTCATCAAACAAAAGCATAGTCAGAATTTGCAAGAAAAAAAATGTCATGGCATTTGAAGTTAAAATTTTCTTTATGGGCTAATAGAATTTGTACCAAGAGGTCTATAGGTACATCTCCTTATGAGCTATTATATGGAACTGAAGCAATCTTTCCAATGTCCCTTGGAATTCCAGTGATGAAATTACTACAGGGGTTGGAAGAGGAACCAAATTCAATCCAAAGAAGGATAAATAAACTCATTGCTTTACAGGAAAAAGGGAGGAAGTGTACACTAATCATCAACAGTCACAAAATAGAGTCAAAAATACTTTTGATAGGAAGACAAAGGAATAAAAATTTAAACTTCAAGATGTGGTTTTGAAGTGGGAGGCGAGGATCGAAGATAAAGGGAAACATGGTAAATTTGAAAATATCTGGAAATGACCCTATATGATAGCATCATATCATGGGAACAATACCTTCTTACTTCAAGGAATGAATGGGAAACTGTGTGAAGAAAGACTTATCAATGGTGGGTTTCTAAAACACTACTCTTCCCAATTCATTATATTGAAATGCATATAATTGTATATAGTCCATTATCTTTTGTTTTGTTTGAAAATGAAGATGATATTATCATAAGGTTTGAGCCCAAGGAGAATGCCATAAAAGCTTAAAGAAGATTTCATCAAGTTCATAATTTTCAGTTTTCAAATAAGGCACCGGAGCTGCTTGTTATTTGCTACACCACATGGGTGCAACATCCCCAGTGGACCCACTATTATCTATGATAACAACTAGGTTTGTCTAGGTTGGTCTTAGGTAAGTTAGGTTGGGTTATTTAGATGAAAATAAGGCCATGAAGTTCATTAATTTTCAAAAAGTTGTAATTATTTCATGCAATAAATTTCATGTCAAGGTATATTTGAAAAAAATATGATAGCATGGGTAATATAGGGTCAAACTATGACACTTGGAAATTTTTTAAGAATTCCACAGTGTAGTTAGTGTAAAACAATCCGATTTCGCTACGGAAGTGCCTGACCGTTCTGTAGCGAATTTTCCCTCCTCAGTACTAGAAACACTACGGAATCCATTATTTTCTACTAATGGGGGGAAACACCGTGTCTTGTCATGATTTCATTAGTCAATGCACACTTGGTCATCATGGTTCCATTATGTTATTTGTCATCATATGTCATATGCATGTGTGGTTATCATTACTCCTCACATCATTTAATTTTTCCACTCATTTCCTCTTTCCTAATTTGAAAAGTAACACCTCACTTTCATCCTTGTAAGTTGTTTGAATGCTTTTTCCAGCAGTTTAGAGTCTTGAATTCTGTCCTGTAGCTGTCTTAGGCTAAGTCCTACCTATGTCAAGGTAGTTTCTTGCCGTATCAATAGAATTCCACATGTTTGAAAGAAGAAGCCGATTAGTGTTGTGTTTGAAAGTATGACTTCACATAAAAATCCAAACAAGGGTGGCACGATGGTTAGATACGATCCCATGGATATGAGGCTAATATCAGAATACGCCAGATTCTCACAAGCTTTTTCCAATGCAGGTTGCACATGTTTCTGCCAAAAAATGCAAGGGTATCATGCAGAGGTGTCTAAAGATTTTGCTATAAATTTCATTGGTACAAATTCGAAGGTGGGCATCCACAATTTTACTGTGTCTCCTGACACAATTTCACAGGCAATCGAGATCCCAAGGTCTGGAGAGGAGTGGTTTAAAGAAATAAGGTTCAAGCTGCAAAACTGTGATGAGTTTTTCAAGGAGGAGCACATAGGCATAGACATGAGCTCATGCATCTCAAGGACTTGCCTCAAGGACAATATTTCAAAACTGTTGATGGTGATTCAAAAATGCTTCACTTGTGAAGGAATATTTCACTTGATCTATAAATACCACTTCAGATTGATGCTTCACTTCACATGTAAACAACCACTGGATTTATCATTTTTTCTGTTTAGGAGTTTAGGAAAAATGGCTGATAATGTTCAAGCTAAACCTGAAAGTAGTGACACTTCCATTTTCCACCATGGTTTGATAAAATTGCTAGTTATGGAAGAGTTAAAAAATATAAATAGGGATTGGTCCACTTTTCGGTTCTTGAGTGGGTATGAGGTTTATGTCCTCACTCCTAGAAAGACACTTAGATCAAAGGCAGATACTCCAAAGAAATATAAAGACTCTAGGAATGAAACAAAGGTTGAGGTGGAAGTGAAGACATAAGTGTAGCCCATGGTGGAGCCTATGGAGGTATAAATTGAGCAATTGAAGGAGACGATGGTGCCTAAACAAAGATCTACCAACAATAAAGTCAAAACTAACATAAGAACCCACAGAAGGATCACTAGAAGTTAGATAGAAGGGAAAGGCAAGCTAGAAGATATCTTGCAGGAAATTGACATTGAGGAATCTCCTGTTCTGAAGCTCGTGGAAGTTAAGGGAGAAAAACCAAGAAAAAGAGACTTAAAGCTAAGAAATTAGACTTTTCCAAAGAAGACTCAAGTTTTATTTTTAAACCTAGGAGGCCACTCACTAGGTCACAGTTATCAAAGGGAGAACAATATGAGAAGATGCATAAGGAACCATAAAAGGAGAAAAAACCAGCAAGGGAAGAAATAATTGAGTTATCTCCAACATAGGTGCTCAAGGGAAGAAAGGGAAAGGAAAAAGTCCAAGAAAAATATGAACTGGAGCTCTTAAAAAACTAGGTTAAGGAATCTAGAGAAGAGATTTTGGAAACTAAGCTGGAGTTATTTGACTTCAAAAAAGAGAGGCAAGAGATGAAAAAATTTAAAAAAGAAGTCAGAAAATAGATAGATTTTTATGATGAGGTTGCAGAGGGGTTAAGGAAGATGTTAAAGAGGACACTTCCTCTACACATAATCATGAAACATCTCTTTAGGAGGAACAGGTGGTTGCAATCAGAAAGAAGGAAGTTGCAAAGCCAGGTCAGAGAATTGGAAATACAAATGGAGATGGTGCAAGCAGAGTTGAAGAAAAAAGGTCTAAAGATGATTGTTACACAACATTTTGTCACCGTCCCTGCAATCCCCATCTGCACATTGGAGGACTATTTCTATGACTTATATGAAGTGTCATGCCTTGCAAAAAGTGTCATTGCATCCCTTGCCATGAGGAGAACATTTCCTCTGTTTATTTTTCCTGGAACAAACCATAAAAAACACATGCTTTTGGGTTGGCGCTGGCAGGCAGTTATGGCCTCGTGCTGATAAAGGAAATTAACACTGGGTCCCGTGCCCATTGGCACTTTGTCTCAGTGAGCTACCTGCGTCGAGTTGTTTTTGGAAATTTTTTTAAATATAGAAGCAAATTTTCCAAGCTAACTAATTCGTGAGAGAGTCAGCTTGGGTTTTTTGACTACATAACGACGAGCACCTTCCTTTGGCTTCTTGTTTCCTCCTTTTGGGGAAACCTACCAAAGGATAAGGCCTACCTTCCACCATTTGAGGGATCCCAAACTCCTCCTCTCCTTCTATAAATACACCTCTCTCACATAGATGCAGCTAGCTAAATAGGAATTGCTGAGCATTTTGCTGAAATAGTCTGATATAGCTGGTGTGAGATAGAGCAGAGAGAGAGAGACCCTTGTCGAGAGAGAGCTTAGGCTTTTGCCTTGCCACGTCCAAATTCCATGACGAACGCTCGAGACAAGTTTTGACTGCACCTGCTGAAGGAGGCTGCGACGTCAAGGCTCCAGTGGTAATCTCTTTCTTTCTCTTAATATATACATGACTGATGTTTTGATTCTCGTCTTGTGTTGATTTGATTTATCTTACACAATACGTTTAATCCTCCTTGACTGATTAGCTAGTTATGAATGCAATTATTGTCATGTATGTTGCTTTCGTCCTTTGATCTTTTTGCACGCACTTGAATACCATTGCTGAAGGATCGCGATGTGTCGGGATGAGGATCAGGAGACCTCTGCTATAGCTACAACAACCGCGTTGGATCACAGGAAGGATAATATATCCCAACTCATTTCATTCATTAACTAGTAACCGACACATTAGCATGTCCTCTTGCTTCTAGACCCACCCTAGGGCTAGAGGGATCATCTCTGTCCACAGAGGGGATTTACCTACACAACAATGATTGCGATGGAGGATGAGCCTGCTGCTCCATGAAGGATGGCAAGTCACACCTTTTTGTCTTAAGATATCATAAAATGACATATACAGGGCTGCAAAATTGTTTTTGGGTTTAGGTAGAAAAAAAATCAAAACTTTTATGAAACTAGGCAAGTTTGTAGCGAGCTCCAGACTTGAGGCTGAGTTTTCGCTACGAACTCACTGTAGAATTATTTAAGGAAAAACTCCATAAAAAATATCGTATCAGAGGTAACTGAAGGCATGCATTTCCCTTATGAAACCCAATGAAGATCCTTCCACAAGCATAAGAGTCAAAAAATTTGTGGAAGGTGGTGTTACAAATATGCTACGAAAATTACGATATGAAACTGCCTAAATGCTCTGTTTTTCCAAAGTTCTAAATTTTTGGTCTTTTTGAGGCATTCAATGCATTTCAGGAAGGAGATGAGTCATCAAAAGGGATTATGAAGTGTCATTGGGACATCCGTTGATGAATACAACTCATAATACACTTCACAATATTGACATGGATGATAGCACAACAATTTTTCCACCTCACCAATGTACAACTCATCATAAAATTCAGTATATCAAGAATTGAAATCAAGTATGACATTTTGCCACCTAAACATGGTGTAATGGTTTGGTAGCCATCATTAACATGGGTTATTAAAAGTTTTAGTTGATTTATTTAATAGTTATAGAGTCCTTTGTGACTACAAAATCCCTAAAAAATAATATCGCTATTTTTTTCTCAATGTAATGGAATCCTTTTTGGATTAGATCTCTAGATCAGGTTCGAGAGTCTAGCCCAGGTGGCAGACCTATGTAAAAGAGATCTTACTCTATAAATAGTATGTTTTTAGAATTAGATGGGGTTGATGGATGTAAATGACCATGCTACTATGTAATTTTCTTTCACACAGCTAATATACCATTGCAAAAGTGTTTCTTCAGACCTGATATTCATATTGAGCTTTTATGTGTTTCTGTCCATTTATATTTTGAATATTGATTCAACTTGCTTATACATGATTACTTGGAATTCATAAATTATTATGCTCCAACTTCCTTTATGTATTATGTTAGCTATCAGATTTATTGTAAAATCTCATGTGCCTCAGTTTCCATGAATAATACTCATTTGTAATTGAATTTCCATGCTAACTCCATGCCCAATCATAGCCCTCACTCATCTTTCACATGCAAAAATAATCTAAAAACATAGAAGAGTTCACTATCTTCATTATAAGATTTTTTAATGAATACCTTACCTTTTTCTTGAGAGAGCCCTCTCTGGTTGGAAGGGCTAACTTCCAACCCAAAGTGGTTTGAAATAGTTACATCAAATTGAATGTTGAACAACCCAATTAGTCCAAGTTTGGTGATAACATTCGTGATGGTGTTGTGTCCTTACATGGGGTTGGATTGGCGAGGGTGTACCAACATCCTCTTCACACATGATGAGCCACCAGATGATGGAGGTAATATTAGTGTTTTCTTTAAATTAATATAGTTTCATTTTATTGTCTTAATTAATTAGAATAAAATTTATTCTAACACGTTCTTTAACTTGTTTTATTAAATTGTTTAATGAAATTGTCTAATTATTGTTGTGTACTATATATTTTGAATATATTGACATGTTCGTTGGGGACATGCCTCCACCCCCACCGGATGATCATGCAGATGATGAGGATATGGCAGAGGCTGCGAAGGGTGAGATACCTCCTTAGGTGCAGATACCCGCAGGCATGCGTTGTAGGGCTGATATTTGATTCAAGATGGATTTGGGCGACTGACTATGTAGAATCTTGGTTGATGAGGGAGTCATCCCTACGACTATCAAAGACATCCAGGCAGATCGTATGCTCATGAATATCTGGAGGGACATGTCGTGCGATATGATGAGCCATATGCTTCATATTTTCGGAGCTTCCAAGCTAATGGCAGCGAGGAGGGATACACACCATGGAGATGCGCCATACAACAACTCAAATGATGATCATGAGGGGAGTGATCTTTCTAGTACTCCACCTCCTCCTCCTTCACCTCATGGAGATGAGCAACCAACATATCCTGAGCATGCATCTCCTGAGGAGGCACCATCTGAGCAGAAACCTCCTGAGCAAGCACCATCTGAGCAGGAACCTCCCGAGCAGGCACCATTGACTGAGCAGGCCTCAACTAGTTATAATATTGATTTTCCACCATATATTTGGAATTTATATGCAATTATATTACAGTTGTATATTTTTTACATTATATATATATATATATATATATATATATATATATATATATATATATATATATATATATATATATATATATATATATATATATATATATATATATATATATATATATATATATATATAAGGTGCATTTATTTAAGTAATGATATAGTGAAAAACCATTTAAAACAATCAAGTAGTTGTATTATTTTAGGAATTGATATAAAAAAGAACTTGATATAGTGCATTTCTTTCGAGATTAACATAATTGCAAATTATCAAGTGAAATGATTTTAACATTAACAAAATTGAAACCAATTAATTCAAAATAAATATTATAATGTTTGGAAAAAAAGAGTCTTAGTTATAAGGTTAAGTCCTCTTCTTTATAGAAACCCATATTAAATAGTATAAATGATGAATAACTCATGTACCATATCACTCTCTATTCTCATCACCCTCATTATCTTCCAACTCGCTTGGCATGCTAGCACTATTGTTCTCAAAAACATATTTTGATCTATGGTCATGTCTCAATACGAACCACCAATCCCTATCCAACACATCTGGGTAAAAAAACACTTGATTGTAGTGTTTGGGGAAAACATAAGGCTCTTAGCTTCATCCCACATCTTTCTAGAGTTGATACATATCAGCCTACTATTGCGATATTCCTTTACATTATTCTGATCAAATATGTCCCACCACTTGCACCTAAAAATAACACATTGGAAAGAAGATAAGTCCACTTTAATGATCTCTTGTATCTTTCCGACGTAACCTAACGTCCCTCGTACTAGGTTTTGATCGCGGTGGCTAGCTCGACTAAATCGATCAAAATCGACTTCCACTCCATAATCTTGTGTCATGTGTCCATAATCGACATTTTCTATGCGAAAATGGTGTCCATATGCCCACATAGATGGGAAAAAATGCACTTATAAAAAAGTTAAAAAATCATAGTGTCATGCGTCTAATAACCCAACTGTTAAAATATAAAATATATATGTTACATTTCAAAGGTGCATTGTTAATTTTAAAATGTACATAAATAGATTATTACAGAGTTGATGCACCCAATCCCTACGTTTAGCACATCCTCTTCAGAATGTGGCTAAAGACCGGTTGCATCGTATTTCTCTCTGACTTGGTCAACAACCAAACTGTTGGGGCATATAATTGGCATATTTTATTTTAAATGATCATGATAAGGCACTCTTCTACAATTCAACCTTCTGAATTCTTTCCTGTCACTATCCCATTTCATCCTCTTTTGTTTGTACAATGCGACCCATGGTTGTGTCACTTCGGAATTTTAAAGAACACATTTATTGATTGCTTCATCTTTTGCATTCGTTGATGAAATGAAATCGACATATAATACATATGAGATCACAATATATACTATATTGAAGATCAATGTGAATATTTACTTTGTGTAAATTTGACAAATTATAAGTCGCTTACTCTTTATCAAGCGCATTTTTCCATTCATTTTGAGAAGCTCCCCTTCTCTTTTGTCTTAATCCCTTTCAGCTTCCCAAATCACCGCCCCTGGTGTGTTGTCGATCTACTTGATGTACTCACTGGCATAATAGAAATACTCATACAATATGTACCCCTCTGCCATATAACCCTCGGGTTTTGCCCTTTTTCGAACAAAACCTTTCAATTTCTTCATGTACATCTCTAAGAAGAACATCCAACGACAACAAACCACCCCAACTAATTCAAAATCATCTAGTAGGTGGATTAGAAGATGAACCTGCAAGTCAATAAAAATCCTTAGCAGTTCCTTCTCAAACATACAAACAATCTCAACTATCTCTTGATGCCACCGTGGAATGATAGCCACATGAATCTCCTTTGATGCGATCCAATGTACAAATGCATATAATTTAGATATGGCATGTCCTAGGTCTTGGGGGAAGCCATGTTTCACACACCCATGCACGAACAAAGGATAATGACACTACAAAGTTATAAACACATGCATACAAAATTAATTATGTTTTATGATCCCATGGGATAAAAAATATTAATATAAATAATAATAAAATCATGCTTTTGACATTATATGTACTCTTAGAAGATTCAAATGGTCATGCAATTTCAACCTCGACAAATGGTATTTCACGTTGAAGCAACACTATAGTGAAGACCCATATGAAGATGGCACCCTCACACCCATTATAACTTGCTTTGCCAAAGAAAGATCATATTTTTTTAAAATCCACGGGACATCACCTTCTTTGAAATACCAATTAGAGAGACCAACATCTCATATAATTTCTAATTGTCTTGGCCAATGTTTCTTTTTAGTTTTTGAAGTAATAAGATATTTCCTAACAACCAATGTGTCACTTTTTTTCGATGATATGTGCCTCCATAAAGAAGATGAAACATTTATAAATATATGCATGGGATCTAGTAAGTGGGTATTCTTAAGATTCTCCCAATACGGGAGGTTATAAAAGATAGATTTCCTTTTCATCCTAATGGGAAATTTCTCAACATAGGTGTCGAAGAATTGTATATCATCAAACATAGGCTCCCCATTTGAATCTAACATTTCTATGTACTCCTTCTCCTTCTCTCTCACATATGCTCTAAGCCATTCAATCGGTGTCGTTATTGCATGCCTTTGTGCTCTTTATCATTTACCATTTAAAGTGGATTTTTCTCTTCTGTAAAGGTGTTATTTTGGGAGGAATGCCCTATAGAATTCATACACTGGCTTTTGTAGGTCATTGGACAATATAGATTTCAGAGAAGGTACATAACATTTACATCCATAATACCCATTTGTTACAAGGCCTGTGAAATTATTGTATACAATATGCATGGTACGTTAAATAATATCATGAATATTAGAAAAATTATAATGAATTAAATTAATATGCGAAAGAATATTGTTACATATATAAAAAAATCAATAAACATGTAATTTACCAGAGCAAACTCCTAAGCCTGTATAATCATGTGTGGTGTAAGAACATATGCCATACAACATAAAAATCCTCTATGCTGCGATGGTTCTTAATACATCGTATACTTTCATCCCATCCCATAATTCCTTCAATTCATCTACCGGTGGTTGTAAGTAGACATCCATATTCTTCACTTGTCTTCTACTAGGGACTATGGGAGCCAACAAAATATGTTCATTCTTCACGGAAAACCATGGGGGGATATTGTTATTGATCACTACTACAGGAAAAACAAAATATTTAGTATTCTAGAGGGAATATGGGTTGGCACCATCCATGGCTATGTAGAATCGTAGACTTCGTACTTCATCCTTGAATTTCTCAGGCCATGTATCCTATATATGCTTCATGGCTATTAAATCTGTTGGGATTTGCATAACTCCCAACTCTCTTCTGTGTGAGGCATGCCATCCCTGCAACATAGCTCATTATTTGCAATGAAAGAGCCTTTGAATCCTTGGGATTATAAGCATGTGACTCAATATCTTAAGAGGAGGACCACGTGACTTACCCTTCATTTTCAACAACTGATTTGCCTCTTCGCAACTACCAGGAAAGACATTATCACTCGAAAGAACCTTATGTTTGAATAACCTATAGTTGGTGGACAATATTAAATGTACAATGCCAATAATTATTAACATTCATAAAATTAAACGTTTGTAATGTTGATTGTGTAACAATATTTCTCAAAATATAATGGACTTGAAGGTTAATTACCTCAAAATTTCCAAGAAAAATGCATTCGACAAGCCAAAATTTTCTTTCAAGTTGTACAATAACATCGTTGTCCCCACCTGGGTGGACTTTAACAGACAACTGGGTCTAAAGAGAGGGGTGGTGGAAGAAAAATTTAAGGCTTTTGAAAAAGGTATCAACAATATGAGCATCATCCCCTAGCTGATCATCGTTCTGGAATGAATCTAACAACATTGTCTCCATGGAAGTCGTATATCCATACCAAACTCTATTTTATTGCCTCCATTTCCATCTTGTAAAGAACTACTATTGCTGTATTCATTCCCAATTCGAGAATCTGGACATAGTGGGAATTGAATAGGTGGTTGATTCAACCATTCTTGGTATCGTTCCTCTACGAGTTTTTCTATTAATTCATCCTTCTATCAATTTGAAATTGTCATGGGGTGCAACGGAAGATGGTAGGTAGGTCGCTCATCTTCACTAGAATCCTAATAATTTCAAAAAATATATTTGAACATGATTATTACAATATCGATGATATCAATTAGTAAGCACGTCAATGCATGATTAATTAGTTTGACGTTGAAATAATTACATTATACCAAACAATTATTACTATCATTGTACCAGGAATGTGGCTAGAAGATGACATGTTACAATTGGCATGGTGAATTGGATGTCCATTTTCATCTACCAACCATGCCTTGAGGTATGCTGCTCCTAATAAGAGCTTCCGACGTTTTGAAACTGTTTGAATATTTTGTGCATATGAACTCGATTATGAATATGCATGAACCTGCAAATTTGTATACATTAATTTTATTCAGATTGACATGGATAAAAAAATAAATTCAATTGAATAATGAAAATATAAATAAAATCTGAAGTAATTACGTTTGGAGATGGAAATGGAGAACTCTGTGATGGACTTTTAGAAATATCATGGAACGAGCTGGATTTTGAAGAATTTTCCATTTGATATAATGTTGTGTAACCAGCTCCAAAAATAGAAGAAAAGGGATATCAACGCGTTATAAATAAGCCACTTCGAGGGGGTAACCTCCAATACATTACATAAATGAACAATTCTTGGATGATACAATTTACAAAACCTCCTTTCTATATATAGGAGTCCATGTGGCCATAATGTAATCTTAGTGGGCCACAATGTAATCCTAGCCGACCTAACAATAATAATTTAAGGGCACAATAATAACAAAATGGGGGTTACAAGGGTACAATAATAACAATAAGGGGGTTACACATAACAATAAGGGACTATACTAGTAATATAGGGACCTAACATGCCCCTCTCCTCCAACAAAGTGTTGTCCTCAACGCTTGAGTAGTTCTGGGTGCTTCTGTATAAACTTCTCATCCTCCCATGTATAATCTTCAGTGGGTAAGTTCTTCCACTTGATGAGATACTCTGAAATTGATCGATTCCGTAGCTGTCGAGTTCTTGTTTCTGTGACCGCTTCAGGTTCCAATATGATTTTTCCTTCCTCATCAAGTTCTAGCAATATTGTTTGAATTGGAAGATTTTCACCTATAACCTTCTTTAAGCATGAAACATGGAAAACTGGATGCACTCGGGAAGAAGCAGGAAGCTCCAATTTGTATGCCATAGTTCCAATCTTTTGCAACACATTGTAAGGACCATAGTACTTTGGCGATAATTTATTATCCTTCTTAGCTTGCTTGAGGGACATTTGTTTGTATGGTTGTAGCCGTAAAAATACCCAATCTCCTATATCAAAACTTCTCTCGCTGCGATGTTGATCTGCCGGTTGTTTCATTCGATTTTGTGCCAAATTCAGGTTATCCTTTAAGAGTTGGAGAACTTCTTGCTGATGCTCGACGTGATCTTCCACTGCTTGAACCTTCAAATTTCCCCTTAAAGATGATGTGATCGATGGTGGATGATATCCATAAAGTGCCATAAATGGGGTCATTTTTGCTGCAGTATGGAAGGAAGTGTTATACCACCATTCAGCGAGAGGTAACCACTTGACCCATTGTGTTTGTTTATCAGATACACAACAACGAAGATATCCTTCCAAACATTTATTTACTATCTCAGTTTGACCATCAGATTGAGGATGATAAGATGAGCTATGAGCTAATTGAGTACCCAAACAAGAAAATAACTCCGTCCAAAAATTTCCAGTAAAAATGGGATCTCTGTCAGTCACAATAACCCTTGGGCTTCCATGTAGCTTTTGAATTCTGTCCATAAATGTAGTAGCAACTGTACTTGCTTTAAATGGATGAGATAATGCACAAAAGTGTGCATACTTGGTAAGCCTATCAACTACCACCATGATGACACTCTTTCCTTCGGACTTAGGTAAACCCGTGATAAAATCCATTGAAATCTCCTCCCAACGTTGACTTGGAATGGATAAAGGTTGTAGAAGTCCCGGGGTCTTAATTGTTTCCACTTTATTCTGCTGGCAAACCAAACATTCCGCCACAAGATTTTGAATATCAGATTTAAGGCCATCCCAAAAAAATTCTTTCTTCACCCTGTGGTAAGTTTTTAAAAATCCCGAGTGTCCTCCTAAAGGAGAAGTGTGCAATTCCAGAAGAATATTTTGTTTTAGTTGGGAATTCTTACAAAGATATAGGCAATCTTTGTACCATAAGGAATCATTTTTCCAACTAAATGTATCAGATGTACTAGGATCTTGCTGCAACTTTTGAATGAGTGTCCATACATCTTTGTCCTTCTTCCATTCATCTCTTGCTTCAGTTATCCAATCTGGTTGGATAATAGAAATGGCACAAAGAAATGCTTCCACCTCTTCATTCTTTCTTGAGAGTGCATCTGCAAAAAAATTAAGCTTTCCTTTTTTGTAGATTATTTCAAAGTCATAACCCAACATCTTTGTGACCCATTTTTGCTGCTCTTCTGAAGATAGTCTTTGTTCCAAAAAGTGTTTAAGACTATCATGATCACTTTTTACCTTGAAGTGTCTTCCCATTAGGTAAGTTCGCCATTTCTTTAGTGCATGCAGTATTGCTAACATTTCCTTCTCATAAATAGGTTTCTGTAAATACTTTCCTTTGATTGGACGACTTTCAAAAGCAATGGGTCTTCCTTCCCGCATTAAAACAACACCAATTCCACTTTCTGAGGCATCACATTCCACAATAAATGTTTTTGTGAAGTCTGGCATAGCTAAGACAGGCGCTAGGCACATTGCCTCTTTAAGATGTTCAAAGGCCTTAGTTGCTTCAGGAGTCCATGAAAATGCATCTTTCTTCAATAATGTTGTTAGAGGTGCTGCTATTCTCCCATAATTCTTAACAAAATTGCGATAATACCCCGTTAACCCGAGAAATCCTCGCAACTTCTTTATGGTTGTGGGGACTTTCCATTCCTTAATGGCTTTAATTTTGTTAGGGTCTACTTTAACACCCTCGTGAGATACAATATGACCCAGATATTCCACCTCTTGTACTCCAAAGAAACATTTGGATTTTTTTGCATATAATTGTTTTTCCTGCAATAGTTTGAGCACCCTGTCAACATGTTCAACATGATCCTTCCAAGACCTGCTGTAGATTAGTATATCATCAAAAAATACTAGCGCAAATTTTCTAAGGAAGGGTTTGAAAATGGAATTCATCAACCCTTGAAATGTAGAAGGTGCATTGGTAAGGCCAAAAGGGATGACCAAAAATTCATAATGACCCTCATGAGTTCGAAATGCTATTTTTGGAATATATTCAATCTTCATTCTAATTTGATGATATCCTGAACGAAGATCCAACTTGGTAAAATAAATTGCTCCATGTAATTCATCCAATAATTCATCAATCAAAGGAATGGGAAATTTATCTTTAATGGTGAGCTTATTGAGCTCCCTATAATTCGGACACATTCGCCATGATCCATCCTTCTTGTGTACCAATACTACAGGAGCAGAGAAAGAACTTTGACTAGGTTGAATTATACCCGCCTCTAACATTTCTGCAATCATACGTTCAATTTCGCTCTTTTGGACTTAAGGATATCTATAAGGCCTGATGTTTGGAGGAACACTTCCTGGAATCAAATGAATAGCATGATCATGATCACGAATAGGTGGGAGTCCTTTGGGAGTTTCAAACACCTTGGAATGATTGTCCAAGACTTGTTTGAGATCTGCAGAAATAGATGATTTTGATGTTGGAACTTCTAGTGAGCATAATTGTGCAATTACGCCTCATTGTTCTTTCTTTAGAAGCTTTGTCATGACATTAGAGCTTATTATCCTTCTTGGCTTCCCCGCAATACCCCATAATTCGACTTCCTTTCCTTCTGAAAAAAATTTCAAGAAAATTTCTTGAAAATTAAAAGCTACCATCCCCAAAGATTGTAACCATTGTATTCCTAGTACAACATCAGCACCTCCCATAGGAATGGAAAGCATTGGACTAGTCAATACATATTCCCACATGGTTAGCTTGATATTATGGCATTTTCTAGAGAAATTTATACTTCCTCCATTTGCAACCATCACTTGACATTCTGGTGCTGGGTATAGGAAACAATTTAATTCCTTGGCTACCTTACAATGAATAAAATTATGGGTGCTACCTGAATCAATCAACACTATTACCTTTTTCTTCTTGATATGTCCTTCTATCTTGAGAGTTTGAGGAGCGGTAATTCCTGCCAGTGCATTACACGATATGGTCGGATTCATTTCTTCCTCTTCTAGGGCTGGTTCCTGGTGTATATCCTCTTCTTGTTCATTTTCTTCTTCCCCTTCACAATCTATGTAAAATAATTTCTTCTCAGCACACTTATGACCTTTAGTGTATTTGCTATCACAACTGTAGCAAAGCCCTTTTGCTCTTTTTTCTTCCAATTGTTGTGGTGTCAACCTTGCAGGTTGTGGAAATCTAGGCGTAGCAACACTTCCTTCTTTATAGAATTGAGTGGTAGGCTTCCTTGTCGCCATAATTTTACATTCAACTTTTCTTGCCAATCTGAATGCCTTCTCCAATGAATCAGGTTCCAAAACGCGAACTTCATGTTGGATGTTATCCTTTAAAGTGCCTAGGAAGAGATCAATCCTGTGTTCCTCTGTAAGATCAGTTACCCTTATATTCAATTTTTTGGAAGTCCTCAATGTGTTGCCCCACTAAACCCTTTTGTTTGAGATTTATCAATTGGGTAAAGAAGGTGTTGCTCTTTGTATCCTCATAATGTGCTATCATTTCCTCCGTAAAATTGACCAAGTGACAATTTTTTTACGGGAGAAAAGCCATCGATACCATACAAATGTATTTTGTTCTAAATGTAAAGTTGCAATGCGTACCTTTTGTGTGTTTTGCACTTTATGGAGATCAAAATATTGCTCCATCTGTAGTATCCATGTTACAGGATCATTTCCATCAAACTTCCTCATATCCATTTTTGGAATATGGTGGTTCTTCCCGCCAACATTAGAGTTTATGAAATCACGATTGACATTTATTTTGTTCTCATCATGAGGTTCTTCTACTATCTTTTCACCATTAGGAAACATTTCTTGTATCAACTTTGTCAAACCTTCGATGTCTGCTTTTAGATCATTCTTCATGTTTTCCATGTTGTCTTCCATGTCATCCATATTAGCTTCCATGCCATCCATCTTAGCTTCCACACCTTTCTTCAAAACTTCCATTTCATTTTTTGTTGCTCTTTGTGAGAGTGAAATTTGTTGCACTTTCTCTTGTAATTTTCATAGATCATGTTGCAATTCTTCATCTTCATGAGTCATACTAGAGCCTTCTGAAGGCTTAATGGGTGTTAAATTATTTTTACGGGGCATATTTTAGAACCCAATACTGATATCTGTTCTACAATATGCCCTTGGAATCAATTCAAATTGATTCTTCAAACAAGACTTATGCAATTCGCAAAAACAATACACACCTTTTTCTTGCTTTTGAAGAGCTCGATATTGAAATTGGATTATCTCTATAATTGAAGCAATTCAATATTTGAATTTCGGTACTGATGTAGCCCTCTGAATTATCTTTCGAATGCCACAAGTATGACTTGATTTGGATTCTCCAAGACAAAGTTGTGTCCAATCTCCCACAATGACCTAATTATGGACTGGTTCAGTACAACGAACTTGTATGACTTGCCATGTGTCACTGTTTCATCCTTTGGCTCTGAAATTTATATCCAAGAAACTAAAATCCGTGTACTAGTGACCACTTTTTACGGCATTCCAATCCGATGCTCAGAGAGAGAGTTATGAAGATTTTCCCACGATCACCTCTTTGAGATGAAATTTAGGAGCCTGAAAAAGCACTACCTTCCACAGATCATATCTCCAAAAATATTGCGAACCAAGATCTGAAATTTTTTGACAATGTTCTTCAAGATTTCGGCTTCGCACCCTATGAATTTTAGCTTTTGAGACTTCGTAGAAAAAAATTTATAGCGCAAATTCCACGATGACCTGTTTAGGAGCCTGAAAAAAGACCTAACTTCCACAGTTCACATCTCCGAAAATGTTGCGAACTAAGCTCTGAAATTTTTAGACGATCCTCCTCAGGATTTCTGATTCGCACCGTAAAAATTTTAGCTTCTGAAACTTCGTAGAAAAAAAGTTATAGCGAAAATTCCACGATGACCTGTTTGGAGCAGCGAAACCCTAGAATCCAAAGCTCTGATACCAAATGTTGTGTAACCAACTCCAAAAATAGAAGAAAAGAGATATCAACGCCTTAGAAATGAGCCACTTCGAGGGGGAAACCTCCAATACATTACATAAAATGAACAATTCTTGGATGATACAATTTACAAAACCTCCTTTCTATATATAGGAGTCCATGGGGCCATAATGTAATCCTAGTGGGCCACAATGTAATCCTAGCCGACCTAACAATAATAATTTAAGGGCACAATAATAACAAAATGGGGGTTACAAGGGTACAATAATAGCAATAAGGGGGTTACACTAATAACAATAAGGGACTATACTAGTAATATAGGGACCTAACATATAATTATAAGATTTTATCCCTGCATTTGAGAAAAATCAACAATAAATTTAGGTGTAGATACCTAAAAATAATTTCGGTGCGTTAAAAAAGGAGTTATTGTCATCAGTGCTAATGTACCGCTAAACGCACCAGTGCTGTTAGTTAAAAAATGCACCGAATATCGAGAAAAAAAAAGTGCAACTTTATTTTTTTGAAGTGAAGAAAAAATGGTAAACTGAAAAATGAGCAGCAAATGAATTTCAGAAATCTAATTTCATAAAAGGTTCTTTAAATAGTAAAAGCTATTCATTATTTCATTATATTTGCCAAAATTTTCAGGTAGGGATTTACAAGAGATACATACCTGGAGCAAGAGAGCACTGTGAAGCAGAAAAATACTTCTGAACAACAACATTATTCAAAGAATTAGAATTTGAAACATCTGCTGATTCGCACAAAAACCGTGTAGTATAGTAAAAATGTTAAATTTTACTGCAATACTTGTTTTTTTTTTACAATTTCTGTTAGATTTAATACGTGCATAGTAAAATTTTTAAATTTTACAGTGCATTTTATTAATAAAGTCATTTACAGTCTCTATTCCTATTAGATTTAATTAAAATTCAGAAAAAAAACAAAAAAATCCATTCCTACGTTGAACCCTTGCTTCTTCTTGTTTATGTGACTCCAAAAATTGTGAGGGACCCGGGGGACCACTTGCAGAGTTAGATCCTAATCCCTGTCGGCCCTTTCACGATTTAAAAAAACAAATTTTGTTAACCGGTGCACCCTGTTTAATATAGCGCACCAGTGCGCTCTTTTAGTATAACACACTGGGCACATATTGACAAAGAGCACTGCTTGATAAAAATAATTTCCATTCATTCATGTTTATTTTTCAAAATAATCGCTTTTGTTAATGAGTGCTCCCATATTAATATAATGCACCAGGTCTCCTATTAACAAAGAGCACCGTACAATGTGTCTACAGTAGTGGCGGTGAGTTTATAATAACATAGTGCATTGTTATCGTTTAAATTATTTTTTCCCTTTTTGGTGCTAAAATTTGAACCACACTAGTGCGGTTAAAACTATAAATGCATCAAGCGTTTAATTTAGCACCGTTTTCTTGATTTTTTTGTTTTACTTGAAAAGTATGTGATTTATTTATAAAATATATTAATGAATGATACAGGTTTTATATTGATAAAAAATGGCTGACAAGAGTTCAAGTAACAAAAATGATGATAGCACATCCAGAAAAGAAAAAAGGCAAGTTATTTGTAAATTCTTTACAAAAATTATTATTTTTGAACTATATGTAAGTTTAAATAATATGTATTGTTTAGTGTGTGTCACGCAGAGCCACAAAATGATGAAGCTCGATAAGATTCTTTCTGATCTAAGACCAGAAGAGCATAAAATATTGATGGAAAAATTGCAGAAGGATTAATAAGGAGAATGAAAAAATACTAGCGATCCAATGTGAGTTTCTTTTTGAATTTTCAGTAATAATATATTTAAAAATATTAGATAACATGTTTCAAACAATCTAATAATTTAGATATATTTAATGTTCTACAAGGACCAACAACGAAGGAAAGGAATGTTGTTCTAAGAAAATAAAAAAATATAACATGCAAATGAAAATGAATTGCTCCTTACCTCATCTGGAGTGGTGCTGGAGGTTAACGAAAGGGGGAAAATATTTTACAAAACTTTGAGGGATCTAGTCGAAAGAATGTATAGACGTTATTTCCACTTATAATATAAAAATCAATCCAATGATTCCAAGAACCAAATTTTATTTAAACTACGAGAATAGTTTCCAGAGAATTGGTCAATGAGACATGTCAGACTTTTAATAGCAAAAACGCACAACAACAAAAAAAAAGCATTGAAAAAGTAATATTCCTTTAAATGTTTTTCTAGAATTATATGTATATATTACTACAAAGCAATCATTTATAAATATCACTTTTGTTTTATTTAATTTTCATATATCAATATAAAAATTAAATAGTTTATTGTCATGTTAATTTTTCAGGAAGATTATGAAAATCTCAAAGGATGAATGAGCTGATATCAGAAATATGCCAGTAGGAATGTCCAAAAAGGTGTACAAGGAGATGGTCAAAGAAATGGACATAATTGCATCACACGAGGAGCCATCTCAACAAAAACGTGCTTCAAATGTAATATCTAATCATTTCATTTTTCGATTAGGTACAATAAATAAATAATTTAGCATTAAATATTAATTTTCAAGTATTTTGTTGCAGAAAAGAAAAGAAAATGGAACCCATTCAGCACATAAAACGAGACGAAAAGAAAGAAAAGGGTTGATATCTAAGTTTGTGAGTAATTGTTACTTCCTTATAACAACTTAACTAGATTTCATTTTTGTATATTTTAAGTTGTTTTACAACAATCATCATTGGATGTCTTCAAATAAGTGTTAACATACAAAGAGGAACAATCAGAAGAATTGATTGATATTGGGTTAAATATGGGTTGCAAGTATATGTTGGCATATCAGAAATTAATTGTAGAATTTGTAAGTATCTATCTTGTTTTACTTAGCTCCGTATATAATTAATAGAACAAAAAAATATTTTATATTAAATATATGATTTGTTATGGGGTATAAAACTTGCAGGAAATAAAGTATGGAACTACGCCAACAAAATAATTGTTGAAAGAAGGCATGGAATTTGGTTTTGAAAGAATGTGTATAGTAAACGAGTCAATTATTTCTATGGTACATTTCTTTTCGATTTAGATTGATGTATATTATTTAAAATTTCAGTTTTCATTATTCTCACGAATGTAGATACACTCATTACACTTTATTTTTATGTTTGTAGATGGAACTTAAAGAAGAAGAAAACAACCAACACAATGAAAAAAACATTCCTCCAAATAACCCAAGTCATGGAAGTAGCTCGAGTAGTGACAACAGTTCCAATGAAGAATGATGATCAATATGTTTGGATATCAAAGTAAGGCGTTGTATTTTTTGAAATATTTGTCTATGACATCAGACATTTTGTTTAGTTTAATGGACATAGTGTCCCAATTGAAAGACAAAGGGTTACCAATAACTGTCTCATTTTGTATGAAAATGAGTCTCTTATTCATATATATATATATAATAAAATACGTTTTAATCTATTCTATTACGTTCTCCATTTTCGCTGTGAAATGTTACACCACTGATTAAATATATGGATGGTTGAATATTATAATGAAGAGATGCGAAATCTGAGGATACAACAAATTCATCCAAATATCACATTCAAAAGCATTAATAAAAATTTAATTGATATGAATACTATTATAAGATATGTGTCGAATTTTGATGAATAATGAATTTTAAAAGATCACAAAAATTGCATTGTCAGAGGTCGACGTTTCTAAAAAATAAAAAATGAACACTGGTGCGTGTGTATGATACTGCGCACTGGTATGTTTATATGACCTATTAGCACCGCACCAAATACCAATATCAATTAGAACACCCGATGTGCTTTATCGACGACTACGACCCAGGTGAATAGGCGTTGTATGCATCGGTATGGTTTTCCTTTAATGCATCGGTGTGTTTTTACACCTTAATGGCCTGGGGCGTGTACACAACCTATACACACCGGGAGGATAGAAGGTGCATGCAATGGTGTTATTTGGCCTCAACATACTGGTGCATTCATATTTGTAATGCACTGGCACTGTTTGCATTAAATGCCTCGGTGCTTTACTACTATAATCCCAATAACACCGGTGCATGCACCTTCTATCGGCTCGGTGCATATTCGTTGGTGACACACACTGGGACGTTGCGTATGTAAACGCTCTGGGGCTTCAGAAATTTGTTTTCCTTCCCGGTGTTTGGTATGTTTACAACACTGGTGCATACCATTTAAAACGCACCGGTGTGTTCACACATGAAGCATACACCAATAAGAAAAACATCCGTAAAAACCTCCGGCCGCCTAATTTTTTTAGTTGTGTTTGAAGTTCCGTTAGCAGCTCCGTCAAAACCTTCGAATTTTTTTTTTGACAAATTTGGCCAATTTTATAACACTAAAAACCTCCTTTATAACCTCCGCTAGAGGGTCTTTTTCTTGTAGTGATAATACCCAAAACCAACTAAAGACTTTCAATGAGGTTTGATTAACTGTGAGACAAATGGATTTCCCAACCCGAACAAAAATGTGACAGAGTGTCATGTTCAAGAGAGACATACTTCCTTTAATGAAATACAAAAAGAATGTTTCTTCCTAATCCCCCCCCACCATTACTGGCAAGTACCTCTTTATTTTCACACAAGCTTGAGGAGGATAACATATGCTTGTCATATAAGCTCATCCTTTGGAGTATTTTTAACGAACCCTAGGAAGGAGTGGTTCGATTTGGTCATAATTGAAGATTCCTTCACTGTTTATGTTTTACGAGTCCAGTGAAGGGGTAACTTGATGACGTTTTCATTTTTAAAGAGTTTTAAAAGACAAGAAAAAGAAACTCATTCAGTTCTTTCAACGTAAATTTTAACGAGCCCAGAGAAATTAAAGCTCAGTGTTTTTCAGTTTTAGGGAATTAGGATAAAAAAATAATTAAACTCCACATTGTTCTTTTTTGTAAATGTAGTCTCTCAAGCCCAAAAAAGGATAAAATTATGTAGGAGAGAAATCTATTGACCATGATTAGTCAACATATACATTTTTCGTAAGTAGTCTAGTTTAGTTTGGAAAAGGGATAAATTTACACTGAATAGATGATGGTTTATTTAATTTTTTGAGTTCGAATAGTCAAGTACTCGAAGATATTTTCATATTTAGCGAGTCTAAAAAGGGCCTAAAAGAGAACTTGAGGGTTTCGTTTTTTTGTAAGTTTTAACGAGTCCGAAAAAGTGATAAACGTGTAATCATATCACCATATTTAATTTTAATTAACAAGAAGGAAAAGATGGAAATAACTCAACATTTTCATGTACGTTTTACGAGCATGAAAATAAATCAAAAGAAACTCTGGATTTTCACGAGTTTAACGAGTCTTGAAAATTATAACAAAAATTTATTCGAGGTAGGTTTCATTTTTATACAAGCTTGAAACAAAGAAAAATTATTCTTGAGAGTGGTTTCAATTTTACACAAGCTTGAAACATGGGAAAACTATGCTTGAGATAAATTTCAATGGCCCCCAAGCATAACCTGCAAAGGAACATGCCCCTCGAGCTTCATTTAATTTTCCTATGTAGACTACTGGTTACTAATAGCTAGATGAAATGAAGGTTCATTTAAGAGATCAGATGAAAGACTCGATTTAATTAGGGGAGGAGTTGTTTCATTTTTTAACGAGCTTGACACATGAAAAGAACTATGCTCATAGTGACCTGATTCATTTTTTAACGAGGTTGACACAATAAAATAACCATCCTCATAGGAACTTGTTTCATTTTTTAACGAGGTTGACATGGTAAAAGAACCATCCTCATGGGAACCTGTTTCATTTTTTAACGAGGTTGACACAATAAAATAAATATCCTCATAAGGAATTGTTTCATTTTTTAACGAGGTTGACATAGTAAAAGAACCATCCTCATAGGAACCTATTTCATTTTTTAACGAGGTTGACATGGTAAAAGAGCCATCCTCATATGCACCTTGATCATGGATTCCAAATGGAAAGAGCACATTCCAAGGGACACACCTCGATCATGGCTTCTAAGAGGTCTTCATCAGAAGGAAGAAAAATTCTCTGGAAGGAACACATGTCAAGGGAATCAATAGGGATAAGAATATCATGTTCAAATACTCCCATAGGGTTCACCATGTCAATTACTGGATCTAAGTCAAAATAAGTTGAGAAAATAGTGAGAGGCTCACTTACATTAGTAATTGAATGCATGGGATAGGTTTCCCCATAATTAACCCGTGGTGGGGTGGATACCACTTCCATATAAGGAACATTCAGGGATGTTGAATGGTTGATAGAAGAATCAAAACCAATGAACGAAAATTGGTCAATAGTTAGAATGTTTCCATTGTGAGGGAAATACATCACTCAAAAGAGTGGACATGAAAACTTTCATGGCATAGACATAGTCTCGCCCAAGGAGTATATTGAAATCCAAGGGGCCTTGGACTACCACAAGATCAATACAGACAATTTTACCTTCCAAGGTAATATGAAACTTAGGAAGGATCCCTAAAGGTTCAATAATGGTTATGTTAAGATCCAAATGCTTCTGTGTAACAGGCACAAGATGAGGGGAACCCAAATCTTTCCAAGCGATTGAGGATAAAATACTATCAGAAGCACCTTCATCTACATTTTTGTGACACACTATCTTACCATAAGCCTTCACAATGATTTGGAAAAATGTGGAAGAAGGAATTTGAGGTTCTGTCAGTCTACTCCAATAAAAGGAAATGACCTCAGTACTTGGATGGGGTTTAATGAAAACAGATGAAATACCCCCTGGTGTAGAAGAATATGACGTAAACAAAAGAACCTGAGCAATATGAACTTCACTCTATATAGGGATAAGGGATCGACCCAAGATAAAATCGATTCAATCACTTTATTAACCATTTTTTCATCAACCCGAGTGATATGATTTTCAATCTGTAATGGAAGAGTGGGATTGAATACACTTGGAATTAGATCAATCACTTCGTCAACTGATGATAGGTTGGGAGAAACTTTACGATAACTACTTGGATGTTGATGTTCAATAGTCAGTGTTTCCAACAATTATGAGGCTTCATCCATGTGAGGGAAAATGTGAGTTTTATGACTCCCTTTACCATAACCTACAAGGAAACCTAACTTTATACTTTTTCCCTGAAACCTGACAATCACTAGTTGATGTATCAACAATAAGTTGATAATAATTTTTTGACCATACTTCCAAGACCTTAGGAATACCAGGACAATTGATAAGGAAGTGGTCACCTTTACAAAGCTTTCAAGGGTATTTGGGCTTGCGATGCATGTTGGAGGTTTCCTAAAAATCACTAATACTTACAACCATGGTTGATTGGTTGAATTATTTTTTATCTTGCTTCTTCTTCTTCTTCCCTTTCTTCTTCTTCTTATCCACCTGGTTACTAGCATCAAGGATTTTACTAAGCAAAGAATAATAAAGGGAGGAAGACATGTTGGGTGAAGAAGGTAAAGGGTAAACATGAGGTTGGTGATGTTGAGATGGTGAACTCAGTTGAGGTGGAACAATTTGAGTATTTGAGGCCAACGAAGTTGAAAACAATCATACTGTTAAACCTATGGTAAATCTAGGTAATGAAAATGTAGCCATATAAGGAGGACCAAAATTTCCAAAGCAAGGAAAAGGAATAGGATTCTCATTAAGAGGGGTTCCTTGGTTGGTAAATTATGGAATTTTTACCATTAGATTCAAATTTAGTGAATTTCAATTAAAAATTTAACAATATTAACAATCCAAATTCACAATGCACACCTAAGGTCTGTAAAAAGTAAAATCAAACAAATAAAACATGCTAACAAATCTAGGAGTCAAACCAAAAAAGCAACCTTTTCACAGCGAAATCAATAGTTGGTGATGAAATACAATGTCGCAAAAATCAAGGCGAAAAGTATATATAGATAGAGCAAATGAAACCAATTACCCTGACGATTTTCTTAATGAAACAATTTGGTGCGAGTAACTCCACTTATGCCATCTCGAGTGAAGATTACCCTCCAAAAATTCCTAGTGAGTATAGTCAACATTTGTTCCAGGTACAATAGATACCTTCCCTCTACCGTCACCTCAGGAAAAAGCCCTAATATTATGATCACTAAGGTTACCAATAGTCACAATTCAACCTGGGGGGACAATCGTAGGTCCAACATAAATTCAAGGGAAAAGTAACTAAGCTCAATCCCTTTGAAATCTCTTTGACATGGTAAATCCGAGGTTTACTAACAAGTGACCTCAAGTACCTTTCGAAATTGTTTGTAATGCGTGCAAATATTTTATCTTTACCAATGAAGCAACCTTATGATTACTTCACTAGGTCCAATATGACCTCGTGCTTAAATCTTGTATAATAAGAGATTCCCAAAGAAAAACTATAATAACTAGATTTAATCCCTACCACAAGATTCTACTATTTATTTATTTCTTTGGAAAGTTAACTCACTTCCCTATTCCAAAGCACTAACCTGATCTATGTTGGTGGAAAGAGCCCTAAAAATGTAAAAATTTCTAGATTGATTTCATTAACATTGTGTTAATAAGTTGTTGTTTACTTAGTAGGTAAATGGAGGTGAAACTTATGGTGTTCTGAATTGACTCAAAACTGAATGCACTCGAACATGATAATGTAATATTTTCATTTCAATGAAGATCTATCTAAAGGAAGGAAGGAAATTCAAACAATTTTGCAAAAAATAACGATGCAACAAACAAGAATTTCCTACACTAGATCTTCAATCAAACTCTTCAAATGCAATTGAAAGCCCTAAATTCCAAACCATGCATTGTAATCTATGCACAATTTGCTTGAAAACTATTCAAATGTAATCTATGCACAATTTCTGTTCATATTATGAAAATGAGAATTTTAACTATGAAAATGTAATCTATGTAAGAGAATTCTTCAAAATAAACACAAGATGATTCCAAATCAGCGAAAGAATAATAAGAATATTTTCCTTCACCAATGTAATCTACAGAACCAATCAAGTGTAAGTAAAGGAAATTGGGTGAAATTTTCAAAGATCAAAGGTAATACAATTCAACCCCCCCCCACCCCGACGTTTGAGGGGGGATTATTTTTTCAAATATGAAAGAAAAACATGAAAAAATTGTTAAGAAACCGAGACAAATATCTAACCAATGACCAAAGGAAATCAAAATAATAATTTCTCAACAAAGTAAATTCAAAACATCCAATCAACTTAACAGAGACTTAATGAGATTTTAAACAAGCTAACATGATCATAAAAACAAAAAATCTGGACTTAATTAGAGAAATCTCAACTTTTAAAAAAAATTTACAGCGTTGCACAGGAAATCAGTGTAATCCAGTGCACATGCACACTCCTTATAAGGAAAAATTGCACATATCTGCGATCTGTTTCTAAATAGAAACCGCGTAGATAGAGAAAATTGAGAAAAATAAAAAAACAAAGGTCACAAACTAGAATTTTCAATTCTTAAAATGGTCTAAAGGTGTCAAGGGTCATAAAAGGACACAAAGGAGAAATCTCGTTCGCCAGTACAGTCACCAATTTTTTATATGGACAAATCCCTTCTGTAGATATAAGCGATCTCCCTAGAATCCTAAAGGAAAACTAGAAACAAACAAGAAAATAATTGCTACCTTTCCTTAGCCTATAACTAAAACATGAAACATGTAGTATGTAAAGGATCACTTACTTATTAATGAAGTGCTTGTAGAAGTCCTTTCAAATATTTCCACAACCAAATTTTCCTTAATCCATTAAAGAATTTCCAAATGCTTTCCACAACTTCTCCATGATATGCCAAAAGAGATCTGCATAGACAAAAACATTCAAAGGGATAAAGCATCTCGTATATGAAATTGAAAGGTAAATGAAATCCCTAATTTAGCATAAAACTTATAATTGAATCAATAATTAGTCATAAACCACGCAAGTGCTTAAGGAATCCCACAAATGACATCCAAATAGATGCAATTAGGAAAAAACAATTACTTTGTATTAAATTCAAAGGGAAAACAAGCTTACAACCTAGTTTCCATGATGTCATAAGCCTCTTCCAATGGTATCCTTTCCTTCCCTTAATGACAAGCTCTTTAGACCCAAAATCAACAACATGAGTTTAAAAATCCAAGTCCTCCATTCCTTTAGTCCTATGCTCAATTTATGGGAAGGATGAGGAGGTTTCTAGTTCATTTTCTCAAGGGATATGATGCTTAGGAGGAGGATATTAGTTCCATGTACCAAGGGATTATGCGCAGGTATGAAGTGGTTCGAGGTTTCTAATTTGGATAAGGTTCCTCAACCAAAGCTTCTAGAGTTGCTTTTTTTTTTAATCTACGTGAATAGAACTGCGCAGTTTATAGTGGAAGAAACTGCGCAGATCTACGCAATTTAGAGAGGAAGAAATTGTGCATGTGTAGGTTTTGTTCAGGAAAACTGCGTAGATGCTCAAAAAGGGTTTTTAAGCAGTGTAACCCAAAATTCCTTTTGTCCCTGATATTTTTTTACTTCAAGCTTCATAGGGGATTCACTTGAGACACTTCATCAGATGGAAAATGATTCGAATCGATAATCATGGTGATAAAATTTAGTGTAACAGTAAGGGTCAGGGCTGATAGAGAACATGTGTTCTTACCCCGTTTTGAACCCCCAGGATGGGAATGTAGCAATAAGGGATCTTGGGGTTGAGGGATCTATAGAAAATATAATAGGATGTGCATCCTTACCTCAGTGTAAGTCAATCTCACCTATTGTCGCTTTGACAGAGTATACCCTAGTTGGCATCCTACCCACAAGATGGGCTTGTTGGGATTAGATCCCACCATATGGATAATGGGTTGAGGTGACTTGAGACAAGGTGTGTATCTTTACCCATATGGTAAATTGATCTTGCTCAATTCTTGGATTTAGGTGGTCTACCACTTGAATCTTTAGGGTCCAGATGGGAAGATTAGCAGACAGTGGGACAAAGTGTTATCCTTTAGTCTATCTCGCCTATTGTCATTATACAATAGGACAGAGTGTGACACTTTCATTATGGTTAGTTTATCTCGCCTATTGCACTTGGATTGAGTGTTGAGTTGGGTTCCCTGATTATGATGTGGGTTGAGATAGACTCCCCTATGATGTGGGTTGAGATGGAATCCCCTATAATTCTTCTTCTTCTTCTTCTATTAGATCAAGATTGTTCTCCTAATGATCAAAGGGATTAAGTTATGTTGAGATAGGATGAGATGGATTCCTTACTAATATAACTATGGGATATGTATTCAAAATAGGTAGGTTTTGGAGGGTTGATCTCCCCGACCTTTGGTTATAGATTCTTATTATTTTATGAGAAAATATAAGATAGGTCTTATCAATGATACAACTGTCGGTCTTCATTGTGATTTATTTATAGAAATGATGAGATATGGGAAGTTAATGAAATATGTGTGGGAATGTATATATATAAACAAGATGTTAATAATACACTAAGAAATAGTGTTAAAACTGATATCGGAAAGGGATTGTTACATTGGGGCCTGACATATCATTTTAACTATTTAGACTTAGGATAAGGGGGTTTTTGATACCCTTTTGAATTAAAAAGGGGAATTAGTCAAGGGGAGATTTATTTTCAAAGGAAAATGTATTTTTAACTACGGGAAGGGGTTGTTAGGAAGGAGAAATGGGTGAAATAAGGGGGAAAGGTTAGTATGAAGAGAAAGGGATATTTTTACAAAGGAAAATGCCTTTTTTAAGAATGGTATTAGTGTTTTTAAACAAGGGGAAGGGGATTTTGGGGAATATTAGTGATATGAAATGGCCAATTTGATGCTCTCCATGCCTTGTGAAAGTGCTTCTGCCTACCCATCATTTACCCTAACATTTTTTCTTCATTTATTGGGTGCATTTAGGCTTGCTGACCCTTTTTTTCTTTTTTGATAAGCAAACTGATCTAATTCTAACCTTATGACTTCCAATGACTCATATTAAACTGATGAGCTCATTATCATTCTCTACCTAACTACTGATCTGCGAATATTAAATGGTTTGGCTAGATATTTATTCTCTAACTATTAGCATGAAATTTAAAGCATGAATGAATCAAGATTAAACTATTTGATCCTCATGGATTTGTGGCATTTTTGACAAGCTGCACACAATCTTATTTTGCAAAGTAAAGTAAAAAGTAGTGGCATTTGAATTTGCAACACTTTCAGGATTTATTTTTATCTCTTTTTGGTGGGGTTCATAATATATATATATATATATATCTTTTTCTTTTAGTCCTTTGATTTTTCTTTTAGGACTTACCCTCTTTACATTTTTTAATATGAGAAAACATTTGCAGAAAGCAAAGTATGTACAATATTACAAGACTAATCATAGTCAATTCAAAATTATGATGCCTATTATTATAGGACCCTAACAGTGGCTCCACTTGGGGATGACATTTCCTGGTGAAATGCCAAGAAATTTAAGATCAGTGGCCTTGGAACTTTGACTGTGCTTGCCTTGACACTGTTTTCTGATCTCTGCTTTATTCATACTTATGATATTATGTCTTTCAAAGCTTATGGTGTTCTCTTTGGGCTTAAACTTTAGAAGAAAAAACATCCAATCCAATCTATGCTTTGAAATGTTATTTACAATGAGAAAAGTAAACAAAGTGAACTAATGGTTAATCTGGAGAAAAGTAGTGCTTCAGCATTCTACCATTGACTAGTCCACCCGGTAGATCTGATCCATCTAACTCCTTCAAGAAAAATGCATTATTACCTCTATAACCATAAATGATGTATGGGCCTTTCCAAAGAAAATCAAATTTACCACGTTTCCCTCTATCCTCTCTTCTGGAATCCCATTTGAGTACTTTATCACCTATGTAGAAATCATCTTCTTTGGTTTTCTTGTCAAAAATATTTTTGATTCTATTTTGGATCACTTGTGATCTGACATAGACTTATTACTTGGTTTTTTGCAAATGTATAGTCTGATTTATCCACCTTTGCATATCATTTGGTTCAACTTGCAGTTCTTGGATCATTTTCATCACTGGTACTCCTAAAGAGGATGGAAAAACAACATTCATCCCATATACTAGTTGATAGGGAGAAGTACCAATGGATTTCTTTGTAGTTAGTCTGTCTGCCCATAAGACATTAAGCAACTTCTTGTTCCAGGTCTTTTTGTTGTCTTCTAACAATTTCTTGATGATATTAACTAGGATTTTGTTTGAAGATTCTACAAGTCCATTACCTTGAGGGTAAGAGGCAGTGGAATGGGAAATATTGATATAGTATTTGTTACATAAGTCAATCATTTTATTAGATTTGAAGGCAGCTGCATTATCAGTAAGATTTTGTGGGCATCCAAATCTAGAAAGGATATTATTTTCAAGGAATGAGATAATGACATAATAAGTGGCTTGTCTAGAAGGGATGGATTCTATCCACTTGGTGAAGGAATCAATGGCTGTAAAATTCCATTTGTACTGGGCTGAGGAGGGTGGGTGAATTTCACCAATGAAGTCTAGAACCCATTGTTGAAATGGCATTTCAGTTGAAATGGGTTTGAGGGGTAAAGGTAATAATTTTTTACTCCCTTCAAATATTTGGAATTTGTGACAGGAGGTCACATACTTTCTTACATATGCAAAAAGAGTGGGCCAATAGAAACCTGCCCTCAAAATTTTATCAGCAGTTGTCTTCCAGTAAAGGTGCCCTCCATAGTCTCCTGCATGAAATTTTTGCATAAATTTATCAGCTTCATCTTTCAATAAACAGTTTAATAGAATTCCACCATGATCTTTCCAAAATAAAGCATTATCTAAGATACAAAATTTCATTGCTTTTAATTTTAAAAATCTACCTTTAGTTCTAGATAAATTAGGAGGAGCTTGTAGATTAAGTAAAACAAATATGATATCTGCATACCACGGTGAATCTAAAAATGGTTCACTAATCTGTGGAGTCGCCATCTCTTCCTGATCATCTATTGATGCAATGAAATTTATATCTAAGGCTCTACAGTTAGATTCAGCCATGAGTTTGGCTAGACCTTGGCATTTTATCAATTTAGTGGGCTTTATTTCAATATCATATTCCAATATAGTGGAAATCCATTTGCCTCTTATTCCATCAGGCCCATTCTGAGTCAGAATGTCCTTTACTACTGAATTTGGAACATATGCAATTATGTGTGAGTATAAAATATACTCTCTGAAATCTTTAATAGCTTTTACTAAAGTAAGTGCTTGTTTTTCCATAATGTTGTACTTTAATGTTGCATCTCTTAAGGATTTGCTAAAAAAAGCAATGGGCTATTCATAACCCTGATCATCCTTTTGCAGCAAGACTGCTACAATGGTTTGTTCTAAAGCAAAAGAAAAAAATATAAAATATTTTTTGAAATCAGGACTTATTAGGGCATGTGTTTTAGTGAGTGCTTCTTTAATTGATTCAAAAGACTGTTTAGCCTCTACTGTCCATTTAAGTGCTGAATATTTCTTTAACATGTTATTTAATTCTCTGATTAGTTTTGCTACATTAGAAATGAATCTTCTGAGAAATTTTATTTTACCTATGAATGCTTGTAATTATTTGATGTTTCTAAGATGATTGATGTTTAAAATTGCCTCTATTCTAGTTGGATCTATCCTAATTCCCTCTTTTGAGATTATGTGTCCTAAGAGTTTACCTTCTTCAAGTCCAAAGAGTGTCTTTTTAGGATTCAAAGAAATACCAAATTTTCTGCATTTAATGAAAACTCTTCTCAAATGATCTAGATGCTCATTATCTGTTTTGGAAAATACTGTTATATCATCTAGATAAATGACTAGAAAATCATGAATTTATTTGGCAAAAGCTATGTCCATATCTCTTTGGAATGTAGCTCCAACATTCATCAATCCGAAAGGCATTTTCACATACACGAAAGTGCCCCATGGAGTGGTAAATGATGTATTTGCTTGATCCTCTGGTTGGAATATAATCTGATTATATCCAGAGAATCCATCTAGTAAAGAAATTCTAGATGAACCAACTACCCTCTGTAAAATATGATCCATTTTTGGGAGAGGATAGTTGTCTTTTAATGACACTTCGTTTAAATTTCGGAAATCAACACAGAGTCTGATTTACCCTATTTTCTTCCTAGTGGGAACTAAGTTTGAGACCCAATCAGAATATCTAATTGGTGCTATTATTTGTGCTTCCTACATCCTTTTTACTTATTTTCCAATCAAAGGCATAAGAAATAGATTAATTCTCCTAAGCTTTTGTTTAAATGGTTTTTGATATTATTTGATGGGTATTTTGTGTTTTATGATGCTGGTGTCATAAGACTTAAGGTCTTCATAACTCTAGAAAAATACATCTTGAAATTCTTTAAACAAATTTATGTATTTCACCTTTTCTTCTGAAGGTAATGCTTTGTATAATTTGATGAGCTTAGGTTTTTGTTCTATTCCTATGTTACATTCTTCTATGTCTGATCTTAAGGGTTCCATTTTCGGTTTTCTAGCTACATCATTGGAATAAAAAATATCTTCTAATGGGGCTAATCCCTTAGGAAAAAAGTTATCTTGAAGGTTCAAAATCTTTGATTCATCATTATTCAATTCTTTTATTTCTACTTTTTCTAATTTATCTATTTCTACTTTAGTGAATTTAGTAGGTTCAATTCTATCTAAATCATTTACATCTAACTCACTATTTATTGTGTAATCTACTGTACAATCATTATCTATGTTACAATTTTGAATTTCTCCCTCACAGTTCATAAAGTTTGAGAATCTTGTGAGACTATCTGCCAATATTTCAAATTTTCTGGTATAGTTGGCCTGTGTCTTACCTCTGCAGTGTATTGGTGGTTGAGCTGAAAAGGCAATCTGCATGTACTAGAAAAAGTAGCCAAACTATGTTCTTGCATGTTATGTTTCCTTGGAATAACAGAAAAGTCAGTTTCAAGCATATCTTTAACCAAATCTAGAATAGTTTCTTTGTATTGGCTCAATCTAGGATTATGCATAGAATACTCTCCTTTGATTTGTTTTATGATTAATTCTGAATCTCCCACGATAGAAACTCTTTTGGCTCCTAGTTTTCTAATAATTTGCATTCCTAAGATTAAAGCTTCATACTCTTCCATGTTATTTGTACATTTAAAGTTTAACCTAAAGGCATGACCTTCAAAATTATTTTTCTCCATGTTATGAATCCAAACTCCTGCTCGTGCTCCTAATCTATTGACAGAACCATCAAAATCCAAGTGCCACATAGATTCATGAAATATATTGTCACTATCAACTTCTTTATGTTTCTGTTTTAATGTTGTGTTTTTATCTGTGCCAGTATCTGAATTACATAAGATGAAAGAATCCATATCAGAATGTACATAATAAATAGAATAATTTTGTGGTTTTTCTGCACTACTGACCATGTATTTCATTAAATTTTCTCTGTAAAGCTTTTTGGGCTAACCAAGTACTGAAATTGTTGCATATGACATGTCTAACTATAATTATCCCTGGAGTTTTTCTCCCCATGAGCGAGATAATAAAATTCCATACTTTGGAGGGATGTCAACAATTACAATATCCATGACAATACTCTTAGCTGGGTATTGGACTAGAGTAAAACACAAGTCTTTTATCAAGCCAAGACATTTCACTTTATTAGAATCAAATGAGAAGATACCATTGTATGGTCTAGTGATATCTAGATTCAATTTTTCCATGATAACTTTTGGCATTAAGTTGTGGGATGCTCCAAAATCTAGCATAAGATTGTGTAAAATATTATAATGAATACTCAAGCTAATGTAGAATTGAGGAACACCACCTTCTTGATGTTTAACATTTACCTCAGGACCAAATAGTAATTATGGTTGATCATCTTTCAGATTAACAAAATCTTCTCCTTCACTTATGTTCAGTGTTTCAGTGATTTGGGCTTTGTATAAATCATTTTTCACCAGCTCTATTAAAGGAAATGGTATTTTCAATTTGGCTATTTTAGTTTGGATGTTATATAGTACTTGAGTTTTTCCTAACTAAATGATTTCTTCTCTACCAATTTTAGTTTGAGTGTTCTTATCTTTTCTATCAGATATTGGTATTTCAGTCTGTGATTCCATTGTTTCACTTTTAGTTTTCTTATCTGGATCAGTTTGAGTTGTAGTTGTAACTTTGGTAGCAGCTAATTTTTGATTATCAACAGATGTTTTAGCAGTAGCTATTGTTTTAGCAGCAGCAGATTTTTGAGGATTAGCTGAAGTTTTAATAGTAGTTTGAATATCAATAGATGTAATATCTACAATTTTTGGACTGGGTGAAATTTTTGGAGTGGAAGTTTTCTGAATTGGACTGGAATTTTTCTGTGTTGAACTAGAATTTTGCTGAGTTTCTCTAGGGAGAAGTTTTAACACCTTGGTTGAAGGAGATTCTACTGTTTTCTTAGCAGGAGATTATACATTTTTCTTACTTCTAAGGTTATACTATTTGTGAACTTCATTAATGGCAAATTCATAACCTTGTTTATAATCAAAAGACTCCCTAGATTCTAACTGTAATTGTTGTAGCATGTATAATTCCTATTCTTCTTGGGTAAGAAAAATAGTATTATCATCATTTATTCCCATTAAGTTAATATGGGTGTCCTAATCATCATCATTTTGTTGGGAACTCTCTGCATAGTTTTCTTGGAAAGATGGTCTAATCAATTGATCAGGTGCTGTTTCTCTTGATTTACCAGTGTTGGAATTCTTCCTAAAGTTTGGGTTTCTATTTTGAGGACCTTGTTGTTGATTATCTCGCTGTGGTTTTATTTCCATATTTTATAATCTATCCATTATTATTTCCATACTTTTTGTTAAACTTTATATCCTAATGTCTGAGGTGGATGGTTCTTCTTTAATGGTTACTCTTCTTTCATTTCTCATCCTAGCTCTTTTGGCTAATAGATTTGCTTCTACACTAACTGCATTAGTTTGCATCTGCTCTAAGGTTTCGAGGTTTCTTTCCCTCAATTGGTATGACATATCAGTGTCAAACCCATCTGGAAATTTGATCAAAGCTAGATCTGGTGGAGGTTTGATGTTTGCAAGGATTGCATTATAAATACTGTTAAACTTTGTACAATAATCCCGAACTGATTCATTAGGAGCTCTTCTAATGTTTTCATATTCAAATAATATTTGTAAAGGTTTTTTCTTCCTTTCCCATCTATTGATAAACATTCTATGGAAAGCAACTAAATCAGTAATACTACTAGTAGGTAAAGCTTTAAACCATTTCTTTACATCCCCTGCTAGTGTTTGAGAAAACAATATCATTTGAACATCCGCTTAATCAATTTCATGTAATTCAAAGTAATTAGTAATTTTGTTTACATGTTTTTGAGCTGTGTATTGACCTGTACTATCAAACTGAAAGATTTTACTTTGGTAGTATTGGGGCATGGCATGTAATTGAGCCGGTAAGACCAAAGGGGCATATCTTGCTGCCATGGCTAAGATGCTAGCTTGACTGGGAGGTAAGCTAGTGGTGCTTGGTGATGAGGTTGAAGTACTTGTAGATGATGTTGGGACACTAGAAGATGTACTTGGAAATGACATTGAAGTACTAGAAAATGTAGTAGAAGTGATAGAAGATGAACTTGAAGTGTTTGGAGATGGAAATAAAACTCTAGGTTAAAGAGGAAGCTTGGAAATAAATGATTTGGTGGAACAAAGTGTAGTGGAAATAATAGATGAGGTGGTACTAAATAAAGATGAAGTTATAGATTATGAAGGAATGGTAAAGGCTTAGGGGTAAAAGCAGATAAAGCAGCTAATTCAACATAATGTTGTAAAAAGGCTTCATCAATATCCTTAATCAAAGTTGCAGTCAAAGCATCAAGTTTATCAAAACTTTTTAGAGCTTGTTGATCTAAAACAAGTGAAATAGTTTCCTTCTTTTCTTCAATAAATTGAATGAAATTAGGATCTATTACACTATCATAGATTGAATTTTTAGATTTATTTCTAAACAAAGAGTGCTCGAATGATAAATCAAACTGTATATCTTGTAAGCTTGACAAATTTTTGGGAAGTGATTTTGATTTTTCTAATTGACTGTTACTTCCTAGACTTTATACTTTTTTATGTTTTCTTAAAATTCTATCAGGATCATCAACAATTACAACAATCTGTGGATCAAGATGAGCTCTGGTATAGTGTGTTCTTCTAGAAGCCAAGATTTTAATTTTTAATGAAAAATGTTTTAACAACCCTAAACAACCTTAAGGTGAAAAGATGATAAACAGTATTTTCTTTAAGGTTTATTTTAAACTGAGGACTGATTTTCCCCAGTATGGTTGCCAATATGTTATTACTCCAATAATTCCTAGGGTTGTTAAGCTTTTTGTTTAAAGAAATATTAGAGGTAACTATAAACCTAATTTAAAGCTTAGGATCTAGCCTTCCTAATGCTCAGAGAGGGCTCTCTCTTTATTATTTAACTTTTTTGTTTTAAATTAATCTTAGGCTAGTTATGTGGGATTGATTGGTTTTGATTTTGGTTTGGTTTGGTGGTGGAATTACTAATTCAGATGGATAGGTGCAGGCCTATTTTCCATTTGGCCATGGAGTCAATGTATCAAGAAACAGGGCATAATCAAGTTCTAAAGGAAGTGTTCACTGGGAAAGGTAGCTGAGTGAATTCATATCTTTAGGCTAGATTTTGAAGTGGTTTCAATCGGGATCAAGGAGCAGTTAAGATTCCTCAAACTGGATAATGAAGGAAATGACAGAGGTCAATTGGGATGGGAGAGAAATTAAGGATTCTCAGATCCGGATATCAGAAGAAAACATTAAAATGAATAGCAGTTCAAGACAGAGTGTATTTAAACAAGTTCTGAATAAAACTCCTGTTATAACATTTAGATTCAGAAAACATGCGTGTTTATGAAAACTTAAGGAAAAACATGAAAAATAGAAAGATACTTCATTGAAGTGGCTCAACACATGAATCCTGTAATGAAATGCCTTTATTACTCAATCCTGTCTGCTGACTTGAAAATGGTACAATAAACCCTCAGGTATTTGGATCAATTAAACCACAGAAATGTTCAAGAATCCACACTCAATACTTCGAATTATGAATTATTTATAAAAAAACTAATACAAAATATCCTAAAACTGATTTAGGAATTATTCAAGGAAAAATAAATATCTTCATGCAAGAAGATAGAGACACCTAGGAGACTAATTGCTAGATGTCCCTCTTTTATTTGAATTTGTTGTTTGCTCTTTGATATTTTGCTGCTTTCTCTCTTACTGTTGCTCTACGATGGATGTCTTCTTCATGTTGAGTGTCTTTTATGCTGACTTGTCATCTGATTTTATTTAAACTCTGTTTTTATCTTTAACTCTGTTACTGCTGTTTTACTTTAAACTGCCTACTCTATTTTACCTTGATTGATTTTTACCTGTGACCTTTGACTGCTATGTTTTCATCTTTAACCTGGAGTACTCTTTTACTTGTTTAAATTTTCACTTTCATAGTAAATCATTCAGTTTTTCCCAAGCCTCTGCAACTGGTAATTTGATTTTTACCATTCTTATAAAAATTTCATCAGCCTCTATATATTTTGCAAATGTAGGCTTGTTGATAAAGAGATGATTTACCTCATGCTGGAGGTAAAAGAGATTTTAAAAATTCTGATAGAGCACTTTTCCTGTAGGAATCCCTTTCATTGAGGAATTGTTGGACTGTTATTTGGCCACTTCTCTGATTTTCTTGTCATAGTCTTCATGTTTCATTAATCTGTCATTGATCACCAAAGGATTAGGCAGACCTTTCTGCCTTAGAACATCAAATTTGACCATGAATTTGGTTATTTCTAACTCCATATTCTGACACTTGTCTTCAAGTTGTGTCATAAGGTACTTTTTGGAAATTACCTTTTTAACCTCTAGGATTGTTTTAGTTTTGTCACTTATGCCAATTTCTTCTAATTCCTGTTTGTTCTTGGAATTGAGAAACTCAATGATTTCCATGGCCTCTTCTAGTTTGCTACCAAGTTCTTCCATGATTTTCTGAATGGCTTCACTTGATGCTTTGATTAAATCCTTCTGCTCAAAGATAACTTGGATAGATGGCCAAATATCATTAATAAAGTTAATGATATTGGCCCAAAGCTATTGCTTTAATTGGGCAAGTGGTTCTTTTAGTGTCAATTCTTTCTCTAACTTTTGCACTTTGTCAGTCAATTTGTTTGACTTATGTGTTTCATTCTTATGCATGATTTGAACTAGATTCTTTTCATCATCTAGAATTTTTATTTGTTCTTTAAGTCTATTTATTTAATTTGTTTGGATTAACATATCCTGCATAGCTTTAACCAATTTACTTGATTCATCACTAGGATGAACTACTGTTGTTTTTGAATCTATCATTGATGTAGTTGCTACTGTTGCTGAAGTTGAAATTGTTGTAGCCACTAGAACTGTTGTTGCTATTGGAATTGCTGAAGTAGAAGGAACTACTGTAGTAAATGTAGGAATAACAGTGATAGGGATTTCTTCCATGCTGGACTTTTTCTCCTATACCAATTTATCCATCTCATTCTCCATCTCTTTCAGTTAAGATGTTAACTGAATGATGAGATTCATCATTTCATATTTTTTGCCTTCATTCTCCAAAACTTATTTTGCTTGTGGATTTTCAGTGGGAGGAAATTTTAGCTGCTTCTTCAATGCAAAAATGTCTGCATTCTTTTTCTTGACGAGCTCTTATGCAACTTTGATGTTCTTGGGATCATATCATAGCTCTATGACCAATTCTTCCAGTGATTTTATTCTGTTGTCCTTGGCTTGTGAGGAAGCCTTCTCTAGTTTTAATTGTCCTTTGATGTTTTCTAGAGAATTTTGCAGTTTCTAGACACTCATGGATTTTTTGGTCATAGTAGAATATAACATTTCTCCAGCTTGCTTATGAAATTCTATTTGATCTATATGATGAACATCTTTGGCTTGAACTTCAAATGTTGTCTTTATGTAGTCAGCTGATGACTTTGGATATTGCACTGCGGGCTGCAAGAAGGTCATCTACATCTTCCTGGTCTTGTAATCAAATGGTGAAAGTAACATATTCTGGTCACTAGGTGTTTGCTTCCAATATTGGGCATAAGTCACCGCTTTCAATGCCTCATTCTTGAATTTGATGTCCTTATACTTCTCCATGATATCCCGTTCTTTATCTGCTGGATTACTTGATGAAGACACCTCTATATTGTGTTGCTTCTCAATAATCTGAGTATTAGAGGTTGAAGGCTAGTGAGTTTCCTCCAAAACTGTTGGAGGTGAATTTTCTTTAACCACTGTGTCTGTATCAATAATTTCAATAGTATCAACTTGTTCATTTACAGGATTTAGCTTTGGCTTCTTCCTGTACATTAATTTGAATTTTCTTTCTGTAGTGGTTTGAGCTGAATATGATCGTTATTCTCTTGCTCTCTTGGAGTTCCTATCTTGTAGGGCTGGATTTTGCAGAACAAAACTAGTCTCAACTGGTTTCTCCACCTCTTTCAAAGTATTCTCCAACCACTCTGTCTGGTTGGCGTATTTTTCAATCTCAGGTTTGGACTCATGGACAAAAGGAGTTAATTTAAATTTTATTCTTAACTTGATGATAACTACTATAGGATCATAATTCCATTTGAAACTCTCACTGAACTTGAATTCCTGCAAGTACTTTTTTGCTTGTTGACCAGCAGTCCTGTTATTGCAGATGAAAGGACCAATCTGGTTCTTGATTTTAAACTGTGTTTTCTTCTTTGCTGATAGAAAATTTACCTCATCAGAGTTTAGGATCTGCCTGATATATTCAAGTGAAAATAGCCTCATTGGGAGATATTTGGGTAGCTTAAATGGAGTGATTTGACATCCATATACCCTAATTTCAGTGTGGTTTTGGTATAAATACCAGTCTCCTGTTCTACTGTGTTCAGACAATTGTAAAACTTTCTTTATTTCTTCATTGATCCTAGGTTCATTGCTACTTCTTAGCATATTGACAATTGGATAAATGAATGAATCAATGAAGTTGTTGTAGATGAACTCTGTGGAATCTTTCCTTATTAAGGAAGCCCAAAAGACTACTGATTGAGGGTTACCCTCAGTGTCCAGTTTTTGGAGGCTTACTGCAAAAATTTAAGATTGGAAGTATAGGAATAAATGAAACAACACAGATGAATACTTAAACATACCTTCTTCAGGTAATTTAACTAATTTCTCATGGATGGCATCTCATAAGTATTGAGCAAAGTTAAATGTAAAAAATGGAGGTTGTCCTGGGCAGAAAATGGACAGAAAACCTAAGACTGGAGCATCTACATAATCATCTATAAAATAGCCTAGAATGCAAGACAATATTGTGATAATCTGTCTTGTTCTTTCTGAGAAAATTGAGGCTAAATAAGGAGGGTTACTCTTTGGGGTTTCAACTGATGAAGTCAAGAAGGTTTGGAAGATCTGAAACCTCTTTGGAAAGTCAAGTATCATATATAACTCAGTGAGGATTTAAATTAACAAAGGGGCTTCATCAGGCTTGGGTTGGATTTGCAACATATGGTTTATTGATTCAGCTGTAATGGAGAACAAAATTTCCTTTTTGTGGGTTACTATGGCTATTTCATTGGGTAGATAATTAGCTTGACAGAGTGATGATTTTAGGAAATTGGAATGTATAGGGGAAAATATATTTGGGCAAATTTGATTAAAAAAGGTGGATATCATCAGCCTGGTCCATGAATTTATCATAGCTGCAGCAGTGGAGCTCAAGGAGGTTGAAATCAGTGACAGGGTCACTGATTTTGAAGTCTTTGTCTACAAGGGAGGTATGTTCAACATCAATAACAGGAGGTTGCAGAGGATTGAATGTCACAATGTCTTGGGAAGCCATTTAATTTGTTTATTTTATTCAATTTATTACTTTATAGCTTTAAGAAATAGTTTCAGGTACTTAGCAATACTTGGAAAAATATGACTTTGATCTACAGAAAGGGCTCTGGAGGCAAAAGGGGCTTTCTAGCAGCAAAATAGGCTTCAATGGTCTTTACAAGGCTTCACATTGGTTCTGCACCAGCTTTAGTAGCAAAATTCTTGAATTCTGATGTAATTTGGCCTCAACATAGGTCGAAATCTATTATGGTAGTAAAAAGGAGTGAATGCTGGTCGAATCTGCTTAAAAAATGAGTCAGAAATGGTCTTTGGTTTGAAAATAGGTCGACAGAGGCTTCCTTTGTGCAAACTTCAACAAAAAAATGGTGAAAAGACTGTAAAGGTCACATTTTAATGTTTTTAACCAATAATGGTTAATCATATGGGCACAAAGTTTTAACTTTCAAATGAGGGCGGTATTTGTAACAGGCGGAAAAACAACTTGGAGGTTTTCGCGTTGAGAAAATATGGTAAATGGTTTTGGATTGGAGGATGCGATACAATCTGGGGCTGCCACGTAGCAGGGGAGTGGGAGTGTGAAACTACTTATTTCGCAACCCTGCCATGATGTTAAAGGTCAGGCAGTCGGAGGTGTGAAAGTATTTATTGGTTGTAGGATCTTATGAATGAAGATCCGACGGATGGACGAATAGGGGGGATTGATAGGTGGGGCCGGGAATATTTTTAAACGATTGGTTTATTTGATATATGTGATGGGTTATGTAACATATGTGAAAAGGTTTAATACATAGGAGCGGGGTGAAAATATAATGGAAGGTTTTATATGAAGAGGGGAGTTTAAAGGATAGTGGGACCTGGGGAATTTACACTATAGGTTAAATTAATGTAAAGGGAGTTAATATATGATATGGGAAGTTAATGAAATATGTATGTGGGAGTAAATATGTGCGGGAATATATATATATATATATATATATATATATATATATATATATATATATATATATATAAACAAGATGTTAATAATACACTAAGAACTAGTGTTAAAACTGATATCGGAAAGGGATTGTTAGAGTGGGGCCTGACATATCATTTTAACTATTTAGACTTAGGATAAGGGGGTTTTTGATACTTTTTGAATTAAAAAGGGGAATTACTAAAGGGGAAATTGATTTTCAAAGGAAAATGTATTTTTAAAGGGGTTGTTAGGAAGGGAAAATGGGTGAAATAAGGGGGAAAGGTTAGTATGAAGAGAAAGGGATATTTTTACAAAGGAAAATTCATTTTTTAAGAATGAAATTATGTTTTAAACAAGGGGAAGGGGATTTTGGGGAATATTAGTGATATGAAATGGCCAGTTTAATGCTCTCCATACCTTGTGAAAGTGCTTCTGCCTACCCATCATTTACCCTAACATTTTTTCTTCATGTATTGGGTGCATTTAGGCTTGCTGACCCTTTATTTATTTTTTAATAAGCAAAATAATCTAATTCTAATCTTATGACTTCCAATGGCTCAGATTAAACTGATGAGCTCATTATTATTCTCTACCTAACTACTGATCTGCCAAGATTAAATGGTTTGGCTAGATCTTTATTCTCTAACTATCAACATGAAATTTAAAGCATGAATGAATCAAGATTAAACTATTTTATCCTCATGGATTTGTGGCATTTTTGACAAGCTGCACACAATCTTATTTTTCAAAGTAAAGTAAAAAGTAGTGGAATTTTAATTTGCAACACTTTCAAGATCTATTTTTATCTCTTTTTGGTGGGGTTCATCCTTCATATTCTTTTTTTTTGATCTTTTTCTTTTAGTGCTTTGATTTTTCTTTTCGGACTTACCCTCTTTACATTTTTTAATATGGGAAAACATTTGCAGAAAGAAAATTATGTACAATATTACAAGACTAATCATAGTCAATTCAAAATTATGATGCCTATTATTAGAGGACCCTAACAACTGCAGTGGAGGACCTCCTTGAGGCTGTACAGAAACGTGTGGTTGGTGTACCACGCGATTGGGTGCGACTGTTCCACTGTGTGGAGAAAACTATAATGTTCTTCCGTAACACATATCAAGGGTTGGGCCCATAGGCATAGGCTGTTTAGGATGACTAGATGAATATTATATTTTTTGATGATGGACATGACAGAGAAAAAGCCCTAATTTCATAGGACATAATTGTCCAAATTTTGTATATTTTGAACCCAACTCTGATCTATATATATACAACAATTTTATGATGTGATTGACCGATATATACAATTATGATTGATGTTTTTGATATTTAATGTAATGAATGATTAATATGCCAATCAATTGATTGATTAACTAATGAATCTGCAAACATTTTTTTTGAATGTGGAATGTGAATGTATGTAACATAATTAAATGACCTTTGCAACAAACGCAATCTCAAAAATAGATGATATAAAAATGGATCTCTGATATAATAAATTTTATTCAACTGTGAAACCACCAGTTGCAAATCCAAGTATACTACTAACGAACCAATACCAAGAGACATTACCTCAGAAAGTAGATTGATCACCATGGTATATTATGCAACATTGTTCGAAGTAGGACCAATGGACACACCCCTTGAGACTAGAAACTGATCGGATGGATAGTGGATAACCCAAGTCGCGGAAGCAAGATTCCGGGTATGTCGACTAGCACCATCGAAAAAATAAAAATGACGCATATCAATCATAAACACCCGCCAAAGCATATCAAAAACATCAAAGCCGCAATAAAATCGATAGGCAGATATGCTCAAAAAATATAATATATACAACCAAAGAGAATGCTAGGAAACTGCATAGGCATAATACTTCTTAAGATAGAGCCCATTTCTGGGCTCCGCCAGCTCGTTTCTGTCGAAGTCAACCAAAGAATAAGCTCCCTTAAGGAATATTTTAACAATGAAAGGGCCATACCACATGGATTTGAATTTCCCTACCCCGAAGGCATCCTTGTCTTGATCCTAGACCAAAATGAGGTCAACTTCAGAGAAAACCCTAGGTTTGGCAGCCTTATAATACTGAACCTTCACTCTTTTATTATGAGCCTTATTCATCGTAGTTTCATCTCGATGCTTCTCATCGAGAATTTATAGGTAGACAAGGAATTCTTTGAGACTTGAAGTGTCAGGAAGAAGCTCGACAACCAACTTAAGGGAAGGAATCTCACACTCAACAGGAAATATTGATTCCAACCCATAAACCAGCTGGAAAGGAGTGAACCCCATTGCAGTCTTAATTGACATCCGATATGCCCAAAGCATAGGATACAACATGACATGCCAATTGGACATAGATTTATTGATTGTCCTTTGAATGATAACCTTTAAGGATTTATTCACGGCTTCAACCTGCCCATTGGCCCGAGGATAATACGTAAATGAATTCTCCTACCAGAAACCTAATTTAAGAGCCAAATCAACCATCATGGAGTTCTGAAAATGACTGCCATGGTCAGTGACAATCTCTTTTGGAATACTAAAGTGAGAAATGACTTGGTTGAATAGAAACAAGGTTGTTGTTTCAACATCGTTCGAGAAAGTAGGCATAGCCTTAGACCACTTCGTAAAGTAGTCCAATGCTACGATAATGTGCTTGTGACCATTCTCTGAAGTTGGGTTACAAGTAGTAAAATCAATTCCCCACTTAGTGAACAGACCGACAGTGATAACAGGAAAGAGAAGATCTGGATGAGCACGCATCTTCCGAGTATAAAACTGACAAGGATGACATTTTTTGACTGCCTTAACACAATATTTGAAAATCAAGGGCCAAAAATATTTGGCATGCAAAATATTTTGAGTTGTAGCAAGCCCAGATAAATGATCACCACAAGCTCCAATGTGGCAATCATTCAACACAACATAAACCTTTTCGAGAGTTAAGCAACGTCTAAGGATCGAATCGACCCAACGAAGATATAGAGTTTCACCAATAATAAGATAAATTTTTTCCAAGTGACACAACTTTCGACGCTCATCTTTCAAAAAATAAAGGGGAAACTTCGAAGTCTGGAGATAAATAATGATATCCCCATACCAAGGATCTTGTGAAGAAATGAGGAAAAGATGTTTGTTAGGGAATGACTCCTCATAAATAATCTTATCTCCACAAGGCAATCAGCTCCACAAATACCAAAGATTTCTTGGATTTGGCAGACAAAAATTCGAGATCAAACTCTTGCAAAATGACAATCCATTGATTGTAATTGCCCCCAATCACTTGCCTATTAAGAACAAATTGAAATGGATTGGCTGCTACCAAAACATAAGTTTTGCGAAGGAGAATGTAATTCCTGAGTCGCTGGACAACATGGACAACTTCCAAAGCTAATTTCTCAACAGGAGAATATCTCAGTTCAGGACCTACCAAGCCGCGACTTAGATAATAAATGAAATGCTCACAAAGAGCATCATCCTCCTGAACCAGAACCATACCTATAGTAGATTCTATCGTGGCAACATACAAAATGAAGTCTCTGCTATAGGCAGACTCAATAAAGGAGCAGAGGCCAATGCCTTTTTCAAAGCATCGAACGAGCGTTGAGAAAAGTCATCCCATAAGAATGAAATTCCCTTCTTCAAAAATCTCATAAATCCTTTCGTCACCTCAACATAGTTAACGATGAATCTCCTCAAGAAATTGGATTTTCCTTGAAGAATTTGAAGTTGAAAAACATATACGGGGGGGGGCGTCCGTAGTATTACCTCAACCTTGAAGGGATCTACTCGAATCCCTTCAGTAGACATGATGAATCCTAAAAACCGACCGGATGTGATGATGAAAACACACTTATTAGGGTTAACAATTATTTTTTAATAACGAAATCTTTCAAAAATCCGTCAAAGATGAGAGGGATGATCAATTCTCTTTCGAGAATGAGCAGCGAAATCATCCAAATAAGCTTCGATGATATGATTGATATCATGTAAAGCATAGAAAATTTCCCGCTGGAAAGTAGCTCCAACATTTTTAAGACCAAAAGGCATCTTTTTGTATGCAAACGTACCCCAGGGGAAAATAAAAGCAATCTTGTGTTGATCTTCAGGACGAATGGTAATCTAATTGTATCCCAAGAAACCGTTCGTTAAGGAGAAAATCTCATTCCCTGCACACTCATCAATAATTTGATCAATAAATGGTGTGGGGTAATTATCTTTCGGACATGCCTTATTCAGATCCTTGAAATCAATGCAGACACAGATCGTTCCTTATTTCTTGTCCACATGTACTGGATTAGAAACCCACTCAGTTAAAGGAATGGGGTATATGAAACCCACCTTAAGCAGCTTCTCCACCTCGGCCTTGATAGCTGCTACTTTCCTAGGGTTAACCAGATGAAGCTTCTGCCGTGTAGGCTTATCATTCTTGTAAGTCTTGATCTCATGATGGACAATAGATGGATCAATTCCAGGCATTTCCTCTTAAGACCAAGAAAACACATCATGAAACTCTTTAAAGAGATTGGTATAATTCTGACTCTCTTCATGGGAACATTCTGCTATGATGAAAACATTCTCTATAATGTTGAGATCCCTGGAAATATTCACCAGGATAGTCTCAGAAATGATAGCCATGTTCCCTTCAACAAAAATTTGTGCTCGAGCTAAAGGGTTCACGATCGGGTGAAAAGAACATGAAGATATAGGGCTAGAAAATCTTGATTCAACTTCTCGCAAATATGGTAGAAGATAAGACTGGTGATGAAAATCATCCCATTGTCTTTTGATGCTAGTCATTTCTTCAAGGGTAGAAGTTTAGATGGAAGAACAATATCAAGGCAATCCTGAGCAGAAGATGAATTAAGTGTCCAAGTCGGAGCCACATCTCCGTCCAACTCCTTTGGTGAAAGAGAAACTGGAATGAAATATGTAGAGTCAACAATAGATTGATAAGTAATATCTATTGCATATATAGGGAATTCCATTCCACCCACTTGACCTTCCTCTAATGTTGAAGTAGGAGAAGGTAAGGTCCAAGGATCCAAAAAAATAATGAGTTCGAAACAACTCTCTTCGAATGGGAACCCTAGAGGATGAGATAACATCATTTAATATGAACAAAAGGAGGCGGAAGATAAAAGGTACCCATCAATGAGGTATACATTCCAACCCCCAAATTCTCCATAGGTTTCTTGGCATCATTCACTAAGAGAGCAATAGAGTGAGAAGATGCATTTGGATCTATTGGAGAATAGTCCATCTAATAAAAAATGACAATTCTCCCTTCATCGGGAAAACAAAGAACGCGAAATAATGATGAAGCAATATCATCCATATCATAAATCCAATTCCACCCTAATAGAAGGTTGTAGTCTAAATTAGCATCACCTATCTCAACTTCAATATTGACAACTTTACCCACAACGCAGATGGGCAAAGCCGGAACAATGCCATGTGGCCTGTGAGAATTACCAGCAAATGTAGTGAGAAGAGTAGGTGAAGGAATGGCTTGAGGAGACCTAATGGATTTCCAACATGAGATAGACATGACACATGTGTAAGCGCCCTCATTGACTACCATTTAAAAAATATTGATTTTCCGATATGTATATTTGATCTGAAAAGCCATGTGATGAGGAAGTCTCTTCTTAAGATTTAACATATCAAATGTGATCATAAGAGAGTTCTTTGGATCAACTACCTCGATCAAAGTGAGAAACACACTCCTTTATTCTTGGCACGACTGGAGCACCTCTAACAAAGACATAACACAAGGAATCTGAGCCAGATCTTCTACAATGGAGTAGTTCTGGGATGCCTTTCCATTAGGGTTGATTATTGAACGTTTAGTAGAAATTTTTGAGGTATACATGAGGTATACGCTCGACTACGAGCCTCTCAATATGGAGTGGCTCAGAACTACCAGGAGAACCCTTAGCCTTTGAATACTCAGCTTCACCATAATCACGTGATCTCGTGGCGATATCAATGTGAGCACTCATCATATATACATTTGAATAATTTTCCCCTTCCTCATTGCCCCCAATGGGAGCTCCAGTATTAGAATTCACGCCAGCAAGCAGCTATTGACCTTGGGGAAAAGGGTTAGTCAGGACAAATTGGGAACTAGAGGAATCCTTTTGAGCTAACAAGCGCTGAGCATCCTGAATCTTAGGGAATAGATGAGTAAGATGGTCTCTGGTGCATAATTTGCATGGAAACTTAACTTTATTCTTTGCCTCTCTCTTACCCTCTCCAACATTATCATTGGATCCATTCGCATTACCCTTCCCATCCTTATCTTTCTTCTTATTATTCCGCCCCTTCTTCTTCCCATCGGATCATTGATTTCGTTTGGGGTTAGAAGCTTGAACAACATTAATAGTTAAGGGTTGAGAAGGAGTAAACACCGATGACGTAGTCTGAATAGAAGGAGAAGATTGTAGAGACAACTCCTGTAATATATTCAAAAGGTTAGCCGTGCCGCTATCGATCGAACCAACAAGCTCGTCAGCATGATGACCTGGCTTCGAGTTGGCTAAATCCACTTTGGAATGAGGAGCATCTGGAAAAAACTTATTAAGGACCTGTAATATCCCAAAAGGGAGAATGCATTAATACAAAAACACAATAGATGAAATGAAACTAAGTAAACAATAAATCTAAATACACCATCAAAATATACAGAATAGCTGAGCCATTTTATTAATATGGAGGGGGATGAACCAGCACAAAAATGCTCAAAATATGAGACACTCAAGCCAAATAGATGGCATAGAATGACCCTGAAATGATCCCACAAGAGGGACTGCGTAACAGCTGGACTACTAGAAGGAAAAATTCACTGTCCCTGTTGCAACTGTCGGGATTGCAACTGACGACAAAATAGAAATGTAGATCTAGGCAGTTCTGGAGCTCCGATGATGCTGAAAATGTAGATCCGGACTCTATGATGGATACCCAAGATAACCCAGAAAGGATTTTCCAGATCTATCAATCTAAGAAAATCACTCTCTCAGGGCTTCACTATACAACTACTAGGTATGCAGATATAAAGCATAATATGAAGAAATATGGCTGCAATATGATGTAAAATAAGATCTATGTTTGAAGGGATGATCCCTTCACTATATCCTCAAGCTAGAAGCTCAAGATCTAGCTCCTCTAATCTCCTCCACTGAATATGGCTGCATATCACTCAACAACTTCAGAAAACTGCGCTTTCAGAGAGGGAGGCTCAATAGCTTGCTGCTGGATATGTCAAATCAGCTTCGGAATGATGGAAACAATGAATAAAAAGTGAGGGGATGGTCCCTCACAGGATTTCCAACTGAAATGCTAGAAAATTCCTTCCTCCAATAGATATGCAAGATTGGACTGCACAATCCTTGAGGGCATTGCTACTGCAAGGAGGTTTAAAATGTTGGCTAGAATGCCGAGTATGAATGTACAAATCCTGGAAGACTGATCTTGAAGCACAAGGTGAAAGGATGAATCATCCATCGGTTTCCTAGCTGAAACGCTAGAAACAACTACCACCTCTCAAACCCTTAAGAAAGAATTGTGTTATTATGTAGCTGGAAGCACATATGAGGGTGGCTGAAGATGACACCAATGCCTGATGATGAATATAGCTCAATAGAAACCTTCCCAGAGTAGGCACTTGAAGTCCCCCATGGCTAAGGGTGGGATTTCTGCTCGGAAACACCCTGTGCTAAACAACACTGCAGACTTAGATAAACAACATACGCGTGCATAGAAATGTCACATGACAAATATAGATCTAAACAGATCAGAAATAATAATCTAAATCCTGCCTTCTATTGTGCCTTCATCTTCATTATATATATTATGAGCCTTCCATAGCCCTGCCCACCTCATAACTGCGATGTACATGTGGCCACTAGCCTCCATGGAGGCTGCGCTGTATCTCCATGATCTACATCATGTTCTGCATTTAATTTCCACTCTCTCCATCATGTGTGCATTAGATGCACCATTTCCTCCACTATCTCATCATAAGTGCTTTATGATCTTACTTTGAATGCACTATGATCTTAGTTGACCTCCTCCAAGATCCTCATTATTTTACATTAAAGATCCATGATCTCCACGTTTTCTCTATTTAAGAAGCTCCCCACTACTCCATAATGTAGATATAAATCTAAAATATCCACACACACACATCAAAAGTGGAATTTATTCATCTTTAGGGTTTGTGGGTCCCTCTACCCTCTTATTTACTTAATTAATTATGAAAATTAAGAATTATAATATTCCAATTATCTTGTGGAAAATTGGGAATATTAAAGTCCTCCTCGCCAAAATGTTGCTTTTCCTGAAGCAATTGCAAAAGTGGATGCTACAAAAAACATCCTCCCTCCAAATGGCATCCTCATATGGAAGGTCTCCCCATCTGCCACAATGTGTAATGCATGTCCAGCTCCAAAGCTGCCTCTCTAGAATGTCTAGAATGGTTTCCAATTGAAAAGTTAGATACCCTTCCTCATCAATGAATCTCCAAGTGGCAACCATATGATGTCCAAATATCTCCTTTATACATGAGATACATGAAATGAAGTGGTTCCTTCCCAAAGTGGAAAGTGCCAACTCATGAACTATCTCTCCAACCCATGATACATAGAGTAGATTGCATCTATCAATGCTCTCATCATTAGTCCTGTTGGCCATGTAGGATCCAAACATAACATCAACATAGTGAAAAGCAAGAAGTAGAGACATATGGAAAAACATGAATAATGTCAAACCATATTCTCCCCAATAACAACCACTGCAACAAAGCCTTCTGCTGCCATGCTAGATCATCATGAGAGCCACTCTTTCTCAATAGAAGCCACCACAACAATGCTTCTTGCTTCCATACCAAATCTGCATCAATATATATATATATATGAGAGCCATACTCTCTCAAAATAAGCCAACGCAATAATGCCTCTTGCTGCCACACCACATCATCATTGTACCAAATGTAGTGGCCTTATTCTCTCAAGAGAAGCCATCGTAGTAAGGCATCTTGCTGCCCCATCACATCATCATTATACCAAGTACAATGACCATAATCCCCTAACAGAAGTCAACACTGTAAGGCCTCCTGTTGCCATCCTCCACCAATGTCATGCAATGTATGGGAGGAAATCAGCCCATACTCTCCCAATAGTAACCAAAGAAACAAGGATTCTTACTGCCATCTTACATCATCATGATGTAAGTCATGGAGAAACGACATACTAATGAACATGTGGAATGTCTCATCAAAAAAATACAAATAAGCTCCTTGATGCCACATCATATGAGAGTTATCCAATGTCCCAAACCCAAATACATACATGAACATGAGATATATCCCAAACAAGAATACATGAAAAGACATGAGACATATCCCAAACAGAAGAAAATACATGAACATAAGAAACATCATGAGGTGTCAAAGCTCTCTCATCAATAACCATCGCAACCATGCCTCCTGATGCTGCATGTCATCAGTGATATATATGGCATGGATGCTACAAATGTGAGATTTTGGGTAAAACCCATACTCACCCAAAAGAAACCAGCACAACCATGCTTCTTGCTGCCCGGTATCATAGATCTACAGGAAGGTAGGAAACCTCCTACTCCTCATACGGATCCATTCATCCCAATGTGGATGATGAATCATGCCAAGATCAACCTTGGTATCCTTCCAATGTAGAATACCAACATCCTCCACGTGAATAGCTTTTCACTCCATGAAATGTTGAAGTACACCTCCATTGAGGTCTCTCCATGAGATCCTCTCATCAATGGCCCATTGGAACCCATAAGGCTCCATAAATGCTGTAGGTAGAGATCCATCTTTGAGATGTGAGATGCTCATCAAGGAAACTTCATCTTGATAATGGAAAGTGCTCTCCATCACAAGAGGTATACCATTTATCATCTGTCCCTCTAGTGCTTCATGAGTGAAGCTACCTTCATAATGCTCCAAGAATAATGGGGCCCTCTTCTCATCACTGCTGCTAAGTGACATCGCTGTAGATATGAATGGTGATACATGTGCTGTCTCATGGCCACAACAATGCTAAACTCATAGTTTGGTACTTTAATGAATAGGAATTCGCTCCTCCCATATTCTTCAACTACACACTTCAACACAAAGTGTTGGGTGTAGCCCAACCATGAAAAACTTGGATAACAATACATATTTTCCTTGATCAAATCAAGGGTCCTCTGTGCAGTGATAATTTTCTACTCCAAATTAGCAAGGTGCTCTAATCATTGGTTATGCACTTTCCCTGATGGTACGGTCTCACATATCTCAATATGCGGTACTAAAATAATATGAGAAGAAAGTATGTGCAAATATTGGATAATATGAATCTCTGGAACATCTTTCACATCCACAAGAGTTCCTTCAACAGGTACAATATTCTCTCCAACTACTGGTAATGATGATGGTTACTCTTCTACAACTGTACAAGCACTGGTATCTGCATCCTCCTCATCATGCATCTCAAGAATCACTCATGGGGCTTAAAATGTCAAGAACTCAAGACCATCTTGCAAAGATGCAAGTGATCCTCCTCCTGATGTAAGTACATTTGCAGCTAATGGTGGTGGTAGAGGCTCCATTCCTCCTCCCGAGTGATAATGAGGAAATCTTCCTTGGGCTCTTCATGTACTATCTCCTCAATGATGGGAGATGTCACTATGGGAGATTGTTACACAGTAATTTGTCACCGTCCCTGCAATTCCCCATCCCGCACAATTGGAGGGCTCATTCTGTGACCTGTGAGCGGTGACATAACTTGAAAACACTTTCATAGCATTCCCCTAAACATGTACTTTCATTTCCCTGAAGACAACTCCTTGTGAAAAACCCTAAAAACACCCCTTTTTGCATTGGCGCGGGTAGCCAGTTCAGTACCCGCGCCAATGGGGGAAATCCTTCAAAGATGGCGCGCCAATTGGCACTTTGTCTCAGAGTCGCACTCGCGCCAGCCATTTTAAGGAGTGTTTTTAAAAAATAAATGGCGGAAGTTTCATCCTAACTGATCCATAAACTGGTATCTAATTTGAGTTGGGAGGTTTGGCTCCGGATCTCCATGTAGAGGAAGTGGTTTTCCACCTCTCATGGAAGCTTCCTTGAGGATAGTGCCAATCCCATGATTATAGGGATCCCAACTCCCCTTCCTCCATCTATAAAAGCTTGCTCATCTCCTTTGCAAGCTAGTCTCCAAGTTCACAAGAGCCATCAGAGCCTTATGCTGCAAGAGCCTTGATTCATTCCCTTAAGGCCAAATCCAAGCAAGGAGATTATTGTTGAGACATCCGAAGAGAGAAGTTTGTCCCATCCCCGACAGGTTTTGTCGAGACGTGTTCCACTGGCGACCCTCCGAAGGAGAATTCAGCGTCAGGGCTATGGTTGTATTCTTCTTTGATTGATTAATGATAAGAGACTATTGGTTATGGTTCCACTCCTGTTGTTGATTATGATGATGAGTTATGTCTTCTTTGACTGACATATAGTTGCATATACTGGATTTTATGCTTGCATTTGTTTTGTTTCTTGCGTGTGCAGGTGTCCGATCATGGAGATCGTGAGGATTGTGATCTGCCGGAGCTAAGGAACGAGAGCGCTACTTTCCCTACAAGCGACAACGTTGGATTCCAGGTAAGCCTTCATCGTTAGTTGGTTTATTTTCAATTAGGAACCTACACTATAGCGTGAACGATTTTTGCTAGACCTGGTCTAGGCTAGTAGGGATCGCCTCTGTTCACAGAGGGGATTTACCTCCACAACAAATTGGCGACTCTGCTGGGGATCGTCTAGCTTGTTGTTGTTTGTTTTATAAGCTATAGATGGAGCCTGAAGTTAGCCAGATAGCCTTCTAAACACTCTTGCTCTGCAATTGTAAAGTAGATCAAAGCTACTTCAGTCAATCTCCGGTTTAGTTTATGAACTGAACACTTGGAGTATTGTCTTGTCTTTTCGGTTGTTTGTCGATTCTGCTTGCTTGATCGGCTCTTTTGGCTGGCTCTTTTGTGATTTTGGATTTTGGTTAGCTTGATCATCACTGGTCTGCTTGTTGGATTGTATATTTTTATTTTTCCTTAGCAAACTCAACTGGCGTGCTTTACAGCCTGACAGTCGCGCCCATTGGCGCAGGTTGCTTGTGTATTACCCACACCAATTCCTTTCTGGCGCTAGTTTCAGCCTCACAGTCGTGCCAATCCTGTGAGGTACTAGGGTTTTCTCTGTTCTGACCTTCCTGAGCTTGATCAGTGTGTTTGGTTTTGTTTTTTCAACTGCTTGAGTGTTCTGGAGCCTTGTTTGACTGGCTGTGACCTTCGTCCTTTGGTTGTTTGCCCGTTTCCATCAATTTCACATTCTAGCCCTAGGGCATCTAGGTGCTCCTGTGTGTCGAGCCTCCCTTGGGAGTTTTTGGTTTTTATCGGTTCAGTCGACCTTGTGATTGCTTCTTTACATTCGTTTGGTGGTTGTTTAGCATTTCATTGCGTTGGTTGAGTGATTGATTTCTTCTTCATTCGAATTTCGCTTTGTCTCGCTTTGGGCCTAGATTACATGGTCCATTTGAGTCTTTGGGATTCTTTTGGTTTTGAGGGACTGTTTTGTCAATTTGAGATCTGATTGCGTGTTTGTCATTGAGTGAATTTGCTTATCTTTGCTCTTTTACTATCGCATCTCAAATTGCTCTTCATTAGTTTTCATTTTGTTTAGTGCACTTTGCTATTAAACATTGAAAATATAAAAAATCTCTTTTTCTTTTGATTAGTTAGTGCAAATAAAAATCTTTTTGGTGTTATTAGTGATTAGTGACTCTGAGAGAAAATTTTTTGGTTTCCATTAGCTGCATTAGAGACTTTGTTGGTTTTTTTCTGATCATTTTGTTTGTGTGAAAAAGCTCTCAACTCTCTCATAATTAGCTTTCATCGAATGAAATGATATACTGTGGCATATAGTGTGCATTTAGGAGATTTTGAGACATCACACTCGCTAGGGCCTGAAAACTGAAACGTAATTGAAGATAAACATTAAAATTTACTCAATTTACACTAAGGCAACATTGAAACATTAACGCAACATTTAGTGGTCTAGGCTAGAGACGTGTTCCGACGTCTTTAAACCTAGTAGCTGTCGTTCACTTCTTGGCTTTAGACAGCGCTAGTACGGACTTGTGCTCCCTGTACCGTCGAGTATATAAAGGGAGACCCCACTAGGTTTCTATCCTTTATCCATAGGAAGCCGAATCTGCCGCCCTATATCCGTGATACATCGGACACAACATTCGGGGAGATTGCTTGCACGTACGTTAAGTCCTTGGTTGATTTCTTTTTCATTTTTCAAACCAAGGTGTATATTGCAGTTCACGGTTATTTGGTACACCCTTTGCCTAGTATTCCTGAGTAGTCATTTGATCTTTTCTGACTCTTTAAATTTGAAAGGATCACCAAGGGCTTGTCCTTTCACGCTTGTTTCAAAACTGAAAGAGATAGAGTCACCTTTCATCCATTTCTTGACTCTTAAAACATGAAACGGTGAAGTTTCTAAGTTTCAATGTGGTAAAATAAATCACCCGCGATCACATGCCCTGTTAGATTTTGCTTGTTGGCCATTTGATTGTGTGTCTTGACTCTTTTTCAACCCGTGTGTGTTGTGCTTGATCTTTTTTCATTGTTGTCACAGTGGCGGAACCTTCTGTTTCGTCTACTGGTAGTCCATATACGGACGATTCATCAGAGGCTTCTCAGTCCTCTGCTGAACCCCAGCAGCCCATCATTTCCAAGTTTCCCGACGGGGGACTGGTTCTATCTGAGCAGCCCTTTGGAGGACCAGTTGAGTTCAATTGGCCCTTTTCTGACACTTGGTTTGGATTGGGAGTAGGGGAAGATTTCCCTCCTCTTACATCGGGTTAGCCTTTTATAGCTGCTGTTATTCCTCATAGTCCTCGCCGTCTGTTACGAGATCTAGCGGCAGGTTCGAATATGAGTGATTCTGCTAGCGAGGAAATCCCCAGGTCTAGTGAAGATTACCAGTTATTCCCTCGACAGTTATTTCTGGAAGGCAACCTTGAACCATCTGTTATGTCATCACCTTGTCCCTAATTATCAGTAGGGTATAGATCCTTGGGTCAGATTATTGCCGCCGCTGCCTCTATGGGGGTATCAACTCCTTCTACGAGGCCGGTTGTTCCTTCATTGGGGATGTCTCCGCTGACACCTGTTACGTCATCCCCTCAGGTTACTTCTGTACCCTCCATGCCCACTGTCTGTGTGGCCACATCTACACCCGCTGTTACTACCTAGTCCGTAAGGACCACATCGCTTCCTGAAGACATCTATATAGCATCTGCTATGTCGGAGAACATCTCTCCGGAGGAGTATCGATTGTCCCTGCAACAATCGAACCCCGAGGTCGGACAGTCCTCTCAAGATCCCAACTGCTCGTACTTTTTGCATTATGCACAGGATGGTACACCCGTCTACGTTTTTCCATATCAATACGATGAGCATGGGAACCCTTTACGTTTACCTGCTCCTGAGGCTCAACTTCATGCTCAGGGGTTATCGTATAACCAAGTTGGACAACCTTATAACCCGCAAGGACAACCTTTTCAAGGCCAACCTTTTCAAGGCCAACCTGGCTATCCTTATGACCCGCAGGGAGAGCCCATACAGGGCTACCCTCCGGGCCAGCAAGGGCCATTATACGGTCTGCAAGGACAGTATTACAACCCTTCCGGTCAACTCGTGTAGCCTCTCCCTGGAGTCCCACCTGGGCAACCTCAAGGACTCACAGGTCAACTGGGGTATCAACCGGGACCGGTATATGGTCCTGGGGGGCAAGTCCAACCTTCTCAACCCTTGCAACCGCAGTATCCTCTTGGTCCCAACGTTGCACATTAGCCAGGACCATCTTATGGTACTGTTGCAGGTCAAACCGGTTATCAGAAGCCACCTGGCTCCATTCCGCTACCAGGCCAACCGGCCCATCCGACACAACCTGGTATCCCGCCACCAGGCCAACCGGCCAATCCGGCACAACCTGGTGTCCCTCCACCAGGCCAACCGGCCCATCTGGCACAACCTGGTGCTCCTCAACAGCCAGAACAACCTGCACAATTGGCACAACCTATTTATCTGGGTCAACCTGTTCAACCAGGGCAGCCCGCTCAGCCAGGTCAGCCTATTTAGCCAGGCTAGCTTGCACATCCTGTCAACCCTGCCCAACAGCCGACTTATTCAATGCCGCAGCCAAATCAACCGTTGCACCCTAATTATCAGGCTCAGCAGGGTCCCACCTATTAGCAGCCCACTCGACCTCAGGGCGGTTACTATTCTCATGGTCAATATCGAACGAATTATAGCCAACCCCAAGGTTCTAACTATTACTCTCAACAACCCGGCTACACCTATACTCAACAGCCAAATCCACATGCTGCTCACACAGGGCCGACTTACAATCAGGGTCCATACTCTGGTTATCAAGCCCCGTACGCTGGTTACCAGCAACCGAATCAGGTTGGATATACGACCTATACCCCCTGCAGTCAGAATCCTACGGGACAGAACCCCTGGGGCAAGGATATTCTCAACCAGCGTGGAGTACAGGTACTGGTCCTTATCCAGGACCAAGCATGCCATCCAATCCACCATTGCTGTTCCTGGCTACCTTGGAATTACCGGATGTTTCGAAATTAACGAATGATCCAATTTTGCACAATCCTTATTGGCCTCCGGTTCCTACCAAGGTACCCGGTGATTGCCCCAAGTTTGAGAGTAAAGCTGGGGAGGACCCCCAAGCTCATGTGATGACTTACCATCTTTGGTGTTCGTCCAACTCTTGGGTGGATGACTCAATTCGTATACGCCTCTTCCAGTGCACTTTGACTGGTGCTGCCGCTAAGTGGTATATTGAATTATCCCGTGGCATATTTCAAGATTTCAATACGTTAGCCATGTCTTTTCTGACTCACTTTCAGTTACCGGTTTGCTACGAAGCCGAGATGCACTTCCTGACTTCTTTGAAGCAGGACAAAGCCACCCACATTTATGATCACATTCATGAGTGGCGACGTCGTCGTAGACTGATTAAGTTCCATATACTTGATCAGATACTAACTCATTGGTTCACCACCTCCTTCGTTAACAAAATCGCCCAAGATATTGCTATGGGAGCGTGTGTGACTGAAGAACAAGCCATAGCGCGTGCCCAATATCTGGATCTGGTATACTCTCAGTCCAGCATGCTTTATGATATTTTTCCTGATGCTCCAAGGTCTGGAACCTCTAAAGCTCCACCTACCCCGGCAGTGGATGGTGTTATTGGTTCCGTGTCTCAGAATTCGAAGAAATCTTCGAATGGGAAGCAGAAGTCCAACTCATCCAATAATTCTGCTCCTCTCGCCCCTCCCAATTCTGGAAAAACTATGGAGGTTAACTCTGTTCAGGCTAATCCTACGGAAAAAGCCTCCAAAGGGAAAAATAAGGGCAAAGGAAAATCTAAATCCGACGCCCCAAAGCCAGAGTCCAAACCTCGTACCGAGGACGGTTCCCAACGTAAACCGAAGTACCCCTACCTCATTTGTGAAGGAGATCATTATACAAAATATTGTCAACGACGATCTGAAGTTAGTCAACTTATAAAAGGCTCCAAAGGAACTTCGACAGTTCTTAAAGAACCGTTCCTGTCTCAGCAGACCCAGATGGTTGAACATCCTTCACCATCTGCACCATTTGGGTCCCAGGTCTTTATGATGAATGGTGCTGCACCTATCTCTATTGCTACGCATTCGAAGGACTACAACGAATTGCATCAGGCAGTTGGGAAGGCAGTTGTGGACGGTCCACCTCCCCCACCTGTCTCCGGTTCGTTGGAGATTGAGAAGCCTACTGCTGAACCTGTTGTGAGGCCACCTTCTAAAGGTGTTCTATGAAGATCTTCCTACAACCCAAATTCCCGTGCCGCTCAGCACTATAGTATTGTTGAGGATCTGGCACAGGCGCCTTCTGCCATGTCTGCATTGGAAGTTCTTCAAAGTTTCCCGTCACAACGGAAAGCTTTGTTGTCTGCAATCGGTGGGATCGATCCCACTGATTCTAATCTTCTCACTTTCGACTTAGAGAACTTTACCCCTCGACTTCCACATCAGATCGCTCTTGTTATTCAAGTCGGGATCAACGGTCTTAACATCCATAGGGCCATTGTGGATGAAGGTGCTTCTACCTATGTCATGTCGTCCGCTTGCTGGAAGGCCATTGGATCTCCGACCCTTTCATCGTCTCCTAATGCCCTAAAGGCATTTGATGGTAGGGAATCAAAACCCTTAGGTGTTCTCGAGAGTTTAGCGATTACCTTACAGGGGAAGACAGTCAACGTAGAAGTAGAAGTAGTTGACGCCAAGCTTAACTACAATATGCTTCTCGGCCGCAGTTGGATTCATGCCATGTTATGCGTGTCGTCCACCCTCTTTCAACTTCTTAAGTTCCCTCATGAGGAAAAATCGTTACTGTGGATCAGTTGTCTTTCTTCACCTCCACCTCTGAGAACAACGTTCCTTACGTGGATCAGATTCCAAATCCCCATGACAGTGTAGGACCCGGTCTCTTCAAAGACCCCGTCCTCATGGGTATTTTTCCCGCACCGCCACCACACACCGCTCAAGTTAATATGATCTCTAGGTTTGACGACCCATGGCTCATCCATACGCCTGAGTAGGTGACTGATTTTGGAGAATCGATGCCCTTAACTCCGGTAGAGATTAACTACTGTGAAATCGTCGCCGCATATGATCCTCCCCCTCCTCAGCATGCTCCTTCGAGCATGGCTTTAGACATCTATTCTCAATCCCCCTGGCTCGGCGAGGCCGATTCACCTGATCCTCTTAAAGAGATTTTCCCTTCTGATGAAGCCATTGTTGAAACAATGTCTCTTGAGGAGCTGCCTTGGAGCGATGGACATCATCGTTCCTCCTTCATTCCTAGCTTGGGGGCAATGTCAGATTGTCTAGAGCGTTTTGCATCTCAGGTTCCCACTCCACCTCTCCAGACGCCCATATTGACACATGAGGTGCTTTCAGAGGGAAACCTGAGCAACATCACTCAAACCATTCCAATCGACATCTCCATTAAACCGGCGATAGTTGAGAACATACACGTGGGAGTAACTTGTTCTCTTGATGAGATACGAGTTTATACTGATCTTTTTCGAGAATTCAGAGACGTGTTCACCTGGTCCTATGAGGAAATGCCTGGGATTGATCCCAGCATAGTAGTGCACGAGATTCCTACCTATCCTGGTGCGAAATCCGTGCGCCAACACCTACGCTCGGTGCATCCTCGCAAAGCCGCTGCCATTAAAGCAGAAGTTGAAAAAATTCTGAACGCGGGCTTCATTTACCCGATTCCCCTCATAGAATGGGTCTCCAACATTGTCTCTGTAGATAAGAATAGGGTACTATCAGAGTTTGTGTCTATTACCTATATATTAATCGGGCATGTCCAAAGGACAACTACCCCACTCCTTTCATAGATCAAATCATTGACGAAAGTGCTGGGAGTGAGATTTATTCCCTGATGGACGGTTTTTCTGGGTATAATCAGATAAATATTCTACCCGCTGATCAACACAAGACTACATTCATCTGTCCGTGGGGTACTTTCGCTTATAAAAAGCTCCCGTTCGGCTTGAAGAATGTTGGAGCTACTTTCCAGCGTGCTATGTCTTATGCATTCCATGACATACGCCATATCGTTCAGCCTTATCTGGACGATTTTCCAGCTCACTCAGCTCGGTGAGAGGACCACCCAGAACACCTCCACCAGATTTTCCTTCGCTGTCGACGCTATAATATCCGGCTCAACCCTCATAAATGCGTCTTTTGCGTGGATTCTGGCCGTCTTTTGGGGTCCATAGTCTCCAAGGACGAGATTCGCCTCGATCCCCTAAAGGTCGAGGCCATTGTCAATCTCCCATCACCATCTTCGTTATATCAATTGCAGAGTCTGTAGGAAAAAGCTAAATTCCTACGACGCTTTATACCGAACTACGCGGAAGTGGCCAAAGGATTCACGCGTCTTTTAAAGTAGAACGTTCCCTTTCATTGGGACAAAATTGCTCAACAATCCTTTGAGAAGCTTAAGACATTACTTGTTAATGCTCCATTTCTTCGGCCTCCAAACTATCACCATGATTTCACTCTATACTTGGCCGCCGCCTTTAGCACCATAGCTATGGTTCTGGTGCAGGATGACGATGATGGAAATGAACACGTTGTTTACTATCTATCGCGGAATCTTCTCGACATGGAAACACGTTACGCTCGCGTCGAGAAGCTAGCTTTAGCAGTTGTAGAAACTGTGCAACGTTTCCGCCACTACATCCTGCTATGTACCGTTACCATGGTTTCGGATTGCAACCCCATGACATATATTCTTTCTTGAAAATTACTGGGGGGAAAATACTCCAAATGGATCGTTATCCTTTAGGAGTTCAACCTAGAGTTTACTACGGCTAAGTCGACCAAATCACTGGTTTTCGCGGATCTTATATGCTCCCTCCCGACAGAATCCCCCCCATCTCATTCTGAAGAACATATTCCAGACGAAACCATCTTCCTTATCAACACTTGTGACCCATGGTATGATGATATTATTGTGTATCTTCAGACATCATCCTTTCGCTCTGAGTTGACCAAAGATGCCCGACGTCGGATTCGGCATCAGTCTCAACCCTACCGCATTGTAGGAGATACATTATACCGGGTTGTAGTAGATTCGGTGCTCCGTCGGTGCTTGACTTTGGAAGAGGCCTAAAGAGTCTTAAATGATTGTCACAGTGGCACCTGTGGCGGTCACATGTCTGGATATGCTACCACCCAGAATATTCTGCGTGCGGGTTACTTCTGGCCGTCAATCTTCAAAGACTGTATTGTTGCAGTCCACAAATGTCATGCGTGCCAGGTTTTTCAGCGCAAGATGCACGTGCCACCCCTCCCTCTGCATCCTGTCATTACCGTTGGCCCTTTCGCAAAATGGGGCATAGATTTTATGACGTGTAACCCTCATTTGGCCGAGGGGCATGCATATATAATCATTGCTGTCGACTACTTTACTAAGTGGGCCGAAGCGATGCCTACACTAGCCGCTGATGGTAAGACAGCTGCCCAGTTCATCTTCAACCATATTATTGCACGTTTCAGGGTCCCTCAGGCCATTGTTACCGATCATGGTACTCACTTTCGAGATTATATGATGGCCGAGATGACATCAAGATTGGGCTTACGACACGATAGCTCAACGCCATATTACCCCCAGGCAAATGGCCAGGTTGAGGCTGTGAACAAGGTTTTGGTCACAATGCTTCAACGAACAGTTGGAATTCATAAGTCCAATTGGCACCTCCAATTGTTCTCAGCTCTATGGGCATACTAGACGTCAGCAAAGAGTGCAACCGGATTCACACCATTCCAATTGGTGTATGGTCTGGAAGCAACTCTTCCGGTTGAGTGTGAAATTCCTTCCTTAAAGCTAGCTGTGGAACTTTTGCCCGATACTTCTCCTAAAGAAGAGCGTCTCTTGTATTTGGAACGGTTGGATGAAACCCGCCGCTTGGCTGCTTTAGTCATTGAAGCACAGAAAAAGCGAGTCAAAGCACGCTTTGATCAATCTGGTTCTCCACGTTCCTTTGTCGAAGGGGACCTTGTCCTCCTATACGACCAAGCGCACGAAAAACTCGGGGCAGGAAAGCTCCAACCCATGTGGCATGGGCCCTACATAGTAAAACGAGTATTGAAGAATGGGGCTTATGAGCTCATTGATTATGAAGGAGTTCCGCTGGCACAGACTAGAAATGGGTTGTACCTTAAGAAATACTACGCTTGAAGTTATTTGTAGTGTGGTGTGTGTACATAGGTGTGTATATTCATTTGTGTGAATGTGTGGTGTGGTGTGCGATGTAAGCGCCTTTCTGCTGATCAGGTCTTCCTGATTGTGCAGATGTCCATTAATCCGTTTGTGGGTTTCGCGGATGGTGCCTCCCGCAGTACCAGGAATTTGTCTTCAGCAGCCTGGGTAATCTATGATCCTGCTGGTGAGTTGGTTAAACTGCAAGGTGTGTGTCTGGGTCCTACTAAAAATAATATCGTGGAATATAGTGCTGTATTGGAATTATTAACCGAGGCTGTGGACCTCGGCATTCGTGAATTACTTGTGTATCTAGACTCACAACTTGTAGTATTACAACTTAACGGGCATTATTCAGTAAGAAATCCATCCATTTTACGTCTGTATTTGCGTATTCATCTGCTGGAGAGAAATTTTGACTATATTACATATCAGCACATACCCAGACATATGAATACATTAACAAATGCAGTAGCTAATTTGGTTCTAGATAGACATTTGCGCAATTTATAAAACATCATCACATGTAAGAAGATCCATCCAGAAATAGGTATGTATATATATATATGTGTGTGTGTGTGTGTGTCGAAATGTTTACATAGTGTGCATCACATAAAATCAAAAAATATACATGTTCGTCTTAATACATCCGGAGACGACATGTCTCTCAAAAAATATATGCATGAAAGAAGCCCTAGGTGTCTAATCCGCATGGTGCTCGTGGTAACATGCTACCACACGCACTAAGTGTCTCAAAAGTCGGTGGAGGCGACTAGGCACTCCCACCGTATGTCTCTGATACGCCATCGGGACATCTGCCAGCCGGGCGTAGTCTGGAATCCCTCGGGCAATCCCCTCAAGGTTCTGGATCAACTCTCCCCCCTCGGCACCCTCCGCCTGAGGGTCAACTGCGGGCTGAGTTCTCCGTGCAATGGGAGACATACCGGCAGATCTCTTTGGGCGGACATCTGCATACACATAAAAATGGTGTTAAAACGGACATGTATTACCAAAAAATCATGAAACATAAAATCAAAAAGAGAGGTCATACCCAACTCCTCGTCCCAGTCACCCCCCTCTGGAAGTGGGAGATCTGGGTCTCCAGTGAAATCGGTCCCGACATAGGGCCAATCCTCGACCACGATCAACTGACGCCGTAACCATCCAAAAAAATCCGGCCTCTAGGACATCTGTTGGCCTCCTCCTAACCTGGGCATAAGTGCTGCCTAGCGAGCCTCCTTGGCTCTCTTGGTATCGGCTCAACAACTATGGCTCCTTGGCTCTGAAATATAGGTAGTCATTCCAGGATGAACGATACCAAAATGGAACCGTAGCCAAACTGCTTCAGTTTGACTTGCTTTCACTTTGTGAGCTGCCTCTTGATATTTGTTGTCACTGCAGTAGCCCAATCAAATAGTGTTGGACTCATACACTCAGCGGCTAGCAGGAGTTGGGCATTGGTTGCCTCATGTGGAGCTTGCGATCTCGCAGCTCGTGTGATGGTGTGTAGCACTACTCTCAGTTCTAGATCCTAGACAGTGTGGATGTCCACTTTCCCGCTTCCTGATCCGGTTCATGCCCCTGGGCACACCCTCTCCATTACCTGCTCCATCTTTTCCATGGATGGTTTGCTGCCTGTCAGGATGGGCACCGGACCTCTGCGCGACAATCCAGTTATGAAATATACGTCGGAAACCTCCAGTTCCAGCACTTGGTCCCGAAGTTTAAAAACTTCTTCATTTTCGTCCCATATACTGACCAAGTGTTGTAGTAGCTCTGGCTGAGCTTGTAAGCAGGGTGTGAGGAAGAATTTCTTAAGTCCACAATTCTTAAGTGCAGTCATGCAGGCTTCATTCTCGATAGCCATTTCATATTCCTCTCCATGTTCCCTCTCCTTCCATTTGATAACCATTTTTGCCTTTATATCTGCATCAACACAATCAAAAATACATTGTTAGATCTCTGGAACATTTGAAAATCCACATAGATAGCTCACATTTTCAAAATTTTGGGCGGAAAATTGCGTTGCGCCATTGGCATGACCTCTTTGTGAAGAAATTTCCATTGGCGCGGGTCCGTGCCCTATACCCGCGCCAATGGAGTGAGCCCTAAAAATTCAAAATGGTTCGCCCAGAAGTCTAAAACATAATAAAAACATATAAAAAATGGATTGGAATGGAGCTTAAGGAAACACCTATTACCTGGAACAAACGCGGAACTGGATAACGTCCCGGATCAGTCATATTCGCCATCAGAAGTTTGCACACAAAATGGACCACTGTTGCTCTCCAATGAGGTAAATAGTAAAAGTAATTTTGGTTTTTACCATTTGAGACTTATTTATAACTTTTTGAAATCTAATTAGGTTTTAAAAGTCATTTTTATTAATATTTTGATATATTTTGTCGAAAATGGATTTTACACTTGCCTTTATGTGCAACAAAAGGTTTTCACGCAACTTAAACGGTGACACGAGTTGTATTTTATACTTTTTCGGACTCAGTAAATACACGAAAAAGTCATTTTGGAGTCATCTTTCAGCTCTTTTCTGACTCTCTAAACATGAAAAGATTGCCAAGGCCCTTGTCATTTCGATCTCGTTAAAGTGGCCCCGAAACGACATCTACCCAGTATACGTTTACCCCTTTTTCAAGTTGGGATAGATTATTTACGAAAAAGGAATACCCTAGCCTATTGCGACTAGGAGGTTTTCTCAGACATAGTTTTCTACCTTTTCGGATCTGAGGAACTATTTATGAAAAGGGACTGTTGGAGTTTACTTTTCCGCTGTCTTTTCAGACTCTCTAAACGTGAAAAGACGCCGAGTTATTCCTGTGTCAGACTCGTTAAACCCTGATGACATCGGATTCAGTCGTAATGACGTTATTCGAGTCGCTCCTTCCTAGGGCTAGTTAAATGTACTAGGATGGGCTTATACAGCAAGCATATGGTATCCTCTTCAAGCTTGTGTAAAAATAAAGAGGTACTCGCCAGAAATGGTGGGGGAAAATGGAACCATAATCATTGTCGTGTAGGCAGTATGTTGCTCTTGAACATGGCACTTGTCTGCATTCGTGTCGGGTTGGGGACATCTCATCTCATTTTCCACTTGCCTCTGTGGGTTTGGGTGATCCTTTTGACCTCTCATCTACTCTTTGCCTTGTCGCCATGACCTCTGATCTGTTGATGTCAAATGCTGCCAAACTCACTGTCGTGCCGTTTATATGTTCAAGAGAAGTTGACCTCTGCAAGTATCAACCTTCCTCTGATTCTCATCTGATATTGATTCAAAAAGACATTATGTTCCTCTGTCTCGCATCGATGAGGTGGGAAACACTATGGCCCACCTTCAATCAAGGTCACTTCCTGTCGACTTCAGCTCATTATCCAGGAAGCTGATCTAGAGGCTCCCTTATGGTACCTTGGAGCCTGCATGCCTCAATGGCAGGTTCTTCGCATTCGATGTGAGGTTTTCATCATTGGCCTCTGATCGAGTGATTCCGTGGGTGTTCGACGTAAGCTCATTGTTCACATGCTGTATATTGTACCTGTAGTACCTTGAGGACCATTGGCATTAATGGTGGTACCTCTTGCATCTGTTAACAGCTTTCATCATTGGCTGGTAATCAGGCCATGTTCTTGCATGTTCGACTTCAGCTCACATATTCACATGCTTGAACTTTTACTTTTCTCGGGTCAAGATGGAGCGCAAGACCCTAGATTCTGCTTATTATAATCTAGGCTGCGATTTTGTGGATTATTATGATTAGTTACATGACTCACTGATTGGATGGCTGTGACCATACCTGAGTCTATTTACCGATCCTCAATAGATGGCTGCGTCCATGCCTCGGATCTGGATTATTACATACTCTGTTATGGATGGCTGCGCCCATACCACTTATATATCATGTATTTGAGATATCAGTTGTACTTCTCTCTGCAGGTTTTCCAACGGTGGTGTTTTCAGTTGGACACATTCTCGTAAAGCATTTCACCCCTCTCTCTCTCTCGGGCCTCATGCTTTAGGGGGCATCTGTTACACAACAATTTTTCACCGTCCCTGCAATTCCCCATCCCGCACAATTGGAGGGCTCATTCCGTGACCTGTGAGCAGTGACATAACTTGAAAAAACTTTCATATCATTCCCCTAAACATGTAATTTCATTGCCCTGAAGACAAATCCTTGTGAAAAACCCTAAAAACACCCCTTTTTGCATTGGCGCGGGTAGCCAGTTCAGTACCCGTGCCAATGGGGGAAATCCTTCAAAGAGGGCGCGCCAATTGGCGCTCTGTCTCAGATTCGCACTCGCGCCAGCCATTTTAAGGAATGTTTTTTAAAAATAAATGGCGGAAGTTTCGTCCTAACTGATCCATAAACTGGTATCTAATTTGAGTTGGGAGGTTTGGCTCCGGATCTCCACGTAGAGGAAGTGGTTTGCCACCTCTCATGGAAGCTTCCTTGAGGATAGGGCAAATCCCATGATTATAGGGATCCCAACTCCCCTTCCTCCATATATAAAAGCTTGCTCATCTCCTCTGCAAGCTAGTCTCCAAGTTCCCAAGAGCCATCAGAGCCTTATGCTGCAAGAGCCTTGATTCATTCCATTAAGGCCAAATCCAAGCAAGGAGATTATTGTCGAGACATCCGAAGAGAGAGGTTTGTCCCATCCCTGACAGGCTTTGTCAAGACGTGTTCCGCTGGCGACCCTCTGAAGAAGAATTCAGCGTCAGGGCTATGGTTGTATTATTCTTTGATTGATTAATGATAAGAGACTATTGGTTATGGTTCCACTCCTGTTGTTGATTATGATGATGAGTTATGTCTTCTCTGACTGACCTATAGTTGCATATACTGGATTTTACGCTTGTGTTTGTTTTGTTTCTTGCATGTGCAGGTGTCCGATCACGAAGATCATGAGGATTGTGATCTGCCAGAGCTAAGGAATGGGAGCACTACTTTCCCTACAAGCGACGGCATTGGATTCCAGGTAAGCCTTCATCGTTAGTTGTTTTATTTGCAATTAGGAACCTGCACTATAGCGTGAACAATTGTTGCTAGACCCGGTCTGGGCTCGTAAGGATCGCCTCTGTCTGTAGAGGGGATTTACCTCCACAATAGAGATGTCTCTGGTTTCTTTCTACCATGCCTCTTCTTCAGTCTTTGAATGAAATCTACATAAGCAGACACTGTCATATGGGACAAGTGACTGAACCACCAATCTCTTGCTTCACCTTCTAGGTGCAATGCTGCAATATCCACAACCTCTATTTCTACTACTAGATATAGCTAAAAGAAGGTATCCAATTCTTCCCTCCAAGCCCTCAATGTGTTGGTGGAAGATCCATCAAATGTAGGAAAGAAGAATCTATGCCTCTTTCTTCTATTGCTACTTCATGATCTTCTTTCTTCTTTGAGTTGCAAGAGCTATTGGAGAGAGAGTTTCTACTTCAAAGCTCTAGGTTGTGCTTTTTACTTGGATAAATATTTACTTAGGGTCTCATGCCCCAAGTCTCCTTCATATTTAGACCAATCCTCTCTTATCAAAGAAAGTGGATCTAGTATAATGTTGTGAATCTTTTTGCTTCTTCGGCTGCTTCTCATGCTGATAGGAAGTGCTTGGAACTTCCTCATCATATATTCTTCTTGGATCCTTCTTTTTCCTTTCTCTCTTCATTTGATTTATCTCCTTGGAGATATCTTGAAAAGATCTAAAGAGAAGAGTGAAAAAATTGCAATCCTCCTTCATGGTGGATCTCTACTATCTGCTTCTTCTTTTGATGAAAAATATGAAGTGTTCACAAGCTGAGCCAAAGATCATGCTCTGATAACATTGTAATATCCCAAAAGGGAGAATGTAGTAATAAAAAAAAAATAGATGAACTAAAACTAAGTAAAAAATAAATCTAAATACACCATCAAAATATACATAATAGTTGAGCCATTTTATTAATTTGGAGGTGGATGAACCAATACAACAGTGCTCAAAATATGAGACACTAAGCTAAAGAGATGGCCTAGGATGACCCTGAAATGATCCCACAAGAGGGATTGCATAACTGCTGGACTGCTGGAAGGAAAAATGCACTGTCCCTACTGCAATTACTGGGACTCCAACTGCCAAAAATATAGAAATGTAGATACAGGCAGTTCTAGAGCTATGATGATGCTAAAAATGTAGATTAGGGCTCTATGATGGATACCCAAGATAACCCAGAAAGGATTTTCCAGATATATCAATCTAAGAAAATCACCCTCTCAGAGCTTCACTATACAACTATTGGGTATGCAAATATGAAGCATAATCTGATTAAAAATGGATGCAATATGATGTACAATTAGATCTATGCTTGAAGGGTTGATCCCTTCACTAGATCCTCAAGCTAGAAGCTCAAGATCTAGCTCCTCCAATATCCTCTACTGAATATGGTTGCTCATCACTCAATAGCTTCAGAAAACTGCACTGTCAGCGAGGGAGGCTCAATAGCCTACTACTGGATATGAAAAATCAGCTCCGGAATGATGGAAACAATGTATACAAAGTGAGGGGATGGTCCCTCACAAGATTTCCAGCTAAAATACTGGAAACTTCCTTCCTCCAATAGATATGCAAGACTGGACCTCGCAATCCTTGAGGGGACTGCTATTGCAAGGAGGTATGAAATGTTGGCCAGAATGTCAAATATGAATGTACAGCTCCTGGAAGAATGATATTTAAGCACAAGGTGAAAGGATGAATCCTCCTCCAGTTTCCTAGTTGAAATGCTAGTCTACAGCCACCACCTCTCAAACCCTTGAGTAGGAATTTCATTATTCTTGTAGCTGGAATCACATATGAGTATGGCTAAAGATGGCACCAATGCCTGATGATGAATATAGCTCAATAGAAACCTTCCCAAAGTAGGCACTCAAAGTCCCCTGTGGGTAAGGGTGGGATTTCCGCTCGGAAAAACCTTGTGCTAAACAACACTACAGAGTTAGCTAAATAGCATAAGCATGCATAGAAATGTCACATGAAAAATCTAGATCTAAACAAATCATAAATAATAATCTAAAGCCTGCCTTTTATTGTGCCTTCATCTTCATTAGATAGATTGTGAGCCTTCCATAGCCCTGGCCACCTCATAACCGTGCTGTACATGTGGCCATTAGCCTCCATGAAGACTACGTTGTCTCTCCATGATCTCCATAATGTTATGCATTTAATTTCCACTCTCTCCATTATGTGCGCATTAGATGCACCATTTCTTCCACTATCTCCTCATAAGTTCTTTATGATCTTACTTTGAATGCACTATGATCTTAGTTGACCTCCTCCATGATCCTCATTATTTTACATTTAAGATCCATGATTTCCACTTTTCCTTTATTTAAGAAGCTGCTCCACTACTCCATAATGTAGATCTAGATCTAAAATATCCACATACACACATCAAAAATGGATTTTATTCATATTTGGGGTTTGTGGGTCCCTCCACCCTCTTATTTACTTAATTAATTATGAAAATTAAGAACTCTAATATTCCAATTATCTTGTGGAAAATTGGGAATATGACATGACCCCAGATTAAGAATAGATCAATTCCAACTGCTGGGCTCTAAATATAGCCCGCTCCTTAGAGAATACCCTAGATAGGGATACATCCTTTGAGATTTATGGCTGTAAGGATTTAAGAAACCACTCAAGAAGGAATTCATTAGGAATTTGGGCTTTAATGAGTCTCTTCCTTATCCTCCATTCTTGAATATGATCAGAAATGTGCGTTTCCTTATCTTGCTGGAAATTTTCCAAGAGATTAGTCTTGACATCATAACGAATAGGCAACTGGAAATGGTTTAGAAACATAGTAGCCAACTTTCCAAACGTAGCAAAACTTCCCCCAGTAAGCTCAATGTACCATTTTGCAGTGTTTCTAATTAGGGTGTGCTAAAATAGTCTCAACCTAATCGAATCATCGATGAGGGAGTTCGAGGAACACCATAAATGGAAAGTGGTAACATGGTCGGCTAGATCCTCACCACTCTTCCCTTCAAATTTTAGAATATATGAGGGAAGTTTAGTAGGGACCGAAGGCCAACTCGGGTTGTATTTGGAAAATTTAGAGTTTCCAAGAACGGTAAGTGCAGAGGAGCTTGAGAATTCCATCCACCAAGGGAAGGATTCCCAAAATTATGAAAAGAATAACTTGGATTTTCTGAGGCACAAGGTTGCCATGGATAGTTCGTAGAAAAATATGAGACACAATAGAATCCTTGTGGCCCAGAATAAATCAGAGCAGGACCCCCTCCCATCGTAGGATTACCATAAACAGGGATATTTCCCCCAATAAAAGTGTTAAATGAAGATGAAACCCCTTGGTAAGGGTTCTAGACATTGGAGAATGGAGAGAAACCCTGAGAAGCACCTACAGAGGAGAAACAAACATTCCCCTTCTGACCATACAAAAAATGATTTCCAGTTCCCAACCTTATAAAATCAGGGTTCTAGCCTTGAAAAGCATTAGAGATTTGGCCTTCGAGAAAAGGATAGAAACCTTGAATTTGAGTGGAGAAAGGAAAAGAGCCTAAGGAAGGGTTCAAATGAGGGATATGACCACTTCCAAAGGGGAAACCCTGAAAAGAAGCTGACCCACTAGCCATAGAAGACATGGGTGTGGATACAACAGAAGCAACAGTGAAGGAAACTGAAGGAATTGCGCTAGAAGGCATTCCAAAATAAAAGGGATCAGAATGGGAAGCAAAATCTTGGATGCCCCCACTCTTAGACGGAATGGAGGTAGAGCCAAACATTGCAGCATTGGGAGTGATAGTCAAAATAGCAATGGTACCTCCTCCCTCAGTTGAAAGAGGAGTATGCTCACTCAAAGCGCTCATAGCCGAAGCTATGTTGCCAACTGTGGCCATCGAAAAGAAGGAGAAAAATGGGGGCTAGCTGGTCTTTGAGACGGAGGCCCAACATATAATAGCACTTCTGGAAAATTAGTAGGAAGAGGAGAGGAAGGAGTAACTGGAGGTTCAGAAATTTATTCCACCTCAACTTCCTCTTCCAGAAATAGGGCTCAAGAAAGGAGTGGAGTACTCCTCTCTAAATCACCATTAGTACTAGGACCACCCATAGAAAAAACAACCCCAAGCGGAGGATCACTCTCCGATGCATTTGCAACTACTGGTTGAAAATCACTAGTAGAATTTCTCCTACGCCTTCTTGAAGAAGGCTCAACATTGGCAGGAGAAAGCCCACATAGCCTCCTCGATCGACAAACCTATCGGTCAACCACTTTTAATACTTATGAGATTTTAAATAGACTCAAAAAGTTAAAAAGATATGGAAATATAGGAGAAAAGAGCACTCTCTACAAAAATTTCCCTAAAATTAAGCATCCTTCAGGTATTTCCACTTCGGGTTATTAGGACCGGACACCAAAATACAAGAAAGCAAATATAAGGACCTTCTGAGAATATTCTAGGGTAATTACACCCCATGCCTACTAGCGAAGGTAACATGAACAATTACGCTGACCTCCTAACAAAAGCCTTTGCCAGTGCAAGTACCTAAGATTTGCAAGGGCACCCTCGAGAAGTACCGATGAGAGTCATGCAATGTCTGCCTCAGGTACCACGAGTATTCCCCCCCACGGTCACTTATGTGATATCTAGGAATAGAAACTATAGGCACTAGTTCGTATCTGCAACAGGGAAAAACGGTCTTTGGTCAAGATTCAACAAATATGAGAGGGGGTATCTCTCTTCTTTGCCTTCAATATCCCTCACGCTTGACACTCTGGAGGAGAGCTTTCCCGGTCCACTTAACGAGGCTGGATCTCACTCATTAATCAACTTCTATGTTTTAAATTTTGAGTGGCCTTGGAGAGTTAACTCTCCACTCACCTATTCCAAGGCCCTATGACCTAGACTAGTTGGTGTATATTAATGAAAACTCAAAAAATTCTAGTTCATTTTAGATTAAGCGCTTGATTTTAATGGTTGTTCTTTTGAAGTCAAGGGTAAACATATAACACAACTTATAATGTTTTGACGCAAAAGAGAAATCAATAGAAACCTACTACATTAATCTGAAACTTTTTATTCGATGAAAGAGATTTGTACTTGGGTTCTATGAAACAACTAAAAAGAAAGAAAAATTTCTTTTCTTTTCAATATCACGCTCACATACTCAAAAAATATCAAAAAGACTAAATATGTTTAACGGTGCAACTGCACTAATGCAAAAACTACTGATGATAAATGCAGATTCTAGGATTACTTTAAAAGGGAAGCAAATGAGTTTTTCGATAAGACTGGTTTGATCACTTTGACACAAAAGTAGAGACTAGCCCACTACAAAACTTCTCTCAAAACCAAGCCACCAGACCAAAATGAGAAACTACAAACTTGCTCCAAGAAGATGAAAACCATAAAACAAAAACCAAAAGTAAAAGCAATAGAAAACACCAATGTTTTTCGAGCCTTTCACTTTTTAAGGAAACAAAAAAATCTCATTGAGACAAGCAAAAAATACCAAAGGCTTCAAATCAAAAAATTGAGCCAACAAGCAACTTCAAATTCCATAATACAACCATGTCACTTTCATGATGGGACTCAACAAGTGGAATGAAGTAACTAAATCAAGAAAATGACTTGAAACAATAGCATAAAACTCCAACAATCACAAAATCTTCAAGAAACCAAGAAGACAACTTCAAGGTTTTCTAGAAAAGCTGATATCAAGAAACAAGAAAAACCAAATAAGCCAACATGCCAAAAAACCAAAAAGTGAAGCAATGAAAAGGCCAATCATGAGTAGACCGACCTAGACTCAATGTTCTAAAATGTTAGGAAAACCAAGAACCTCAGAAATAATTCCGCCACAACTGAAACTTCACCAAGCAAGGAAAACCCTAGGTTGACTAGGTTTTCAAGCAAGAAAGAGAGAAACTGATACACAACACACATAAACACTATCCAGACATATCAGGGGTTTTACAGTAGTGACCAAAAGCAGGAAAAAAGGACTTACAGGACTCTAAAAATCATTTTTTTCATTTTAAACTTGCCATACGCGGATTGGAAATGTGCAACATGGGTGTATATGCGTTTGTGTCAAATGAAACTCACATATAAATGGGTTTCTTTGGACAAAATCATATGTATAATCGATTGTGTACACTAGAAGCTACATTTAGAAAATACAACAAGGAAAATAAAAAATACAAGCCTAATCCAGAATATTAGGGATTTTTCCTCGATGGAAAAAGAACTAACAAGACTGTGAAAGTGATTAGATCAGTCAGGGAACCCAAAATCTAGAGAAAACAACTCGAAATAAGAATTACACGGATGTAATCCCCAGTGGAGTTGCCAATTCTGTTGTGGGAAAAACTACCCTAAGGTCTGGGTTGAGGGACCTAACAGAGCATAATGCATACAAGAAAAAAAATCAATCAAATTAAAAGTCCTAATGATTAAACTAGTAAACTAGGGATAGGTGACCTTGCCCGTATGTCCTATGTTTGAGGTCGTTCCCGCAGGGTGCAAAACCTCTACTTCTCTTGTGCTTCAAGACATGCAATTCACTCAAGAAAAAACACATAGACTTGTTGTACAACATATATATCCTAAATTTTATCATGTTAGATCATACAACATTATAAAGGATAACATGAAATAACGATTGCAAGATCGTTAACATGTATAAGAAGCATATAAGACCATGACATCAGGAAGGGGACAGAGCTTCTTTATTGATGTATGTAAAAATAAAGTGGATATATCACGTGAATTCAACCACAGCTCCAAGTGAAACCTTCCCCTGGATCCATACAACCCAAGCCTCAATGATCTTCTTCCATAAAAGGTGCACAAGGATGCCACATAAAGGAGGTGAACATCTCAAGAAGGAAACAAGGGTTTACTGAACCTAGGAAGTGTAGGAGGCACAGGGATAATCAGAATTGATCTGGGCTATAACAGGCTATAGTATCAATAACATTCTCTCTCCTCCCTTAGGCCTTCCCAATGAGGTGTATTTATACTTCCTCAAATTAGTTTTTCAGTTGGGAAACAGTTTGGCCACAGGCTGGTGAAGGTGGTCTTTAGGTAAAACCCGTAAACCCCACCCAATTAATAGGAAGTTTATACATATTTTTAATATTTTAAATTGTATACATGGGTCAGATATGAGCGGAACTGCATATGAATGTGTGTAAGATAGGGCAGAGTCGCGTATGGAATTCAAAATAATATTTTTTAAGAACATGACCAAGTATGAATAGAAAAGGCTGCTCAAGGCCAATACATAGGTCATCAAGTATATCAAGGTGATAAATGATTCTATAAAAATTATGATTATATGGCTACTATTCCTCATCTTGGAGCACAAACATGTCATTTTTATTTCCAATCAAAATCAACCATGCAACCCAATCAACTACATCATCAAATTATCCATGTCCTACACAATATCTTGCTTAATCCATTCAACACCATCACAATAATAAATTAGTACAACATGCTTAGAGTGATGAACTACAAAATTTACCCACCCTTTGGACGCATTCTATTTCACCTGCATCACTGCAGGACACTTATATTAGGTCCGGGGTAGAAAATGGAAGAAAATTGCAGAAGTTATGGAAGAAAATGAGGTTTCTTCTAGTATGTATCAACAAGCAGATGAAATCAAAAAGACATTAGAAACTCATTTTTCTGAAGAACTTCATGATATGAAAACTGTTATAGGTCAATTTTGGCACCATTCCCAATGACCTGGTTAACTGGGCATCATCTCCAGGACCGATGATCAAGGGTCTATCATTCCCTATCATTTCAGTTGCTACATGCCCTAAGACAAGAAACAAGACAAATCAAACAAGACTTTCATCAAGAAAAGGTTTCCATGGTTTGAAGCTTAATATTTAGCATATGAGAGCTCACCAACGCAGGCTCTAAGGGGCCTAAGTGCATTTCATATGCAGCTAGCCCCATGCAAGGTTGATCTACAAAGCACTTCCCGACATTCAAAGGTGCGTTGGTCACATTGGGAGCGAAATTCTCATTGTTTCGGAATCTCCACTTGGATAGTGCCTTCTAGAAGAGTTCACATGTGTCAAGCTTCAGATCCAAGTGTCCATTTGACATCTACATGATTGGAAACATGTCTTGCCTATTTTTGGAAATTTATTGATTGCAAAACAACCTAAAATTCATCTATAAATTGAGCATAGATCTAAGTGCTTGAGGAGGAAGAATTTGAGTAGAGAAATGCTGGAGAATTTTAAATTGAGAGCTTGATTTGTGAAGCTACTGCTAGAGAGATTTATAATGTGATGAGGCTTGGGAACTTTGCTTGAATGTCTGTTCAAATCAGTCATTAGGTTGTAACCTCTCCTTCTATCATCAATAAAGAGTACTTCTTATTTCTCCCTATATGGATCTGTATTGGAGTTGATTTTCTATATTCCAAGATCTTGGTTGATGTATATGGTTTATGCTTTACTAATTTAGCTAACTAGCTTGAATATATATCTATATTATTGCATCTTCTGCTATTTCAGTGTTCTTTCTTGCAGGAAGCATTCAACTCACAAACCGCTTGAATTTTAAGCTGCAGTGGAAGCAACAGAAGGAGCCATTTTGAAGCGACTGAACAAGTAAGCCTCTAATCCTCTCTGTGTATCTATTTTGAGTTAGGAGAAATAGTTGTATAGCCTTTCACCTGTTGCTCTAGACTAGCACTGGTCTAGGGAAGCATAATTGGCGACTCCACTGGGGAGAATTTCTGTTAGTTCTAGGTGTTAGAGCCTCTGATTTTCTTTGTTTATCCACTCATTAGTTCTTTCACATAAATATTAGACTTTTTCAGAGCTTAATTTGGAAAGAAAGTGAGTTAAAAAGTAACATTTTTCTTTATTTACTGTGCCCAACGCACCCTTAGATAGGACACAGTGCTTTGCAAAGCACTGTCTCCCTTCCAAGCCTACGTTGCAGAGCACTGTCTCCCCTTGGAGATTGCGTTGAATTTTGAAAGTGACCAATTCCCTTGAATTTGACTTTGCAACTTGCCTAAGTTTTGTTTGCTATTGTGTTCTAAAAATTTTGATGCTCAATTGACCAGTGACTCTATATACTTCTTCTCCTTTGACTGAAAATTTGTTTAATGTTGTTTTAAAAAAGTTTTTCTTTATCATTGACAAGTTGATTTCAAAGTACTTTTTATGGTCACATTAAGAATCATTTCCTTTCGAAATAGGAAATTATCGTAAAATCTTCATTTCCTTGATAGGAGAAATTGTTGTTGAAATCCTCGTTTTTCCTTCAAAAAAGAAATTGTCGTTTGTATTCTTCATTTCTCGAAAGTAAAAAGCATTTGAATTATTGATCTAGTGCACCTAGTTTCTTTTCTGCATTCATAACATTAAGGAAACTGAAAATAAAAAATTGCATTTGCATGTAGAATAATTTGTGTTTTGCAAAAAGGAACATTAGGAAATCTGCATTTAGTTTGAGATTCATTGATTTGTTTTGTTCATTGATTTTTTTGCTCTCAAATTATTTGCTCTCTTACCTTAGTAGTTAGGTTCTTCATTGAAAAAGCTAAAAGTGAAAGTTTGTTTATCATTCTTAGCTTGCATTTTAGGAATTTCATACACATCATTGCCGTGAAGCTTTGAAAGGCAAATTGTTAAGTAAGATCAACATAAAATAAATCTCAATTTACTTAACAACACTTTGGAACATTAACAATAACATTTAGAAGGTCTAGGCTAGAGACGTGTTCCGACGTCATAAAACATAGTAGTTATAGTTAACTTGTTTGCGATACATTCTGAGTGTGATACCTCACTCCACATACGTAAGTATATTGTAGCTCGTCCATGTACTTTCAGGTATATCGGGCAGTGTTACAGTACGATAAGTATAAAGGGGTGCTCTCACTGTGCGGTTTCGCATCAGAAAACGCTAATACGGACTTGGGCCTCCACGTACCTTTGGTTATATTTGGGAGGACAAATTTAAGGTGCTACCCATCCATAGTGAACCGAGTCAACCGCCTTGAAATTGTGATACACCGAACACAACATTCGGGGAGATTACCTGCCCGTACTTCTTTGTTTTCTAGGAGGTATTCTACAGTTCACAATTTCTTGGTAAAACTTTTGCCTAGCATTACCCTCTTTTTGTTTATTTATTTTTGGATAAAATAAATTAGTAATCGTGGAAGAACACAATCCTATCCCTCGTCATTTGCGTAGATTAGCTTTAAAACCACCTTTACTACCAGAAGCTACTTCTGGTAGGCGAAGGCGATCATGATCTGCCAAATCAAGTACAATTCGTACCTATGGCGAAACATCATATTCTAACCCAGAGTTAGCTCAAATTGTTTCCACACATCTCGGTTCTTATGCTGTTGTCGAAATAGAGTCTTCACAGCTACCCGTGGTCACAATCCATTCAATCGTTGAGACCATACCTCTTGGACCCGACGTTGTTCAATCACAAATTGATCCAGATCCTATCTCTTCTTTGCCAGAACATCTGAATCCTAAAGCCGAACAACTGGAAGTTGTTCCTACCTTGGTCATCCCACAAAGTTCTGTAGCTATTTAACCTCTTATATCGCACAATCAACCATCTGAAATATATTTTGGCCCTGACAGTGAAGTTCTTCGTCCTAGTTTAATTGTGATTGAAGAAATCCCACAACCTAATACACATTTTTTGGGGGAGACCTTTACCTGTACCAGTCTTTTCCTCAATTGTTTCCATCTGCTTTTGTTGATCCTATTGCCATTCAATCTCCTGTCAAATTTCGAGGGTATACATTTGGTCAAACAACCATGTCTGAATAGCCATCTTCGGTTGGGTCTACTGTTCCAATTACGTCAGCTCCTACCCTCGCTACTTCGTCAATGTTCACAACCTCACCAGAGTCATATTTGCATGGTGGCCCTTCGGTCCCAACACATTACAAATCATTATCTAGCACTTTCTTTGGTGCATCTTCACGTTCATGGTATTTTCCAATGTCATCATCTGGTTTTTTAACTAGTAGTCCTATCGTTAGTACTAAACGACTTGATTCATTACATCCATCATTAGGGCAATATCAAGTCGGTCCTTTTGGGTCAATTCCTTTAAGTACCATATCAACTGGACTCCCAGCATTCGGGGAACAATATTTTCCGTCTTATTATCCTCCTTATGCTGGGGGGAAACCTTTGGTCACCCAATATGATAGTACTCAGTCACTTTTTGGTCAAAGTAATGTTGACATGAATGTTTGTCAATGGTAGCCCACTCTGCCTATCCAACCAAAAACGGTTGTACAATCGTATCAACTGGTTTAACCTATTACACCAACTTCATTACCACTTGTTAATACATCTATACCCCTGTTACAGAATCAAAATATTGTACATCAACCTTATCAGGCAAGTTCTTCAACTCAATATCATCAAATGTTGGGTCCTCAAACTCAAAATCCTTTGGTTAATTTACAACAACTTGTATCAGGAATTATTTATTCACAAGTTGGCGTACCATTTTATGGGGTGTCACAAACACAACCTGGTTATACATATCAACCGAATCCAACTTATACTAATTTGGGTTATAACATTGGTGGATAGACCCCTTGGTAGCCACAGGTGAAAATACCTTAAGCTTCATTTCAACAAGTATCATATCCAGGTTTTGGTCAATGGAATTCTCAAGCATTTGCTATGCAAAATAACCCCTATTTGGGTTACCAGCAGCAGATTCCATATGCTAGTGCTCAAAGACCTGTTGCCCAAGAAATTCCATCTTACCCTGGCTATGCTCAACCTGACCTTAATAGTCAGTTGCCTTTTGTAGCAACCTTGGAATTACCAAATTTAAACCGATTAACTAATGATCTTATAATTATGCTCCTTGGTGGCCGGTGATACCTCATAAATTACCCTCCGATATTACTAAATTCAATGGAAACCCTAGAGAAGATCCGTCGACTCATGTCATGACTTATCATTTATGGTGTTCATCAAATTCCTTGAATGATGATTCTGTTCGACTACGTCTTTTCCAGCGTACGCTTACAGGTCTGGCTGCTAAATGGTACATTGAATTACCTAGAGCTTCTTTTGAAAATTTCATTGCCTTAGCTACTATCTTTTTGACCCATTTCTAGTTACCGATTAGATACGAAACTAGAACGGAACTCTTGACAAAATTCAAATAGACTAATGCTACTCACATTTTAGATCATATTCATGAGTGGCGTCACCGTCGATGAATGGTTAAGACATTTGTTCCCGATAAGCTCCTTGCTGAATGGTTCATTAAGTCCCTATTACCATCTATAACTGAGGATGTGGCTAAAGGTGGCGTCGTCACAGAAGAGCAAGTCATCACTCGTGCCCAGTATTTAGAATTGATTTACACTCATTCTGGCACGCTCTATGAAAAAATTCCTAATGCGCCGTGATCTAATTTCAATGTTCCTCCTCAAATAAAGGACTCTCATGCCGAAGACGACTTGATAGGCACTGCAAACACACACCACGCTACTGCATCTGATCTTGCTCCTACTTCCAAGATTAATGCTGTGTAATTTGACAAAGGCAAAAGTGACAAGCAACCAGGAAGTAAGAAAAAGGGAAAATCAAAGAAAAATCAAACTTCTAACCCGCAGGAAAGATCATTTGATCAACTGTCAGGACCACGGAAACCTTGTTATCCATGCATAATCTGTAACGAGGAACACTTTGTTAGGGATTTTCCTCACCGTGCTAAAGTCTAAAAAATCATCAAGACTTCAAATGCATAAGCTGTGTTGACAGACCCATTTCCAAATCCAGACGGTAATTTGGTTGCTACGGATCTAGCTCCTAGTTCCCAAGTGTTAATGTTATCCACTACAAAAAATTCACAAGATATTTTGGTGTCGACGCGGAATAAAGAATATGGTAGTCTAGCCACTGATCAACCTACTACCTCAACAACAAATCCATCTACTGAATCAGTACCACCTACTGTTATTCCTGAATTGACAATTAAGCCACCAAAGGGAGTAATTCATAAATCGACATATAATCCTCGAGCAAGAGCTGCACAAAATTATAATATAGTTGAAGATTTGCCTCAATCCCCTTTAGCTATGTCTGCTCTTGAGGTATTACAAAATTATCCCTCCCAGAAGCAGGCTTTATTGTCGGCCATTGGTGGAATTGATCCGACTGATTATAATCTTGTTGTCTTTAATCATATGGGCTATGTGCCGCAGCTACTAGCAGAATTTGTGTTCTCCATCCAAGTAAATGTTCTCAATCACCTTGTTCATCACACTATTATTGATGAGGGAGCATCTACGTGCATTATGTCTCTAAATTGTTGGAAGTCACTTGGCTCGCCGCAATTATCACAATCATCAACGACGTTTAAGGCTTTTGATGGAAGAACATATAAACCTTGTGGTATTATCAATAAACTGCATGTTGAATTAGGGGGAAAAACAATGAATATTGATGTTGAGGTTGTTGACGGACCCCTTGACTATAATATTTTACTTGGAAGACCATGGGTATATGCAATGACTGCCATTGTTTCCACATACTTTAGAATGATTTCCTTTCCACATAAAGGTACAATCACAGTCATTAATCAATTATCCTTCTTTGTCTCCGCTTCGCAAGTAACTGGAAGCGTTCCATTTGTTCACTTACCCCAACTAGAAATCCAGAACATTGGTGTAGGACTCTTAAAGGATTCCACTCTTATGGGAACCTTTGCATTACCACCGCCTGCGATGTTGGTAGAAATTGCAAGTATAGAGACTTGCTACATGATCTCTTCCACTCTATCTGGCTTAAGGGAGAGTACGAGTGATTTTGATATTTCTACGTTGGATGTTGTTTTACTGCCCAACCCTATTGAGATGGAATAGCAATCAATCTATTTGGCTTGGGCGGCAAATCCGAAATCAGTGATGCCGAGTGTTTGGGTTGATCGTTCCTTAGATTTTGGTACTCCATCTGATCCATTTTCCTCAAAATTTTTGACAGATGAAAATATTTTGGAAGCTATGATGTCAGACGGAGAACCATGGGAAGATAATCATCATCATTCCCATCTTCCAAATTATGAATAAAATAATCTCAGTGAACTATATCACCCATCCATCAAAACTTTCTTTTCGAATTATTTTCCAATTAATGCAATCAATTATGAGTGAAACTTATCAAATATCGAAGAAACAATTTCTATCGATATTTCGACCAAACCTAGTGTTGTAGAAAATATTCATGTCGGTGTATCTTGTTCTCCATCAGAACTTGATTCATATCGCTCTCTTTTTCGTGAATTTCGTGACGCATTCGCTTGGTCTTACGAGGAAATGCTAGGCATATATACTAGTATAGTTGAACAAACTATTAATATGTATCCTGATGTCAAACCAGTGCGTCAACGACTTCATCCTGTTCATCTGAAGAAAGCCGCTGCCATCAAAGCAGAAGTTGAAAAAATTTTGTGTGCTAGTTTCATTTACCCTGTTCTGCTAACTGAGTGGGTTTCCAATATCGTTCCTATTATGAAAAAGCTAGGAACCATTAGAGTGTGCATTTATTATCAGGATGTTAATCATGCTTGTCCAAAAGACAACTATCCTACTCCCTTTATCGACTAGATTATTGACAACTGTGCAGGATGTGAAATATTTTCTTTCATGGATGGATTTTCTGGCTACAATCAAATCAATATCTGCCCATATGACCAACATAAGACAACATTCATCTGTCCATGGGGCACATTCGCATATCAGAAACTTCTGTTTGGTTTAAAGAACGCTAGGGTAACTTTTCAGAGAGCAATGGATTATGCTTTCAACGACATCAAACACATTGTTCAACCATATCTAGATGATTTACCAACGCATTCATGAAATCAGACTGATCACCCGATGCATTTGAGAGCCATTTTCTTACGCTGCCGACACTACAAGATATTCCTCAATCCACATAAATGTGTGTTTTGTGTTAAATCTGGTCGATTGCTTGGATTTGTAGTCTAAAAAGAAGGAATTCAAATAGACCCACTGAAGGTTCAGGCCATTCTTGATTTTCCTGCACCATCAAACTTACTTCAGATACAGAAACATCAAGGAAATGATAACTTCCTCAGAAGGGTCATTCCAAACTACGCTAAAATGGCTAAAGGATTTACTCAATTATTGAAAAAGGGGGTTCCCTTCTGTTAGACTCCTATACCAATAGGTGTCATTTTTCATGATTGTCTTGATTGAACTATGGAATATGTTCAAACCTTTTTCTTGAGCAAAGGTGTTCCATATTCTTGAAAACCAAAAAATCAAAAAATTTAAAAAATGTAAAGAGGGTATACCCTAAAAGAAAAATCAAAGGGTAAGAAAAATAAAGTGGTCAAAAAAGTGAAAGAAATGAACCCCAAACAAAAATAGACCAAGGAAAGTGTGCAAATCCAAATGCCACTACTATTTCATTTTTGTAATAAAGCAATTGTGTGCAGCTTGTCAAACTTTTGCCACAATTTATGAAGAGTCAAACTGTTTAAACTTGACTCATTCATTTTCAATTTCATGTTGTAGAATAGAGAATAAGTATCTGACCAAACAGTTTAATCTTGGCAGATAAGTAGATAGATAGAGTTAATAAAAGGTGCTCAACAGTTTAATCTGAGCCCTTGGATGTAATAAGGGAAGAATTATATAGATTTATCATGTAAAAGAAAAGAAGATTGATAAGGGTTTTGCAAGTCCAAATGCACCCTAATAAAGAAAAGGAAATGGTAGTGTCAAGTAGATAGGGTAGGTAGATGGTGTTGCAAAGTTTCATATGATGAATGATGGTGCTAAATATGTTTAATCTTTTACCTTCATCAAAAGTACTGAAGAAGAAAATACATTGGAAAATTCATAGAAAGCAAAGTCAGAATCATTAACTTCCCACATCACTTTTTCCCTAAGTTTTTACTAATTTCCCCAAAGTGCTAAGGTATTTGGAGATCAAAGGGGCTCAAGGCATTTCCTTGACTTTTGGAGGGACCGGACCCTCGGCCTGATGATCAAAAAAAACCTAGGTACTTGAATTTATCCATTATCATTCACTTTCAATCTTTTCCTAAGTAAAATCCCATTTTACTTAGGAAAATCATGCAAAATTCCATAAAAATCCCTCAAAATAACTTAATATTCTAAGTTTAAGTGTTGAAGTTGAGATATTGTAATTTAATTCAGAAATTGTCACTTTCTTAGATGTGCAAAGTTTTTTGAGTTCCCTTGTTCCTTTGTCATATTAATGTTTAACTTTAATTATTAACTCCCTAGTGAAAATGCCTTATCCTAAGTATATAACTCCTCTTACATACATATCCCAAAAAACCCCTCTATTAGAAAGTTTAACCAAAGTATTTATTTCCCAATTAAATCTTTAAAAACCCACATTATGGGCCCTTTGGTTAAATATATCATTATGTAATATCCCCGCCCTTATGATAAGTTAATTACATTGGTTAATTTATCATATAATAAAAAACATATATGAGAAAAACTTCAAACATATGGTATATATGTTTAATACAAAAAAAAATAATGAACCCGAAGTTTTATTTTAAAAACCAAAACTTCGGAAAAACCCCATGCCACCGTGGCTTATCCACCCGGCATTCCACCCGACACTTTAACCGTAATGGAATAATACTCCGACCACATGTCACTCGCCCAATGGAATCGCTCCCTCCGCGCTCAATACCACCTTTGCCGATAAGCGGTGCGGGGATTACCGCTTACCGCCCGACCCCTGCCACACGTCAGCCCGTACTGATATGACGTCATTCCTCGAAAAAAATAAAAACCCCCTTTTTGACTTTGGAAATAAAACAAATTTTCGTGTTTTTTATGTCATTTTCGTTATTCGAAAGCGACTGCGCCTTCCGCTACGAAATTCAAATTTTCATTGAAATCCACTGTTCTATCCGATTTCGCTCCAGAATTCTGCCGGACCAGTGTTGGAGCATCCTCTTGCCACCGCCTGATACCTGTTAAAACCCAGTTTGCCTCCAAGAACAGGTATTTATTCTATTGCGCTCCGAACTTCAAAAGAAACTCTGTTTTCCTTGTTTTTCCATTGGATTAGTGATTAAATCTTATCGCTAAGATCATTCCCTGAGGTTTAAAACTGTGAATTCTTCCCCCAAACCTGCAATTGTGCCAATTTCCCTCATTAAAACTGAAATCGCACTCGGTCTGTGAAGAAAACCCAGAAACTTCCATTTTGAATACACAAGAACCAAAATGGAAGCTCCGGTAGCCCTGAACGTAACTCCATTGAATGCCCCCCACAGAGAGTTAGAATATTTGCCCTTAGTGGATAAAGACTTTCAAATTAAAGACTTAGTGTTTGATGAAAGCCCCCTTCGAAGTTATTGTCGCTGCAGAGACGATTATTCGAAGGGATTGGATGTCATTGGATTGTGGGAATCCAATTTCCCGAGATATCTCATCCCCTCAGTCATTATTTTCCCTGAAATTATCCACTATTGCCATTCTAACTATGATCCAACTCAAAGAGCAGTAATGTCCCCTGACCAGAGTGTTCTTTTCCCTATCACGCCTCAAGCTATCAATGCAATGCTACATTTTGAACCTGATCAAGAGCTAGCACGTTTGTCTATGGAAAAACTCATTGAAAAGTCTAATCAATTGACCCCAGAAAAGTTGAAGTGCATCTGCCAGAATTTTATGTTGCCTGAGCATCAACCTAAGGGACATCCTCCCTATGGTTTTTATTATTTCAATAAGTTGGGAAGGCTCATCCTAAATATGATATCTTTTGTCTTGGGTTTCAATACAAGTGAATATGTTGATGAAATAACTCTGGTTTTGCTGTCCATTTTTACTCCTGGGCAACCTCCTGCAGTTAAATATGACTTTGCTTCTTTCATAGCCAATAAAATCCATGACCAGTTCATGAGGCTAGATGATGAGAAAGTGTTTAAATATTCCTTAGTTATTTATCATCTCATTATCTTTTATCAATCAGAGAAGTTCCCTTTCCCTGTTAAAAAGCTTGATGCCAAGGGAAACCCTAGGTCAGTTATATTTTGGTCTCCCATAATTCACTCTTCCTATGATTCTCCCTATTCCTATGCTGAGTTCATCGATCTTTTTGTATATCCTGCAACTACCTTGTTGACAGGAATTCCTCCTCCAAGGCTCAGTAATGAAATCAAGAAGACCTTGCAACTTTCAAGGACTTATAAAGTTGGAGATTGGTATTTATATCAAAACCATTCAGTCATCAGAATCTATGGATGTGAATTACATCCATTCAAGTTGCCAAGATATGTGCCCATGAGAATTTTTGTCTTGGAATACTTCAGGCAAATGAATAATTCAGATATGATCCATTTTTGTAGTGTGAAGAAGAAAGCCCAACTAAAGATCAAAAGTCAATTAGGTCCCTACATATGCAACTCTAGGGATGCTGAGCACGAAGCAGAAGTTATACTACAAAACCATTGCAAGTTCCAAAGAAGTTTCCGTTGGGTTCCTTATGATCCATTTGGTTTTATCTGTGAAAAGAGAATAAAGAACAAATCATCCCCTTACATACACCACAAGATTCCTGAAATAGAACAATATGCAAATCAAGATGAATGGGTTGAAGTAACACTAGTTGAGGAAGAAAGTGAAGCAGACAAAATGAACAAAATTTTGAAAGATCTTGAGAAGAAGTATGACCTAGAATCTTTTGGTCAAGTGTAGGTACCTCACATTTGCACTTCTTCAGCAGCAAATCTACAGCAGAGATTACAGGAAGGCAGTTCATCAGTTGCAACAGAGTCAAAAGGCAAAGGAAAGGAACCTGAGATACAGGTCATTGAAACTTTAGTCATGGCAGAGAAACCTCAAACCTCCAAAGCACCTAATCAAACACAAGTTTCTCCCATTCAAGTAAATCATCCCGAAGTTTCAGGATTACAAACTCCATCCAATGTAGAAATGAGCAAGAAAAGGCAGATTCTAGATACTACTCCTCCCAAAAAATCCGCGGAGATACATCAAGCCAAAAAACAGAAACCAGATCCACTTCCAGATGTGGAAATCATTGATGAAATATTTGATTATGGAAGGGAAGACAGTCAACTAACTGGCACAGTTAGTGAAACAAACACAGGCCAGAAAGGAAAAGCTTTGCAAAAGCAATTAAGTACTGAAGTATCTTCTTTTAGGCCACCTAAAACAGATACAGGGGATATAAAAAGAACTTTCATTAATATAAAGGCAAAGAATGATCCATTGAGAATGAAAGTATATGATCAATATCTGAAAATGGCTCCACATAATCAGGAAAGGTTAATGTCAGCATTTTACATTTCACAAGGCAAAATGATGATGAGCCACTTCAAGTCCAAGGTGCCAAAACCCATGACAGCGGCTGATTATATTAGGACCAATTTTGAGGTCCTGGCTAAATACATTCATCCCTTGGACCAGATAGAGCTGCATAAACAAACTGGGGAAATGGTGTATTCCACTCTTACTGATAAGGCCATGGCAGCCTTAAGGCTGCAAGATTCTTTAAATAATACAAGCACCCAATTGCAAATTGAGAAGGCCTCTTCTCAGGCCAAAGATAACAGAATAAAGTCTCTGGAAGACATAATCATCAGTTTGGGTCACAACCACAAAGATATCAAAAGCATTGAGGCATTAATCAAGAAGAAAGATGGTGACATAGCTGCACTGAGAAAGCAGCTGAAATTTCCAGCCTCAAGGCATCCCCAGACCCAAGAAGTTTTGAAGGGAAATTCACAAGAAGAGATAATGGAGTTGCTCTTAAAAGTGACTGAGCAACTAAGTGAAACTGAGAAAGAATTGGAACAAGCTTTACAGGAAAAGGAAGCTATCAGGAAGGCATCCATCACAGAAGCTACTACAACCACAGGTACTACAACAGCAGATCAACAAATACAACCAGCGCAGGTAAAATTTTCTGGTCTGAGTTCTGATGAATTGATAAAACAAATGGAAAGTTTACAACTAAGGGTCACAGAACTTCAAACCACAAAATTGTAGTTAGTAAATTTGGAGCAGAAATATGACACTTATAAAAAGACTGTTGCTGATAATACCAGGGAAATAAAAATGTTAGAAAAATTGGTTAAGGCTTTAGAAAAAGACCTTTCATTAGAAAAGCCTTTGAGGGAAATAAATGAAATTCTTTGGGGTAATATAATTGAGTTAATAAAAGGTATTTGGCCCTCTGTTCAAGCAATTTTTGAACAAAATGACTTGATTAAAGGAGCTCAGGAAGAAATAAACAGAACAAGAAATGAATTAAGAGGCAGACCTAAGCAGGCCAATCAACTTATTCAATTTTTGAACACCCGGACTAAGCAATAGCTTGCAGTATTAGGAATTGAGGACAGGACTCGCACTGTTTTGGAAATAAAAAGAGTTTTCATCAAAAGAACTTTTATGCAGAATTTGGAAAGGAAGTGCTAAGATATTTTAGCTGATATTAATACTTTCAGAGAAAAATTTCAGGTTTTGTTGGACAGTGGGTTACCCAGTCCTATGCTCTCAGAGGACCAGATAATGGACCTGGAAACCTATGTAAAGAAAATAAATATCCATGCTCAAAATAACCCTGCTTGTTCTATCAGTTTGCCAGAAGAAACGTTGCCAACAGGGAGAAATCTCTATGACAGATTGAAGAATTTATTTCATCTTGAACATGAAATAAAGTATTTATTCCCTGATCAGCCCACTTTTTACAAACTCACAGAAGCCGATGAGACATTGAGAAAACTCAAAAGGACCGTAATAGCAGAAGATCAATGGTGGAATGACTTATTGGAAATTTTATGAAATTTATCTTCAGGTTGAGAATTTTATCTTTTTACTATTATGTAAGGGATAAAAATGAGCACAGATGAAAGAGTGTCAGTTACACAGGTTAAAGAGTATCTGTAGAAACAAGGAGTGTCAAACAAGCAAAAGAATTACTCCAAGGGACAGCATCGAGCCCTATTATAGCACCTGCCTCCGGCACGTCCTCAAAAGCGGGAAACAACACACCAGCAATTACTTTTTGTCCTATTTATGAGACCATTTGTCTCCTTTTTATTGTAACTTACTCATTAGTCACCCACGATTATTGGCTAGGTTAGTGTGAGATTTTTTCAATTATTTTTTGTATAAATAAACCCTCAAAGAGAGTATTGAGGGTGGATTCTATTACTTTGCTGTGACATTGAAGTTTTTGGAATAAAAGAATTTTGGAGAAATTTATTTGTGGCTTACTGGATGACAATTTGAAGCTCAGGACTTTTTGCAGGATTCATGTGTCGGACTGCAGTTCAATAAGTCTTTCTATCCTATGTTTTAAGTTTTATATCTGTTTATAATATCATTATGTCTATTTCTGAATAATTTACATAAATGATTGAATTAGAATTTACTTAATTGTACTCCGATTTCAGATGTGATTATTCTTAATGTTTTCCTCTAAATTGGTTATAAGCACGAATTCTTAAATGCTCTTGCTTTGCTAATTTAAACATTCTTGATTACTATAATAAAGAATTCTTCACTGCTCTTTGTTTGTAATCATTTCATTTCTTTCTTTTGAACATGGTGAAAGATTCTTAACTGCCTTTCATTCTTTCAAACTCATTCCATCCACTTTAAATTTAAGGATTGTTCTTTGTTTGGCTATCTTGCCCTGCAAAGCCATCTTGTGTGAAGACTAGAAATCCAGTAAAGCCATCCTTTGACTCCATAGCCCAATGGACTGAAAATCTTCAACCTTGCCCTTAGTTGACGGATTCCACCATTCAAACAAAATCAAAACTCTTGGATATATAACTAGCCTAAAACTTTCTAAGAACAAAGATAAATCATAAAGAGAGAGCCCTCTCTGGATGCAGATTGGCTAGATTCTGCATCTGAAGGTTGGTTTATGGTTACCTCGGGTATACTTTCCTTTCCCACAACTTCAAGGAAAACCTGAGTGATAACATAGTTGCGACCATACTGGGGACCTGAATCATTTTTATTTGTTAATATTGTTCACTTATAAGATATAGACAGAGTCTGAAGATCAGCCAGGTAGCCTTTGAAATTGCTTTTGCTCTGCAATTGCAAAAGTAAATAAATGCTGCTTCAGTCTATCTCTGATTTAGCTTATACATTGAACCTTAGTTTCAAATGTTTAATCAGACTCTCTAGTTTAATAAATCTTTGAGAAAATTTTAATTAAAAAACTTAAATTTCTTAAAGAAATCATAGAAGTTGTTTTGAAAATTCATAAAAAAACAAAATAATCATAAAATACTCAAAATTTGGTTTCCTGAAGAACTAAATTTTTCTTCAGAATTGTTTTACAGGTTTAGATCTGATCTATGATGGTGGACAGGGATCAGACACACAAAGGTTAAAATCATCCACCTGGCGACTCCAAATCAATTTCAGAATCAAGACTCCACTGGAAGAATGAACCTCAAAGAACAATATGGAAAGATCAGGCTTTCAACTTGGATTGTTATCCAAGACATTATGTTCTTTATAAATTGATAGAGTTTTCCAATGTATATTGTATTTTAGAGAAGATCTTAGAGTAGTTTTTAATTTATCTCTTTTGAAAATTGTAAATATAAAATCTCCATGCACATTTGAGCATCACTCTTCTGACTCTTTTGATATCATTTTCCAATCAAGACACTGTTGATCAAAGATCCAGAGCTTCAAGTTTCAGAGCAATTCCACAACCAAATAATCCATATTCCAAAGCATTAATAGTGATACAGGATGACAGGGTTTGTAGAAAATCTTTCATCTGATGAAATTTTAAATGAATTCAGGGATGAGCTATCAAAATTTCAGCTTGATGAAGATTTTTTAAGAGTTGTATTTATAATTGTCAAAATAATAAAATAATCTCATGAAACTAAAAGGTGTTTTCTTAATTTAGTTGTTGAAAAATATGAAAATGAAATTAAACTTTTGCATTCTCAAATTCAGTTATATAATTTTCGAGATCCTAAAGAATTCTTACAAAATCTTCCTTCTCCAAACCATGAGGAAATTGTACTATCTTTTGATTTGCAAATTGAGGATGATTATGCTTTCAAGAGAAAAACTGAAGAATTAGTTGCAGGGTTTAGTATTGAGGATACAGCTGATCAATTAGTCATTGAAGGCCTAGAAGTAAATAACATACACCATGCTTTTATTGATCCTATAGCAAATTATATGGAGAATATTTTTACCTCAAATCTGCAAACATGTTTTCTCTATAAGGATCAAATACATCAATCTAAGGGTCTTTATATATCACAATTTCGATTATGTGGGTACATGATCAAATTAGGCTTCTCGATTTCACATCTACACCTGCCTAAAAGTTCATCAGGCTTCTAATTGTTTGATTGGCTTATTGGTATTTGTAATAATCATCCTACTGTTACTTTTAGTGGAGCCATATATAAGAAAGCATGTATCAATTTTGAGCATTTTTTTTAAGTTTTCAATTTTCAGCTAGTTTTTCATTAAGTTGGTTTGAAAAATTTTGTGTGTTGTTTTAGTTTCAGATCAGATTTCAGGTTGCAGAAAAAGGACTATATTCAATTCAAGATTTTCAACCACAACAAATACATGTTTGGGATTGGAACAAGGCAGAAGATTTCCAACTGGGAAACAAAGTTTTAAGTTTGGAGTGGATAGTAACCTACTGGAGTTGAAGCCCGAAGAGAAGGCCCTAAGCTTCAGAAATTTTACTGTCATACATACAGTAAAGAAACAAGAAAGAGAAGATTTCATGGTTCAGTTGAAGACATTTTAAGGCATCTGACCTGCTGTTTTTGACTTTTCACCAGGAAAAGCCATCCCCAAGTGGAGCCAGTGTTAGACTCCTATACCAATAGGTGTCATTTTTCATGATTGTCTTATTGAACTATGAAATATGTTCAAACCTTTTCTTGTGCAAAGGTGTTCCATATTCTTAAAAGATCAAAAAATAAAAAATAAAATTTAAAAAATGTAAAGAGGGTATACCCTAAAAGAAAAATCAAAGGGTAAGAAAAATAAAATGGTCAAGAAAATGAAAGAAATGAACCCCAAACAAAAAGGCCCAAGAAAGTGTGCCAATCCAAATGCCACTACTATTTCATTTTTTGTAAATAAGAAATTGTGTGCAACTTGTCAAACTTTTGCCACAATTTTGAAGAGTCAAACTGTTTAAACTTGACTCATTCATTTTCAATTTCATGTTGTAGAATAGAAAATAAATATCTGACCAAACAGTTTAATCTTGGCAGATAAGTAGATAGGTAGAGATTAATAAGAGGTGCTCAACAGTTTAATCTGAGCCCTTGGATGTAATAAGGGTAGAATTAGATAGATTGGCCATGTAAAAAGAAAAAGGTTGATAAGGTTTTGCAAGTCCAAATGCACCCTAATAAAGAAGAGAAAATGGTAGTGTCAAGTAGATAGGGTAGATAGATGGTGTTGCAAAATTTTATGTGATGAGTGATGGTGCTAAATATGTTTGATCTTTTACCTTCATCACAAGTACTGAAGCAAGAAATGCACTAGAAAATTCAAAGAAAGCAAAGTCAAAATCATTAACTTCCCACATCACTTTTTCCCTAAGTTTTTACTAATTTCTCCAAAGTGCTAAGGTATTTGGAGATCAAAGGGGCTCAAGGCATTTCCTTGACTTTTGGAGGGACCGGACCCTCGGCCTGATGATCAAAAAGACCTAGGTACTTGAAGTTATCCATTATCATTCACTTTAAATCTTTTCCTAAGTAAAATCCCATTTTGCTTAGGAAAATCATGCAAAATTCCATAAAAATCCCTCAAAATAACTTACTATTCTAAGTTTAAGTGTTGAAGATGATATATTGTAATTTACTTCAGAAATTGTCACTTTCTTAGATGTGCAAAGTATTTTGAGTTCCCTTGTCCCTTTGTCATATTTACATTTAACTCTATTTACTAAATCCCTAGTCAAAATGCCTTATCCTAAGTATATAACTCCTTTTATATAAATATCCAAAAAACCCATCTTATTATAAAGTTTAACCAAAGTATTTATTTCCCAATTATTCATTGAAAACCCACATTATGCACCCTTTGGTTAAAATATATCATTATGTAATATCCCCGCCCTTATGATAAGTTAATTATATTGGTTAATTTATCATATAATAAAAAACATATATGAGAAAAGCTTTAAACATATGGTATATATGTTTAATACAAAAAATAATAAACCCGAAGTTTTATTTTAAAAAACCAAAACTTCGGAAAAATCCCATGCCACCGTGGCTCATCCACCTGGCATCCCACTCGACATTTTGACAGTAATGGAGACCCGCGCACAAAGTTCCTTACCCCGACCCTTTATAATTATGGGATTAATTAGTTATCAGGACTAATTAATAACCTTTTCTCCACCAATTATGTGCCACCCGGAATGATTAATTAAACACTAATTATGTCGGGCCCGCGTGATAACTACCCCACCATCTCCCCTTCCTTTCCACCATCCGATCTCCCCCTCCAAAGATCAACGGTCCACATCAATTCCGCCAGCCGTCCCTTGTCATATCATTAACGCGCGGGGGCTTGGTGGTATTGGACTAGTCCTTCGTCCATGTGTCAATGCTCCAATGGAATCGCTGCCCTCTCGTTTAATACCACTCTTGTCCATAAGCGGTGCGGGGATTACCGCTTACCGCTCGACCCCTGCACACGTCAGCCCATACTGATATGACGTCATTCCTCGAAAGAATAAAAACCCCTTTTTTTACTTTGGAAATAAAACAAATTTTCGTGTTTTTTATGTCATTTTCGTTATTCAAAAGCGACTGCGCCTTCCACTACGAAATTCAAATTTTCATTGAAATCCACTGTTCTATCTGATTTCGCTCCAGAATTCTACCGGACCAGTGTTCGAGCATCCTCTTGCCACCGCCTGATACCTGTTAAAACCCAGTTTTCCTCCAAGAACAGGTATTTATTCTATTGCGCTCTGAACTTCAAAAGAAACTCTGTTTTCCTTGTTTTCCACTGGATTAGTGATTAAATCTTATCGCTACGATCATTCCCTGAGGTTTAAAACTGTGAATTGTTCCCCTGAAACTGCAATAGTGCTAATTTCCTTCATTTAAAACTGAAATCACGCCCGGCCTGTGAAGAAAACCCAGAAACTTCCGTTTTGAATCCACAAGACCCAAAATGGAAGCCCCGGCAGCCCTGAGTGTAACCCCACTGAATGCCCCCCACAGAGAGTTAGAATATTTTCCCTTAGTGGATAAAGATTTTAAGATTAAAGACTTGCATTTTGATGAAAGCCCCCTTCTGAGTTATTGTCGCTGCAGAGACGATTATTCGAAGGGGCAAGATGTCATTGGGTTGTGGGAATCCAATCTCCTGAGATATCTCATCCCCTCAGTCATTACTTTCCCAGAAATTATCCACTATTGCCATTCTAACTATGATCCCACTCAAAGAGCTGTAATATCCCCTGACCAGAGTGTTCTTTTCCCTATTACTCCCCAAGCTATCAATGCAATGCTACATTTTGAACCAGATCAAGAACTAGCACCTTTGTCTATGGAAGAACTGATTGAAAAGTCTAATCAATTGACCCCAGAAAAATTGAAGTCCATTTGCCAGAATTTCATGTTGCCTGAACACCAACCTAAGGGCCCTCCTCCCTATGGTTTTTATTATTTCAATAAGTTGGGAAGGCTCATCCTAAATATGATATCTTTTGTCTTGGGTTTCAATACAAGTGAATATGTTGATGAAATAACCCTGATTTTGCTGTCCATTTTTACTTCTGGGCAACCTCCTGCAGTTAAATATGACTTTGCTTCTTTCATAGCCAATAAAATCCATGACCAGTTCATGAGGCTAGATGATGAGAAAGTGTTTAAATATTCCTCAGTTATTTATCATCTCATTATCTTTTATCAATCAGAGAAGTTTCCTTTCCCTGTTAAAAAGCTTGATGCCAAGGGAAACTCTAGGTCAGTTATATTTTGGTCTCCCATAATTCACTCTTCCTATGATTCTCCGTATTCCTATGCTGAGTTCATCGATATTTTTGTATATCCTGCAACTACCTTGTTGACAGGAATTCCTCCTCCAAGACTCAGTAATGAAATCAAGAAGACCTTGCAGATTTTAAGGACATATAAAGTTGGAGACTGGTATCTATATCAAAACCATTCAGTCATCAGAATCTATGGATGTGAATTACATCCATTCAAGTTGCCAAAGTATGTGCCCATGAGACTTTTTGCCTTGGAATATTTCAGGCAAATGAATAATTCAGATGTGATTCATTTTTGTAGTGTGAAAAAGAAAGCCCAACTCAGGATTAAAATTCAACTAGGTCCCTTCATATGTAACTCTAGGGATGCTGAGCGAGAAGCAGAAGATATACTACAAAACCATTGCAAATTCCAAAGAAGTTTTCGTTGGGTTCCTTATGATCCATTTGGTTTTATCTGTGAAAAAAGAATAAAGAACAAATCATCCCCTTACATGCACCAGAAGATTCCTGAAATAGAACAATATGCCAATCAAGATGAATGGGTGGAAGAAACACTAGTTGAAGAATAAAGTGAAGAAGACAAAATGAACAAAACTATGAAAGATCTTAAGAAGAAGTATGACCTAGAATCTTGTGGTCATGTGCAGGTATCTCACATTGGCACTTCCTCAGCAGGACATATACAGCAGGGATTACAGGAAGGCAGTTCATTCATTACAGCAGAGTCAAAGGGTAAAGGAAAGGAACCTGAAATACAGGTCATTGAAACTTTAATCATGGCAGAGAAACCTCAAACCTCCAGAGCACCTGATCAAACACAAGTTTCTCCCACTCAAGTAAATCATCCTAAAGTTTCAGAATTACAAACTCCATCCAATATAGAAATGGGCAAGAAAAGGCAGGTTCTAGATACTACTCCTCCCAAAGGGTCCTCAGAGCTACATCAAACCAAAAGGCAGAAACTCAATTCACCCCAGGAAGTGGAAATAATAGATGAGATGTTCGATGATGGAAGAGAAGATAGTCAACTAACTAGTTCTGTTAGTATGACACACACAGATCAGAAAGGAAAAGCTTTGCAAAAGCAGTTGAGTACTGAAGTATCTTCTTTTAGGCCACCAAAAACAGATACAGGGGATATAAAAAGAACTTTCATTAATATAAAGGCAAAGAATGATCCATTGAGAATGAAGGTATATGATCAATATCTGAAAATGGCTCCACATAATCAGGAAAGGTTAATGTCAGCATTTGACATTTCACAAGGCAAAATGGTGATGAGCCACTTCAAGTCCAAGGTGCCAAAACCCATGACAGCAACTGATTATATTCGGACCAATTTTGAGGTCCTGGCTAAAAACATTCATCCCTTGGACCAGATAGAGCTGCATAAACAAACCGGGGAAATGGTGTATTCCACTCTTACTGATAAAGCCATGGCAGCCCTAAAGCTGCAAGATTCTTTTAATCACACAAGCACCCAATTGCAAATTGAGAAGGCCTCTTCTCAGGCCAAAGATAACAGAATAAAGTCTCTGGAAGACATAATTATCAGCTTGGGTCACAACCCCAAAGATATCAAAGGCATTGAGGCATTAATTAAGAAGAAAGATGATGACATAGCTGCACTGAGAAAGCAGCTGAAATTGCTAGCCTCAAGGCATCCCCAGACCCAAGAAGTCTTGAAAGAAAATTCACAGGAAGAAGTGATGGAGTTGCTCTTAAAGATGACTGAGCAATTAAGTGAAACAGAGAAAGAATTGGAACAAGCTTTGCAAGAGAAGGAAGCTATCATGCAGGCATCCACCATAGAAGCTACTACAACCACAGGTACTACAACAGCAGATCAACAAACACAGCCAGCGCAGGTAAACACTTCTGGTCTGAGTTCTGATAAATTGATAAAACAAATGGAAAGTTTACAACTAAGGGTCACAGAACTTCAAACCACAAAATTGCAGTTAGTAAATTTGGAGCAGAAATATGACACTTCTAAAAAGACTGTTGCTGATAATACCAGGGAAATAAAAAGGTTAGAAAAATTGGTTAAGGCTTTAGAAAAAGATCTTTCATTAAAAAAGCCTTTGAGGGAAATAAATGAAATTCTTTGGGGTAATATAATTGAGTTAATAAAAGGTATTTGGCCCTCTGTTCAAACAATTTTTGAACAAAATGACTTGATTAAAGTAGCTCAGGAAGAAATAAACAGAACAAGAAATGAATTAAGAGGCAGACCTGAGGAGGCCAATCAACTTATTCAATTTTTGAACACCCGGACTAAGCAACATCTTGCAGTATTAGGAATTGAAGACAGGACCGACACTGTTTTGGAAATAAAAAGAGTTTTCATCAAAAGAACTTTTATGCAGAATTTGGAAAGGAAGTGCTCAGATATTTTGGCTGATATTAATACTTTCAGAGAAAAATTTCAGGTTTTGTTGGACAGTGGGTTACCCAGTCCTATGCTCTCAGAGGACCAGATAATGGACCTGGAAACCTATGTAAAGAAAATAAATATCCATGCTCAAAATACAACTGCTTGTTCTATCAGTTTGCCAGAAGCAACGTTGCCAACAGGGAGAAATCTCTATGATAGATTGAAGAATTTATTTCATCTTGAACATGAAATAAAGTATTTATTCCCTGATCAGCCCACTTTTTAAAAACTCACAGAAGCCGATGAGACATTGAGAAAACTCAAAAGGACCGTAATAGCAGAAGATCAATGGTGGAATGACTTATTGGAAATTTAATGAAATTTATCTTCAGGTTGAGAATTTTATCTTTTTACTATTATGTAAAGGATAAAAATGAGCACAGATGAAAGAGTGTCAGTTACACAGGTTAAAGAGTATCCGTATAAACAAGGAGTGTCAAACAAGCAAAAGAATTACTCCAAGGGACAGCATCGAGCCCTATTATAGCACCTGCCTCCAGAGCGTCCTCAAAAGTGGGAAACAACACACCAGCAATTACTTTTTGTCCTATTTATGAGACCATTTGTCTCCTTTTTATTGTAACTTACTCATTAGTCACCCACGATTATTGGCTAGGTTAGTGTGAGATTTTTTCAATTATTTTTTGTATAAATAAACCCTCAAAGAGAGTATTGAGGGTGGATTCTATTACTTTGTTGTGACATTGAAGTTTTTGGAATAAAAGCATTTTGGAGAAATTTATTTGTGGCTTACTGGATGACAATTTGAAGCTCAGGACTTTTTGCAGGATTCATGTGTCGGACTGCAGTTCAATAAGTCTTTCTATCCTATGTCTTAAGTTTTATATCAATTTATAATATCATTGTGTCCATTTATGAATAATTTACATAAAGGATTGAATCAGAATTTACTTAATTGTACTCTGATTTCAGATGTGATTATTCTTAATGTTTTCCTCTAAATTGGTTATAAGCACGAATTCTTAAATGCTCCTGCTTTGCTAATTTAAACATTCTTGATTACTATAATAAAGAATTCTTCATTGCTCTTTGTTTAAAATCATTTCATTTCTTTCTTTTTGAACATGGTGAAATATTCTTAGCTGCCTTTCATCCCTTCAAACCCATTCCATCCACTTTAAATTTTAAGGATTGTTATCTGTTTGGCTATCTTGCCCTGCAAAGCCATCTTGTGTGTAGAATAGAAATCCAGTAAAGCCATCCTTTGACTCCATAGCCCAATGGACTGAAAATATTCAACCTTGCCCTTAGTTAGCGAATTCCACCATTCAAACAAAATCAAACTCTTAGACTTATAACTAGCCTAAAACTTTCTAAGAACAAAGATAAATCATAAAGAGAGAGCCCTCTCTGGATGCAGATTGGCTAGATTCTGCATCTGAAGGTTGGTTTGTGGTTACCTCGGGTATACTTTCCTTTTCCAAAACTTCAAGGAAAACCTGAGTGATAACATAGTGGCGACCATACTGGGGATCTGAATCATTTTTATTGTTAATATTGTTCACTTATAAGCTATAGACAGAGTCTGAAGATCAGCCAGGTAGCCTTTGAAATTGCTTTTGCTCTGCAACTGCAAAAGTAAATAAATGCTGCTTCAGTCTATCTCTGATTTAGCTTATACACTGAACCTTAGTTCAAATGTTTAATCAGACTCTCTAGTTCAATAAATCTTTGAGAAAATTTTAATCACAATCTTAAATTTCTTGAAGAATTTGCTGAAGTTGTATTTTCTTTTCATTTTAAAAACAAAATAATCATAAAATACTCAAAATTTGGTTTCCTGAAGAACTAAATTTTTCTTCAAATTTTTTTTACAGGTTCAGATCTGATCTATGATGGTGGACAGTGATCAGACACACAAAGGTTAAAATCATCCACCTGGCGACTCCAAATCAATTTCATAATCAAGACTCCACTGGAGGAATGAACCTCAAAGGACAATATGGAAAGATTAGGCTTTCAACTTGATTGCTATCCAAGACATGTTCTTGCAAATTGATAGAGCTCAATGAATATTGTATTTTTAATTTATTTCTTTTGAAAATTGTAAATATAAAATATCCATGCACATTTGAGCATCATTCTTCTGACTCTTTTGATATCATTTTCCAATCAAGACACTGTAGATCAGAGATCCAGAGCTTCAAGTTTCAGAGAAATTCCACAACCAAATAATCCATAGTCCAAAGCATTAATAATGATACTGGATGACAGGGTTTGTGGAAAATCTTTCATTTGATGAAATTTTAAATGAATTCAGGGATGAGTTATCAAAACTTCAGTTTGATGAGGATTTTCTAAGAGATTTCTTTCTTCCTTTTAAATCAAGAAAATGTTCTCCTCGAGTTAAAAAATGGCTTCTTGATATAATTTCTGAAAATTATGAAAATGAAATCAAACTTTTGCATTCTCAAATTCAGTCATACAATTTCCGAAATCCTAAAGAATTCTTTGAAAATCTTCCTTCTCCAAAGCAAGAGGAAATTGCACTATCTTTTGACTTGCATATTGAAGATGATTATTCTTTCAAACACAAGACTGAAGAAATAAGTTCATGGTCTAATATTCATAATTCAATTGAACAATTAGTCATTGAAGGCCTAGAAGTAAATAACATACATCATGCTTTTAATGATCCTATAGCAAATTATATGGAGAATATTTTTACCTCAAATCTGCAAACATGTTTTATCTATGAGGACCAAATACATCAACGGTGGCCTTTATATATCACAATTTTGATTATGTGGGTACATGATCAAATTAGGCTTCTGATTTCACTGACAATCAGTCAAGAAGTTCATTTGTTTCTGCAGTTTCTTGATTGGCTTCATTGGCATTTTTGTATTACCTGATTCAATAAGATTTTTAGTAGATTAGAGTAGTTAAATGGGTGCTAATAAGCTCAGAATTTTGAGCATTTTTTTAAGTTTTCAATTTTCAGCTAGTTTTTCATTAAGTTGGTTTGAAAATTTTTGTGTGTTGTTTTAGTTTCAGATCAGATTTCAGGTTGCAGAAAAAGGACTATATTCAATTCAAGATTTTCAACCACAGCAAATGCATGTTTGGGATTGGAACAAGGCAGAAGATTTCCAACTGGGAAACAAAGTTTTAAGTTTTGAATGGATGGTGAATTGCTGAAGTTGAAGCCCGAAGTGAAGGCCCTAAGTTCCAAAAGTTTCACTATCATATGTAAAATAAAGCTACCAGAAGAAGGAGATTACATGGTTTAGTTTGAAGACATTTTGAGGCAACTGACCTGCTGTTCTTGACTTTTCACAAGGAAAAGCCATCTCCAAGTGGAGCCAGTGTTAGACTCCTATACCAATAGGTGTCATTTTTCATGATTGTCTTGATTGAACTATGGAATATGTTCAAACCTTTTTCTTGAGCAAAGGTGTTCCATATTCTTGAAAAACCAAAAAATCAAAAAATTTAAAAAATGTAAAGAGGGTATACCCTAAAAGAAAAAATCAAAGGGTAAGAAAAATAATTTGGTCAGAAAAGTGAAAGAAATGAACCCCAAACAAAAATAGACCAATGAAAGTGTGCCAATCCAAATGCCACTACTATTTCATTTTTTGTAAACAAGCAATTGTGTGCAACTTGTCAAACTTTTGCCACAATTTATGAAGAGTCAAACTGTTTAAACTTGACTCATTCATTTTCAATTTCATGTTGTAGAATAGAGAATAAATATCTGATCAAACAGTTTAATCTTGGCAGATAAGTAGATAGGTAGAGATTAATAAGAGGTGCTCAACAGTTTAATCTGAGCCCTTGGATGTAATAAGGGTAGAATTAGATAGATTGTCCATGTAAAAAGAAAAAGGTTGATAAGGATTTGCAAGTCCAAATGCACCCTAATAAAGAAGAGAAAATGGTAGTGTCAAGTAGATAGGGTAGATAGATGGTGTTGCAAAGTTTTATGTGATGAGTGATGGTGCTAAATATGTTTGATCTTTTACCTTCATCACAAGTACTGAAGCAAGAAATGCACTGGAAAATTCAAAGAAAGCAAAGTCAAAATCATTAACTTCCCATCTCACTTTTTCCCTAACATTTACTAATTCCCCTTAAGTGCTAAGGAATTTGAAGATTAAAGGGGCTCAAGGCATTTCCTTGACTTTTGGAGGGACCGGACCCTCGGCCTAATGATCAAAAAGACCTAAGTACTTGAAGTTATTCATTATCATTCACTTTCAATCTTTTCCTAAGTAAAATCCCATTTTGCTTAGGAAAATCATGCAAAATTCCATAAAAATCCCTCAAAATAACTTACTATTCTAAGTTTAAGTGTTGAAGATGAGATATTGTAATTTACTTCAGAAATTGTCACTTTCTTAGATGTGCAAAGTATTTTGAGTTCCCTTGTCCCTTTGTCATATTAATGTTTAACTCTAGTTATTAAATCCCTAGTGAAAAGATCCTATCCTAAGTATATAACTCCTTTTATATAAATATCCAAAAAACCCATCTTATTATAAATTTTAACCAAAGTATGTATTTCCCACTTATTCATGAAAAACCCACATTATGTGCCCTTTGGTTAAAATATATCATTATGTGATATCCCCGCCCTTATGATAAGTTAATTATATTGGTTAATTTATCATATAATAAAAAAAACATATATGAGAAATGCTTTAAACATATGATATATATGTTTAACACAATGAATAATGCCGAAGTTTTTATTTAAACTAAAACATCGAAAAAACCCCCATGCCACCGTGGCCCATCCACTTAGCATCCCACCTGACACTTTAACTATAATGGAAACCCCATTGCAACTCCAGTTTTCATTATACCATGGGATTAATTAATTATCAGAATTAATTGATAACCACTCCTTCCGCTTATCAAAAGCCTCCCGGGGTGATTAAATTAAACAATAATCGTTTCCACAACCCGACGGGCCCGCACATTAAACCCCCACTTACTTCACATCCCTTCCACCATCCGATCTACCGCTACGAGATCTACAGCTAACATCCATTCCACTAGTCGTCCCGTGCCCGAACTTCAACGTGCGGGGGCACGGTGGTTTTGAAACCGTCCTCTGTCCACGTGTCAATGCCCCAATGGAATCGCTGCCCTCTCACTAAATACCACCATTGCCCATAAGCGGTGCGGGGATTACCGCTTACCACCCGACCCCTACCACACGTCAGCCCGTACTGATATGACGTCATTCCTCGAAAAAATAAAAACCCTTTTTTCACTTTGGAAATAAAACAAATTTTCGTGTTTTTTATGTCATTTTCGTTATTCGAAAGCGACTGCACCTTCTGCTACGAAATTCAAATTTTCATTGAAATCTACTATTCTGTCTGATTTCGCTCCAAAATTTTGTCGGACCAGTGTTCGAGCATCCTCTTGCCACCATTGGATACCTATTAAAACCCAGTTTGCCTCCAAAAACAGGTATTTATTCTATCACGCTCCGAACTTTAAAAGAAACTCTGTGTTCCTTGTTTTTTTCGCTGAATCAGTGTTAAAATCTTATTCCTAAGATCATTCCCTGGTTTTTAAACTGTGAATTGTTCCCCTGAACCTGCAATTGGGCCAATTTCCATCATTATAATTGAAATCGTGCCCCGGCCTGTGAAGAAAACTCAGGAAATTCCATTTTGAATACACAAGAACCAAAATGGAAGCTCCGGCAGCTTTGAATGTAACTCCATTGAATGCCCCCCACAGAGAATTAGAATATTTGCCTTTAGTGGATAAAGACTTCCAAATTAAAGACTTAGTGTTTGATGAAAGCCCCCTTCTGAGTTATTGTCGCTGCAGAGACGATTATTCGAAGGGATTGGATGTCATTGGGTTGTGGGAATCCAATTTCCCAAGATATCTCATCCCCTCAGTCATTATTTTCCCAGAAATTATCCACTATTGCCATTCTAACTATGATTCTACTCAAAGAGCTGTAATATCCCCTGACCAGTGTGTTATTTTCCCTATCACGCCTCAAGCTATCAATGCAATGCTACATTTTGAACCTGATCAAGAGCTAGCACCTTTGACTATGGAAGAACTGATTGAAAAGTCTAATCAATTGACCCCAGAAAAGTTGAAGTGCATCTGCGAGAATTTTATGTTGCCTGAACATCAACCTAAGGGACCTCCTCCCTATGGTTTTTATTATTTCAATAAGTTGGGAAGCCTCATCCTAAATATAATATATTTTGTCTTGGGTTTCAATACAAGTGAATACGTTGATGAAATAACCCTGGTTTTGCTGTCTATCTTTACTCCTGGGCAACCTCCTGCAGTAAAATATGACTTTGCTTCTTTTATAGCCAATAAAATCCATGACCAGTTTATGAGGCTAGATGATGAGAAAGTGTTTAAATATTCCTCAGTTATTTATCATCTCATTATCTACTATCAATCAGAAGAGTTCCCTTTCCCTGTTAAAAAGCTTGATGCCAAGGGAAACCCTAGATCTGTTATATTTTGGTCTCCCATAATTCACTCTTCCTATGAGTCTCCCTATTCCTATGCTGAGTTCATCGATCTTTTTGTATATCCTGCAACTACCTTGTTGACAGGAATCCCTCCTCCAAGACTAAGTAATGAAATCAAGAAGACCTTGCAGCTTTCAAGGACATATAAAGTCGGAGATTGGTATTTATATCAAAACCATTCAGTCATCAGAATCTATGGATGTGAATTGCATCCATTCAAGTTGCCAAAGTATGTGCCCATGAGACTGTTTGCCTTGGAATATTTCAGGCAAATGAATAATTTAGATGTGATTCATTTTTCTAGTGTGAAAAAGAAAGCCCAACTCAGGATTAAAAGTTAATTAGGTCCCTACATATGCAACTCTAGGGATGCTGAGCGAGAAGCAGAAGTTATATTACAAAACCATTGCAAGTTCCAAAGAAGTTTTCGTTGGGTTCCTTATGATCCATTTGGTTTTATCTGTGAAAAGAGAATAAAGAACAAATCATCCCCTTACATACACCACAAGATTCCTGAAATAGAACAATATGCCAACCAAGATGAATGGGTGGAAGAAACACTAGTTGAAGAAGAAAGTGAAGAAGACAAAATGAAAAAAATTATGAAAGATCTTGAGAAGAAGTATGACCTAGAATCTTGTGTTCAAGTGCAGGTATCTCACATTGGCACTTCTTCAGCAGGACATCTACAGCAAGGATTACAGGAAGGCAGTTCATCAATTGCAGCAGAGTCAAAAGGTAAAGGAAAGGAACCTGAAATACAGGTCATTGAAACTTTAATCATGGCAGAGAAACCTCAAACCTCCAGAGCACCTGATCAAACACAAGTTTCTCCCACTCAAGTAAATCATCCTGAAGTTTCAAAATTACAAAGTCCATCCAATATAGAAATGGGCAAGAAAAGGCAGGTTCCAGATACTACTCCTCCCAAAGAATCCTCAGAGCTACATCAAACCAAAAGGCAGGAAATCAATCCACCCCAGGAAGTGGAAATAATAGATGAGATGTTTGATGATGGAAGAGAAGATAGTCAACTAACTGGTTTTGTTAGTATGACACACACAGATCAGAAAGGAAAAGCCTTGCAAAAGTAGTTGAGTACTGAAGTATCTTGTTTTAGGCCACAAAAAACAGATACAAGGGATATAAAAATAACTTTCATTAATATAAAGGAAAAGAATGATCCATTGAGAATGAAGGTATATGATCAATATCTGAAAATGGCTCCACATAATCAGGAAAGGTTAATGTCAGCATTTGACATTTCACAAGGCAAAATGATGATGAGCCACTTCAAGTCCAAGGTGTCAAAACCCATGACAGCAGCTGATTATATTAGAACAAATTTTGAGGTCCTGGCAAAGGACATTCATCCTTTAGACCAGATAGAGCTGCATAAACAAACTGGGGAAATGGTGTATTCCACTCTTACTAATAAGGCCATGGCAGCCCTGACGCTGCAAGATTCTTTAAATAACACAAGCGCCCAATTGCAAATTGAGAAGGCCTCTTCTCAGGCCAAAGATAACCGAATAAAGTCTCTGGAAGACATAATCATCAGCTTGGGTCACAACCCCAAAGATATTAAAAGCATTGAGGCATTAATTAAGAAGAAAGATGATGACATAGCTGCACTGAGAAAGCAGCTGAAATTTCCAGCCTCAAGGCACCCCCAGACCCAAGAAGTTTTGAAGGGAAATTCACAAGAAGAGGTAATGGAGTTGCTCTTAAAGGTGACTGAGCAACTAAGTGAAACAGAGAAGGAATTGGAACAAGCTTTACAGGAAAAGGAAGCTATCATGCAGGCATCCACCACAGAAGCTACTACAACCACAGGTACTACAACAGCAAAGCAACAAACAGAGCCAGCGCAGGTAAACACTTCTGGTTTAAGTTCTGATGAGTTGACAAAACAAATGGAAAGTTTAAAACTAAGAGTCACAGAACTTCAAACCACAAAATTGCAGTTAGAAAATTTGGAGCAGAAATATGATACATCTAAGAAGACAGTTGCTGATAATACCAGGGAAATTAAAAGGTTGGAAAGATTAGTTAAGGCTTTAGAAAAAGATCTTTCATTAGAAAAGCCTTTAAGGGAAATAAATGAAATTCTTTGGGGTAATATAATTGAGTTAATAAAAAGTATTTGGCCCTCTGTTCAAGCAATTTTTGAACAAAATGACTTGATTAAAGTAGCTCAGGAAGAAATAAATAGAACAAGAGATGAATTAAGAGGCAGACCTGAGCAGGCCAATCAACTTATTCAATTTTTGAACACCCGGACTAAGCAACAGCTTGCAGTATTAGGAATTGAGGACAGGACCGGCACTGTTTTGGAAATAAAAAGAGTTTTCATCAAAAGAATTTTTTTGCAGAATTTGGAAAGGAAGTGCTCAGATATTTTGGCTGATATTAATACTTTCAGAGAAAAATTTCAGGTATTGTTGGACAGTGGGTTACCCAGTCCTATGCTCTCAGAGGACCAGATAATGGACCTGGAAACCTATGTAAAGAAAATAAATATCCATGCTCAAAATACAACTGCTTGTTCTATCAGTTTGCCAGAAGCAACGTTGCCAACAGGGAGAAATCTCTATGACAGATTGAAGAATTTATTTCATCTTGAACATGAAATAAAGTATTTATTCCCTGATCAGCCCACTTTTTACAAACTCACAGAAGCCGATGAGACATTGAGAAAACTCAAAAGGACCGTAATAGCAGAAGATCAATGGTGGAATGACTTATTGGAAATTTTATGAAATTTATCTTCAGGTTGAGAATTTTATCTTTTTACTATTATGTAAAGGATAAAAATGAGCACAGATGAAAGAGTGTCAGTTACACAGGTTAAAGAGTATCCGTAGAAACAAGGAGTGTCAAACAAGCAAAAGAATTACTCCAAGGGACAGCATCGAGCCCTATTATAGCACCTGCCTCTAGCACGTCCTCAAAAGCGGGAAACAACACACCAGCAATTACTTTTTGTCCTATTTATGAGACCATTTGTCTCCTTTTTATTGTAACTTACTCATTAGTCACCCACGATTATTGGCTAGGTTAGTGTGAGATTTTTTCAATTATTTTTTGTATAAATAAACCCTCAAAGAGAGTATTGAGGGTGGATTCTATTACTTTGCTGTGACATTGAAGTTTTTGGAATAAAATCATTTTGGAGAAATTTATTTGTGGCTTACTGGATGACAATTTGAAGCTCAGGACTTTCTGCAGGATTCATGTGTCGAACTGCAGTTCAATAAGTCTTTATATCCTATGTCTTAAGTTTTATATTAGTTTATAATATCATTGTGTCCATTTCTGAATAATTTACATAAAGGATTGAATCAGAATTTACTTAATTGTACTCTGATTTCAGATGTGATTATTCTTAATGTTTTCCTCTAAATTGGTTATAAGCATGAATTCTTAAATACTCTTGCTTTGCTAATTTAAACATTCTTGATTACTATAATAAAGAATTCTTTACTACTCTTTGTTTGTAATCATTTCATTTCTTTCTTTTTTGAACATGGTGAAAGATTCTTAGTTGCCTTTCGTCCCTTCAAACCCATTCCATCCACTTTAAATTTTAAGGATTGTTCTCTGTTTGACTATCTTGGCCTGCAAAGCCATCTTGTGTGTAGAATAGAAATCCAGTAAAGCCATCCTTTGACTCCATAGCCCAATGGACTGAAAATCTTCAACCTTGCCCTTAGTTGACGGATTCCACCATTCAAACAAAATCGAAACTCTTGGACTTATAACTAGCCTAAAACTTTCTAAGAACAAAGATAAATCATAAAGAGAGAGCCCTCTCTGGATGTAGATTGGCTAGATTCTGCATCTCAAGGTTGGTTTGTGGTTACCTCGGGTATACTTTCATTTTCCACAACTTCAAGGAAAACCTGAGTGATAACATAGTGGCGACCGTACTGGGGACCGAACCATTTTATTGTTACTATTGCTTATTTTATAAACTATAGACAGAGCCTGAAGTCAGCCAGGTAGCCTTTGAAATTTCTTTTGCTCTGCAATTGCAAAAGTAAATAAATGCTGCTTCAGTCTATCTCTATTTAGTTTATCACCTAAGCTTTGATTTCAAACATTTCATCAGTTCTCTAGTTTTATAAGTCTTTAAGAAATTTTAAATCTCATACCTAAAGCCTCTTAAAGAAATCATAGAAGTTGTTTTGAAAATTCATAAAAAAACAAAATAATCATAAAATACTCAAAATTGGGTTTCCTGAAGAACTAACTTTTTCTTCAGAATTGTTTTACAGGTTTAGATCTAATCTATGATGGTGGACAGTGATCAGACACACAAAGGTTAAAATCATCCACCTTGCGACTCCAAAATCAATTTCACTACTAAGACTCCACTGGAGGGATGAACCTGGAAGAACAATATGGAAAGATCAGGCTTTCAACTTGGATTGTTATCCAAGACATTATGTTCTTTCTAAATTGATAGATTTTTCCAATGTATATTGTATTTTAGGGAAGATCTTAGAGTATTTTTTAATTTATCTCTTTTGAAAATTGTAAATATAAAATCTCCATGCACATTTGAGCATCATTCTTCTGACTCTTTTGATATCATTTTCCAATCAAGACACTGTTGATCAGAGATCCAGAGCTTCAAGTTTCAGAGCAATTCCACAACCAAATAATCCATATTCCAAAGCATTAATAGTGATACTGGATGACAGGGTTTGTGGAAAATCTTCATTTGATGAAATTTTAAATGAATTCAGGGATGAGTTATCAAAACTTCAGTTTGATGAGGATTTTCTAAGAAATTTCTTTCTTCTTTTTAAATCAAGAAAATGTTCTCCTCAAGTTAAAAAATGGCTTCTTGATATAATTTCTGAAAATTATGAAAATGAAATCAAACTTTTGCATTCTCAAATTCAGTCATACAATTTCCGAAATCCTAAAGAATTCTTTGAAAATATTCCTTCTCCAAAGCAAGAGGAAATTGTACTATCTTTTGACCTGCATATTGAGGATGATTATTCTTTCAAACACAAGACTGAGGAAATAGTTTCAAGGATTAATATTCAAAATACAACTGAGCAACTAGTCATTGAAGGCCTAGAAACACAAATCATACATTATGCTTTTAATGATCCTATAGCAAATTATATGGAGAATATTTTTACCTCCAATCTGCAAACATGTTTTATCTATGAGGATCAAATATATCAACAATTGCCATTTCACATCTTATCGTTGATTATAAAGGCACATGATCATAATATACTTCCAATTTTGATCATAAGCAATCAAGTTAACCATTTATTGTTACATCTACTTGATTGGCTTCATTGGCATTTTTGTATTACCTGATTCAATAAGATTTTTAGTAGATTAAAGTAGGTAAATGAGTGCTAATAAGCTCAGAATTTTGATCATTTTTTTGTTTTCAATTTTCAGTTAGTTTTTCATTAAGTTGGTTTGAAAATTTTTGTGTGTTGTTTCAGTTTCAGATCAAATTTCAGGTTGCAGAAAAAGGACTATATTCAATTCAAGATTTTCAACCACAAAAAATTCATGTTTGGGATTGGAACAAGGCAGAAAATTCCTAACTGGGAAACAAAGTTTTAAGTTTTGAGTGGATAGTAACTTACTAGAGTTGAAGCCCGAAGTGAAGGCCCTAAGCTTCAGAAGTTTTACTATCATATATACAATAAAGCTACCAGAAGAAGGAGATTACATGGTTCAGTTTGAAGACATTTTGAGGCATCTGACCTGCTGTTCTTGAATTTTCACAAGGAAAAGCCATCCCCAAGTGGAGCCAGTGTTAGACTCCTATACCAATAGGTTTCATTTTTCATGATTGTCTTGATTGAACTATGGAATATGTTCAAACCTTTTTCTTAAGCAAAGGTGTTCCATATTCTTGAAAAACCAAAAAATCAAAAAATTTTAAAAAATGTAAAGAGGGTATACCCTAAAAGAAAATCAAAGGGTAAAAAGAATAAAATGGTCAAAAAAGTGAAAGAAATGAACCCCAAACAAAAATAGACCAAGGAAAGTGTGCAAATCCAAATGCCACTACTATTTCATTTTTTGTAAATAAGTAATTGTGTGCAGCTTGTTAAACTTTTCCACAATTTATGAAGAGTCAAACTGTATAAACTTGACTCATTCATTTTTCAATTTCATGTTGTAGAATAGTGAATAAATATCTGACCAAACAGTTTAATCTTGGCAGATAAGTAGATAGGTAGAGTTAATAAAAGGTGCTCAACAGTTTAATCTGAGCCCTTGGATGTAATAAGGGTAGAATTAGATAGATTTGCCTTGTAAAAGAAAAAGAAGATTGACAAGGGTTTGCAAGTCTAAATGCACCCTAATAAAGAAGAGAAAATGGTAGTGTCAAGTAGATAGGGTAGGTAGATGGTGTTGCAAAGTTTTATATGATGAATGATGGTGCTAAATATGTTTGATCTTTTACCTTCATCACAAGTATTGAAGCAAAAAATACATTGGAAAATTCACAGAAAGCAAAGTCAAAATCATTAACTTCCCACATCACTTTCTCCCTAAGTTTTTACTAATTTCCCCAAAGTGCTAAGGTATTTGGAGATCAAAGGGGCTCAAGGCATTTCCTTGACTTTTGGAGGGACCGGACCCTCGGCCTGATGATCAAAAATACCTAAGTACTTGAAGTTATCCATTATCATTCACTTTTAATCTTTTCCTAAGTAAAATCTCATTTTGCTTAGGAAAATCATGCAAAATTCCATAAAAATCCCTCAAAATAACTTACTATTCTAAGTTTAAGTGTTGAAGATGAGATATTGTAATTTACTTCAGAAATTGTCACTTTCTTAGATGTGCAAAGTATTTTGAGTTCCCTTGTCCCTTTGTCATATTAATGTTTAACTCTAGTTATTAAATCCCTAGTGAAAAGATCCTATCCTAAGTATATAACTCCTTTTATATAAATATCCAAAAAACCCATATTATTATAAATTTTAACCAAAGTATGTATTTCCCACTTATTCATGAAAAACCCACATTATGTGCCCTTTGGTTAAAATATATCATTATGTGATATCCCCGCCCTTATGATAAGTTAATTATATTGGTTAATTTATCATATAATAAAAAAAACATATATGAGAAATGCTTTAAACATATGATATATATGTTTAACACAATGAATAATGCCGAAGTTTTGATTTAAACTAAAACATCGAAAAAACCCCCATGCCACCGTGGCCCATCCACTTGGCATCCCACCCGACACTTTAACTATAATCGAAACCCCGTTGCAACTCCAGTTTTCATTATGCCATGGGATTAATTAATTATCAGAATTAATTGATAACCACTCCCTCCGCCTATCAAAAGCCTCCCGGGGTGATTAAATTAAACAATAATCGTTTCAACAATTCGATGAGCCCGCACATTAAACCCCCGCTTACTTCACATCCCTTCCACCATCCGATCTCCCGCTACGAGATCTACGGCTAACATCCATTCCGCTAGTCGTCCCGTGCCCGAACTTTAACGCGCGGGGGCATGGTGGTTTTGAAACTGTCCTCCGTCCACGTGTCAATGCCCCAATGGAATCGCTGCCCTCTCACTTAATACCACCATTGCCCATAAGCGGTGCGGGGATTACCGCTTACCACCTGGCCCCTACCACACGTCAGCCCGTACTGATATGACGTCATTCCTCAAAAAAATAAAAACCCTTTTTTGACTTTGGAAATAAAACAAATTTTCGTGTCTTTTATGTCATTTTCGTTATTCGAAAGCGACTGCGCCTTCCGCTATGAAATTCAAATTTTCATTGAAATCTACTGTTCTGTCCGATTTCGCTCCAGAATTCTATCGGACCAGTGTTCGAGCATCCTCTTGCCACCATTGGATACCTGTTAAAACCCAGTTTGCCTCCAAAAACAGGTATTTATTCTATCACGCTCCGAAATTCAAAAGAAACTCTGTGTTCCTTGTTTTTTTCGCTGAATCAGTGTTAAAATATTATTCCTAAGATCATTCCCTGGTTTTTAAACTATGAATTGTTCCCCCGAACCTGCAATTGGGCCAATTTCCATCATTATAATTGAAATCGTGCCCCGGCTTGTGAAGAAAACTCAGGAACTTCCATTTTGAATACACAAGAACCAAAATGGAAGCTCTGGAAGCTCTGAATGTAACTCCATTGAATGCCCCCCACAGAGAATTAGAATATTTGCCTTTAGTGGATAAAGACTTTCAAATTAAAGACTTAGTGTTTGATGAACGCCCCCTTTTGAGTTATTGTCGCTGTAGAGACGATTATTCCAAGGGATTGGATGTCATTGGGTTGTGGGAATCCAATTTCCCGAGATATCTCATCCCCTCAGTCATTATTTTCCCAGAAATTATCCACTATTTCCATTCTAACTATGATTCTACTCAGAGAGCTGTAATATCCCCTAACCAGAGTGTTCTTTTCCCTATCACGCCTCAAGCTATCAATGCAATGCTACATTTTGAACCTGATCAAGAGCTAGCACCTTTGTCTATGGAAGAACTGATTGAAAATTCTAATCAATTGACCCCAGAAAAGTTGAAGTGCATCTTCCAGAATTTTATGTTGCTTGAACATCAACCTAAGGGACCTCCTCCCTATGGTTTTTATTATTTCAATAAGTTGGGAAGGCTCATCCTAAATATTATATATTTTGTCTTGGGTTTCAATACAAGTGAATATGTTGATGAAATAACCCTGGTTTTTCTATCTATCTTTACTCCTGGGCAACCTCCTGCAGTAAAATATGACTTTGCTTCTTTCATAGCCAATAAAATCCATGACCAGTTTATGAGGCTAGATGATGAGAAAGTGTTTAAATATTCCTCAGTTATTTATCATCTCATTATCTACTATCGATTAGAAAAGTTCCCTTTCCCTGTTAAAAAGCTTGATGCCAAGGGAAACCCTAGATCTGTTATATTTTGGTCTCCCATAATTCACTCTTCCTATGAGTCTCCCTATTCCTATGCTGAGTTCATCGATCTTTTTGTATATCCTGCAACTACCTTGTTGACAGGAATCCCTCCTCCAAGACTAAGTAATGAAATCAAGAAGACCTTGCAGCTTTCAAGGACATATAAAGTCGGGGATTGGTATTTATATCAAAACCATTCAGTCATCAGAATCTATGGATGTGAATTGCATCCATTCAAGTTGCCAAAGTATGTGCCCATGAGACTGTTTGCCTTGGAATATTTCAGGCAAATGAATAATTCAGATGTGATTCATTTTTGTAGTGTGAAAAAGAAAGCCCAACTCAGGATTAAAAGTCAATTAGGTCCCTACATATGCAACTCTAGGGATGCTGAGCGAGAAGCAGAAGTTATATTACAAAACCATTGCAAGTTCCAAAGAAGTTTTCGTTGGGTTCCTTATGATCCATTTGGTTTTATCTGTGAAAAGAGAATAAAGAACAAATCATCCCCTTACATACACCACAAGATTCCTGAAATAGAACAATATGCCAACCAAGATGAATGGGTGGAAGAAACACTAGTTGAAGAAGAAAGTGAAGAAGACAAAATGAACAAAATTATGAAAGATCTTGAGAAGAAGTATGACCTAGAATCTTGTGGTCAAGTGCAGGTATCTCACATTGGCACTTCTTCAGCAGGACATCTACAGCAGGGATTACAGGAAGGCAGTTCATCAATTGCAGCAGAGTCAAAAGGTAAAGGAATGGAACCTGAAATACAGGTCATTGAAACTTTAATCATGGCAGAGAAACCTCAAACCTCCAGAGCACCTGATCAAACACAAGTTTCTCCCACTCAAGTAAATCATCCTGAAGTTTTAGAATTACAAACTCCATCCAATATAGAAATGGGCAAGAAAAGGCAGGTTCCAGATACTACTCCTCCCAAAGAATCCTCAGAGCTACATCAAACCAAAAGGCAGAAAATCAATCCACCCTAGGAAGTGGAAATAATAGATGATATGTTTGATGATGGAAGAGAAGATAGTCAACTAACTGGTTCTGTTAGTATGACACACACAGATCAGAAAGGAAAAGCCTTGCAAAAGCAGTTGAGTACTGAAGTATCTTCTTTTAGGCCACCAAAAACAGATACAGGGGATATAAAAAGAACTTTCATTAATATAAAGGCAAAGAATATGATCAAGGTATATGATCAATATCTGAAAGGTATATGATCAATATCTGAAAATGGCTCCACATAATCAGGAAAGGTTAATGTTAGCATTTGACATTTCACAAGGCAAAATGATGATGAGCCACTTCAAGTCCAAGGTGCCAAAACCCATGACAGCAGCTGATTATATTAGAACAAATTTTGAGGTCGTGGCAAAGGACATTCATCCTTTGGACCAGATAGAGTTGCATAAACAGACTGGGGAAATGGTGTATTCCACTCTTACTGATAAGGCCATGGCAGCCTTAAGGCTGCAAGATTCTTTAAATAACACAAGCACCCAATTGCAGATTGAGAAGGCCTCTTCTCAGGCTAAAGATAACAGAATAAAGTCTCTGGAAGAAATAATCATCAGTTTGGGTCACAACCCCAAAGATATTAAAAGCATTGAGGCATTAATTAAGAAGAAAGATGATGACATAGCTGCACTGAGAAAGCAGCTGAAATTGCCAGCCTCAAGGTATCCCCAGACCCAAGAAGTTTTCAAGGGAAATTCACAGGAAGAGATAATGGAGTTGCTGTTAAAAATAACTGAGCAACTGGGTGAAACAGAGAAAGAATTGGAACAAGCTTTACAGGAAAAGGAAGCTATCAGGAAGGCATCCATCACAGAAGCTACTACAACCACAGGTACTACAACAGTAGATCAACAAACACAGCCAGCGCAGGTAAACACTTCTGGTCTAAGTTCTGATGTATTGATAAAACAAATGGAAAGTTTACAACTAAGGGTCACGGAACTTCAAACCACAAAATTACAGTTAGTAAATTTGCAGCAGAAATATGATACATCTAAGAAGACAGTTGCTGATAATACCAGGGAAATTAAAAGGCTGGAAAGATTAGTTAAGGCTTTGGAAAAATATCTTTCATTAGAAAAGCCTTTGAGGGAAATAAATGAAATTATTTGGGGTAACATAATTGAGTTAATAAAAAGTATTTGGCCCTCTATTCAAGAAATTTTTGAACAAAGTGACTTGATTAAAGTAGCTCAGGAAGAAATAAACAGAACAAGAGATGAATTAAGAGGCAGACCTGAGCAGGCCAATCAACTTATTCAATTTTTGAACACCCGGACTAAGCAACAGCTTGCAGTATTAGGAATTGAGGACAGGACCGGCACTATTTTGGAAATAAAAAAAGTTTTCATCAAAAGAACTTTTATGCAGAATTTGGAAAGGAAGTGCTCAGATATTTTGGCTGATATTAATACTTTCAGAGAAAAATTTCAGGTTTTTTTGGACAGTGGGTTACCCAGTCCTATGCTCTTAGAGGACCAGATAATGGACCTGGAAACCTATGTAAAGAAAATAAATATTCATGCTCAAAATACAACTGCTTGTTCTATCAGTTTGCCAGAAGCAACGTTGCCAACAGGGAGAAATCTCTATGACAGATTGAAGAATTTATTTCATCTTGAACATGAAATAAAGTATTTATTCCCTGATCAGCCCACTTTTTACAAACTCACAGAGGCCGATGAGACATTGAGAAAACTCAAAAGGACCGTAATAGCAGAAGATCAATGGTGGAATGACTTATTGGAAATTTTATGAAATTTATCTTCAGGTTGAGAATTTTATCTTTTTACTATTATGTAAAGGATAAAAATGAGCACAGATGAAAGAGTATCAGTTACACAGGTTAAAGAGTATCCGTAGAAACAAGGAGTGTCAAACAAGCAAGAGAATTACTCCAAGGGACAGCATCGAGCCCTATTATAGCACCTGCCTCCAGCACATCCTCAAAAGCGGGAAACAACACACCAGCAATTACTTTTTGTCCTATTTATGAGACCATTTGTCTCCTTTTTATTGTAACTTACTCATTAGTCACCCATGATTATTGGCTAGGTTAGTGTGATATTTTTTTCAATCATTTTTTGTATAAATAAACCCTCAAAGAGAGTATATAGGGTGGATTCTATTACTTTGCTATGACATTGAAGTTTTTGGAATAAAAGCATTTTGGAGAAATTTATTTGTGGCTTACTAGATGACAATTTGAAGCTCAGGACTTTCTGCAGGATTCATGTGTCGAACTGCAGTTCAATAAGTCTTTCTATCCTATGTCTTAAGTTTTAAATCAGTTTATAATATCATTGTGTCCATTTCTGAATAATTTACATAAAGGATTGAATCAGAATTTACTTAATTGTACTCTAATTTCAGATGTGATTATTCTTAATGTTTTCCTCTAAATTGGTTATAAGCACGAATTCTTGAATGCTCTTGCTTTGCTAATTTAAACATTCTTGATTACTATAATAAAGAATTCTTTACTACTCTTTGTTTGTAATCATTTCATTTCTTTCTTTTTTGAACATGGTGAAAGATTTTTAGTTGCCTTTCGTCCCTTCAAACCCATTCCATCCACTTTAAATTTTAAGGATTGTTCTCTGTTTGACTATCTTGCCCTGCAAAGCCATCTTGTGTGTAGAATAGAAATCCAGTAAATCCATCCTTTGACTCCATAGCCCAATGGACTGAAAATCTTCAACCTTGCCCTTAGTTGATGGATTCCACCATTCAAACAAAATCAAAACTCTTGGACTTATAACTAGCCTAAAACTTTCTAAGAAAAAAGATAAATCATAAAGAGAGAGCCCTCTCTGGATGCAGATTGGCTAGATTCTGCATCTAAAGGTTGGTTTGTGGTTACCTCAGGTATACTTTCCTTTTCCACAACTTCAAGGAAAACCTGAGTGATAACAGGACCCTCATCAAGTACTATGCTCAGTGAAGGAAGCGTCCACCAAGATTTGGAATCTAACATGCCTTTTTCGCCTCCTCGATACATTCTTGGTGCATGCAGTTCAGTGATGCAATTACTGTCTTGGTCATATGATGAATCTGTCTCTGTCATGGTGTTGAAAGTTTATGCCAATGATATTTTTATCTTGTTGAAAATGAGAAATTGATACCTTTTTCTCTAATTTCCAAGTGTATGTTGATTTGTATGAAATGAGAAATTGGTGCCTTTTGTTTCAATTAATGCATGTTAAATGGGAAAGATTTGTGATAAGAGAGGCAGTGGATTAAAAGTAATGGTAAGAGAAGGGGAACAATATGAATTTAAAATGGTACAACCACTTAATATGTTTGAGATATGGGATTTGGGGATTTTTGTAAATGATACCCGAGACAGGCGTTTTAGGAGTTAATAGATAATGAGATTTTAGGAATAAGTGATATGAGTAATTTTATAAGGGAATTAGGGAAGGGATATGGGTGATAGTGTTATAGTGAAGAGGAAAGGAATGAACAAGGTGCAGGGGAAAAATAAGTCTTTGGCTCTAAAGTTGTTTTAAAACACCAATACACAACCGTAAAGAGAAATTTTTCACCAAAGGATAGGGTATATGTTTTCACCACTCAAATTCTTATAACCAATCTTAAAAAAACTCCAAACACCGATCAAAGGCAACTTATAAGATGATTTGACTTACACGGACGGAGCATAGGAGATTGAGTTGTTTTGAATTTTTGAGGAAAAACAGTGAAAATCGGCTTGGAGGCTCTGTGCACCGCGCCCTAGCCCAACGTGCCGTACAGGCTGGATGCGCCGCGCCAGTGTAATTTTACACTGCAAAAAATTGTTCTATGCATCGCGCACACCATGTGCGCCGCGCCTTCTCCCAATGCATCGTGCCATAAATAGTGCATTTTGCAGGAGGAGTTTGGAGACCTTGCTAATGTCAAAATTGGGTACATGATAGTTCGTTGGAAAGATATTTGAGTCTACCTTCCAAAATAAGTGGAATTTTTCAATTTAGAGGTCATTTACACTATCAAAAATTGAATCTCCCAAGACTGTTGAAAATGAGCAGAATGAGGCTGCCTCAAGGCAGAGTGCTGTTGCAGTCAACTTTTGAAGGTCTTCCTAAACTCCAAATTGAGCTCGTGATAGCTCATTAGAAATATCTTTGTGTTTAGTTATCATTTGACTCATCAAGAAATTCATGTGGCCAACCAAGCTAGGAGAAATCTTGATTTTCCCAAGGTCACTTCAGAGGTGCATATATTCTCCTATGGCAACTGTATTTTTGACATTTCTCAAAAACCATGACACCTGTGTAAAATGTGAAGGAGGGTTTTCTTCCTTGGCATTTTTTGGACAAAAAAATCTCTCATTTTTCCAAAATTCATCTTTTATTGCTCTAAACATTATTTGAGTGAAACCTATCCTGATGTGAAACAAGGGATTCGTCGAAATGAAGCGAAATGAAGGGGATAAGGGGCTTTTAAATTATTGGGAAAATTTTGGGAAGTAGGGAGGGACGTTAGGAAGCAGGGGAAAGTTTAATCTCAGAAATTGAGTGAGGGGAAGGCGTCCAAAAGGGAAAAACACAGGCCTAGCCTAGAAAATTGCCAAGTTGTAGCAAGAAACTAGGGTTTCTGCGAAAATGAGGAATTTGGGGGATCACAGTGATGGGAAGTGATTAATAAGGTACATTAAGGATAGGGGAAGGTGTATGAACATTAGGATACAAGTTTTGATGACCAGATTTGACCATCCAAGATCAATTACCTCCAAAACCCTAGGAGAGGGAAATGAAGCTTACCTAGGCACAACTGAAGCATGAACAAGGTGTAAAATGACCCTTTGGAATCTGGCATGATGATGAAAACCCTCTGAATGATGGTACACTCAGCTGAATGGTGACATGGACCGACATTTGGACAAATCTGGAAGGAGTGAAAGCAAACCCTAAACCTAGTACTTAGTGAGCAAATTTTGCTTGAAGGCTCACTGAAATGACAAAATTTGACCCTGACACCTCAAAATCACTTTGTAAGAGCATGTTTGATCACTGAAGGAACGCTGCAAATACTGACACTAACATTAGCTCCAATGGGGATGGTAGCTCCTTGGAGGTACCAAGAACGACAGATCTTTGGGAGAGCAGATAGTGCCTTCATCCATTGGGAAATGGAATCAATAACTGCAAACCCAAAAAAACTCATACTAATCCAAAAACATATACATACTACAATATAAACATAAACAAATACAGGAAACTGAAATTTTGCCTTTGGCAGCTTATTTATTTACAAATCTCCCCTACTTTGCTGCAAAACCAATAGATCAAGTAACGTTGTAATGCCAGATCAACCAATCAAGTAACTGTGACAAGGATGTTGGTTGAGAGTGCTTCAACCGGGACACAGATGTAAATGCTGGCAGCCATACACGCACATAACGAGTCTGGTTATGTAAAAGACAATTTGATCTATCATTCAAACTGAAAAACATTTCCATGTACGTTGCAATAGGATCGCAAAAGCCAGACTTTGTTTGCTGCCCCAACTCCGCAATACATACTTCCAGCTGCACACTGTCAATGCAAACATCCACGGGCAGCTCTATTGTTTCTTGTTTTGAAGGAAGGAGAGTTTCCAAGAACTTTTTGGGATCTCGGAATTCATATGATTGGATCTAATCGTTTAAATACTGAATCTCCTCCTCAAATATTTCAACAAGTAACTCGCAGAAACCAGTTTTAGCTCAGGAGGAAACTTCAGGGATTTCAAACATTGAAGCACGACAATGAAAAATTCTTCATCAATTTCAAAACCCACTAACTGATCTCTAACTTATTTTACAACTTCACAAAGCGCAGGGTTTGCCACATACCCTACCATTGCAAGAATGGATCAGCAAGCACTGGAATCTCTGGATCGAGTTGGAGTCGCCAGGTGAATGTTTCAACCTTCATATGTCTGATCGTTGTCCACCATCAACGATCAGATCTGAACTCGATACGTGTACTGGGGCAAGAAAATCTACAAGTCAAGTGTCACATTCACAAGCTAGACCAGAGATTGACTGAAGCAACGTTTATCTACTTCGCTGATGCATAGCAAAAAGCGTTTCGAAGGCTACTTGGCGTGACTTCAGGCTCCGTCTGTAGCTTATGAAACAAATAACACCAACAAGAAAACCATTTTCTTTCCTAGTATGGTCACCACTATGTTAGTGCCTAAATCTACCTCGGGCTGAAGGAAGGCAGAGTTCAGGGTAACATCATACCATGCTCAGTCTGGTAGCTAGCCCTACCAGAACAGGAGAGGGCTCTCTCCAGGTCAATCTCAATGAAAATATTCAAAGGGGCTTGAAATGACTAAAACAACAACTAATCTTAGGCTAGATAAACAAATAGGAGGGTTTGATTTTGATTTTTAGGGGTTTTTGTTGGAAAAAGGGAAAAACAATTTTGGGCTTGGGGATGAGGCCAAATTCTTGCAGAGTTCAAGTTGGGGCAGGGTAAGAAATGACTTTGATGTCTTAGATTCAATGAATGGATAGAAAATACTGTTGAGAAGCTGAAGAGGGCAAGAAGGTGCAAGGATCATCTTCAAACTGACGAAAACATATCAAACTAAACAAAAGTTTAAGGCAGAGCACCAGCAAATCAATGAATTCTACCTCAATTACTCATTTGCTTAATTCAGAACCATAGAGAAGGGAAATTGAATACATATAAAATTAATGAAACTTAAAATAACATGAGAATAACATCATAAAAACTCATAAGCCACAAGGATCCCAACAAGTGCTGCAAAACTCTAGTCTTTCCTTTGCCAAAAATCTGAAATGAATGTACAATGAGGTGCCAAACTTTTCCCAAGTATCCAACCAGTTCCACCCTTGAGAATGACTCAGAAAATACATGATATAGACCAGCCCAACCAATTCCCATGCCTCTAGTGGTCAATCTCATCCTTCTAGGAGCTGTTTCAACCAATTCTAAACATGGAACTGAAATCTAGGCAGGAAAACAACTTGCCTCTATAAAGAAGGAAACTGATTCATTCATTTAATTTTCACTTTTTAGTGAATGAATCCTCTAGAACAAGTAAATATATGCCAAAATGACATCATGGTTACCAAATTACATTATTATGGATCAATCATCACATGAAAAAGTAAAGCTAGTCAAAACTGGGCGAATTTCTGAGCTGAAGAGTGAAAATGAGGCAAAATTTCTCTATGCACTGCGCTCAAAAACTCAATGCATCGCGACACTTTGAGCCTGTTTTTGGGGAACTTTATGAAGTCCAAATTGAGCTCATGATAGCTCATTGGAAAGCCGTGTCTATCTTCTATCCAACCCAATTTCCATTTTTTGATTTGGATGTCATTTGCCCCTCCAAAACTGCAATCTCCCAAGACTGGTTCCTGCTGGTGCAAAAAGTGGCAGAAAGGCCATTTTCAAGGTGTTTTTGGCCCTTTAGGCAGCCTAGAATTTGATGAAATGCTTTTTCCATTCCTGAAAATACATAATATATCATAACAAACCCAAAAATGAAAATTTTTCCTCTAGAATATCTCCCAAACGTAAGCGCGCATCAGGTGGTGCGACGCGTCGGGCAGAAAAACCTGTTTTGCAACAAAAATTTCAAAAATGACAAAATTTACTCCAAATTTGCTAAAACTGGGAGTGAAGGACCCTCATCAAGTACTATGCTCAGTCAAGGAAACGTCTGCCAAGATTTGGAATCTAAAATTCCTTTTTCGCCTCCTCGATGCCTTCTTGGTGCATGCAGTTCATCGATGCAATTACTGTCTTGGTCATATGATGAATCTGTCTCTGTCATGGTGTTGAAAGTTTATGCCAATGATATGCTTATCTTGTTGAAAATGAGAAATTGATACCTTTGTCTCTAATTGCCAAGTGTATGTTGATTTGTATGAAATGAGAAATTGGTGCCTTTTGTTTGAATTATCAAAATATGCCAAATGGGAAAGGATTGTGATAAATAGGAGTATAGTGGACTATGGGAAAAAGGGACAGTGGGTATAGTGGTTCAGTCAAGTGAATTTAAAATGTAGGACAACCACTTAATATGTTTGAGATATGGGACTTGGGGATTTTTGTAAATGACACAGGAGATGGTAAGGTTTAGGGATAGGATAATGAGATTTCAGGAATAAGTGATATGAGTAATTTTATAAGGGAATTAGGGAAGGGATATGGGTGATAGTGTTATAGTGAAGAGGAATGGAACGAACAAGGTGGAGGGGAAAAAGAAGTCTTTGGCACTAAAGTTGTTTTAAAACACCAATACAAAACCCTAAAGAGCAATTTTTCACCAAATGATAGGGTATATTTTTTCACCACTCAAATTCTTATAACCAATCTTAAAACAACTCCAAACACCGATCAAAGGCAACTTATAAGATGATTTGACTTACACGGAGCATAAGGGATTGAGTTGTTTTGAATTTTTGAGGAAAAACAGTGAAAATAGGCTTGGAGGCTCTGTGCACTGTGCCCCAGCCAAACATGCCACACAGTATGGATGTGCCGCGCCAGTGTAATTTAACACTGCGAAAAATTGTTCTATGCATCGCGCACACCATGTGCGACGTGCCTTCTCCCAATGCTACGTGCCATAAATAGTGCATTTTGAAGGAGGAGTTTGGAGGCCTTGTTGGTGTCAAAATTGGGCACATGATAGCTCGTTGGAAATCTATTTGAGTCTAGTTTCTAAACCAAGTGGAATTTTTCAATTTGGAGTTCAGTTACGCTATCAAATATCAAGTCTCCCAAGACTGGTAAAAATGAGCAGAATGAGGCTGCCTCAAGGCAGAGTGCTGTTGCAGTCAACTTTTGAAATTCTTCCTCAACTCCACATTCAGCTCATGATAGCTCATTGGAAATATCTTTACATCTAGTTATCATTTGACTCATTAATAAATTCATGTGGCCAACCAAGCTAGGAGAAATCTTGATTTTCCCAAGGTCACTTCAGAGGTGCATCAATTCTCCTGAAGCAACTGTATTTTTGACATTTCTCCAAAACCATGACACTTGTGTAAAAAGTGAAGGAGGTTTTTCTTCCTTGGCATGTTTTGGACAAAAATGTCTCTCAGTTTTCCAAAATTCATCGTTTATTGCTCTGAAACATTATTTGAGTGAAACCTATCCCGATGTGAAACAAGGGATTTGTCGAAATGAAGCGAAATGAAGGGGATAAGGGGCTTTTAAATTATTGGGGAAATTTTGGGAAGTAGGGAGGGATGTTAGGAAGTAGGGGAAAGTGGAATCTCAGAAATTGAGTGAGGGGAAGGGGTCGAAAAGGGAAAAACACAGGCCTAGCCTAGAAAATTGCCAAGTTGTAGCAAGAAACTAGGGTTTGTGTGAAAATAAGGAATTTGGGGGATCTCAGTGATGGGAAGTGATTAATAAGGTACATTAAGGATAGGGGAAGGTGTATGAACATCAGGATACAAGTTTTGATGATGATTTGACCATCCAAGATCAATTACCTCCAAAACCCTAGGAGAGGGAAATGAACTTTACCTAGGCACAACTGAAGCATGAACAAGGTGTAAAATGACCCTTTGGAATCTGGCATGATGATGAAAACCCTCTGAATGATGGTACACTCAGCTGAATGGTGACATGGACTGAAATTTGGACAACTCTGGAAGGAGTGAAAGAAAACCCTAGACCTAGTACTTAGTGAGCAAATTTTGCTTGAAGGCTCACTGAAATGACAAAATTTGACCCTGACACCTCAAAATCACTTTGTAAGAGCATGTTTGAGCATTGGAGGAAGGCTGAAAATACTGACACTAACATTGGCTCCAATGGGTATGGTAGCTCCTTGGAGGTGCCAAGAACGACAGATCTTTGGGAGAGCAGACAGTGCCTTCATCCATTGGGCAATGGAATCAATAACTGCAAACCAAAAACAACTCATACCAATCCAAAAACATATACATACTGCAACCTGTACATAAAAAATTACCGAAAATTGAAATGTTGCCTTTGGCAGCTTATTTATTTACAAATCTCCCCTACTTTGCTGCAAAACCAATAGATCAAGTAACGTTGTAATGCCAGATCAACCAATCAATTAAATGTGACAAGGATGTTGGTTGAGAGTGCTTCAACCGGGACACAGATGTAAATTCTGGCAGCCATACAAGCACATAATGAGTCTGGTTATGTAAAAGACAATTTGATCTATCATTCAAACTGAAAAACATTTCCATGTATGTTGCAATAGGATCGCAAAAGCCAGACTTTGTTTGCTGCCCCAACTCCGCAATACATACTTCCAGCTGCACACTGTCAATGCAAACATCTGTGGGCAGCTCTATTGTTTCTTGTTTTGAAGGAAGGAGAGTTTCCAAGAACTTTTTGGGATCTCGGAATTCATATGATTGGATCTGATCGTTTAAATATTGAATCTCCTCCTCAAATCTTTCAACAAGTAACTCGCAGAAACCAGTTTTAGTTTCAGGAGGAAACTTCAGGGATTTCCAACATTGAAGCATGACAATGAAAAATGCTTCATCAATTTCAAAACCCACTAACTGATCTATAACTTCTTTTACAACTTCACAAAGTGCAGGCCTTGCCACATACCCTACCATTGCATGAATGGATCAGCAAGCACTCGAATCTCTGGATCGAGTTGGAGTCGGCAGGTGAATGTTTCAGCCTTCATATTTCTGATCGTTGTCCACCATCAACGATCAGATCTGAGCTCGATACGTGTACTGGGGAAAGACAATCTATAAGTCGAGTGTCACATTCACAAGCTAGACCGGAGATTGACTGAAGCAACATTTATCTACTTCGCTGATGCATAGCAAAAAGCATTTCGAAGGCTACCTGGCGTGACTTCAGGCTCCGTCTGTAGCTTATGAAACAAATAACACCAACAAGCAAACCATTTTATTCCCCAGTATGGCCACCACTATGTTAGTGCCTAAATCTACCTCAAGCTGAAGAAAGGCAGAGTTTAGGGTAACATCATACCACGCTCAGTCTAGTAGCTAGCCCTACTAGAACAGGAGAGGGCTCTCTCCAGGTCAACCTCAATGAAAATATTAAAAGGGGCTTGAGATGACTAAAACAACAACTGATATTAGGCTAGATAAACAAATAGGAGGTTTTTATTTTGATTTTTAGGGGTTTTTGTTGGAAAAAGGGAAAAACAATTTTGGGCTTGGGGATGAGGCCAAATTCTTGCAGAGTTCACGTTGGGGTAGGGTAGGCAATGAATTTTATGTCTTAGATTCAATGAATGGATAGAAAATACTGCTGAGAAGCTGAAGAGGGCAAGAAGGTGCAAGGATCCTCTTCAAACTGACGAAAACATATCAAACTAAACAAAAGTTTAAGGCAGAGCACCAGCAAATCAATGAATTCTACCTCAATTACTCATTTGTTTAATTCAGAAGCATAAAGAAGGGAAATGGAATACATATAAAATTAATTAAACTTACAATAACATGAGAAGAACATCATCAAAACTTAGAAGCCACAAGGATCCCAACAAGTGCTACAAAACTCTAGTCTTTCCTTTGCCAAAAATCTGAAATGAATGTACAATGAGGTGCCAAACTTTTCCCAAGTATCCAACCAGTTCCACCCTTGAAAATGACTTAGAAAATACATGATATAGACCAGACCAACCCATTACCATGCCTCTAGGGGTCAAGCTCATCCTTCTAGGAGTTGTTTCAACTAATTCTAAACATGGAACTGAAATCTAGGCAGCCAAACAACTTGCCTCTATAAGGAAGAAAACTGATTCATTCATTTAATTTTCACTTTTTAGTGAATGAATGCTCTATAACAAGTAAATATATGCCAAAATTACATCATGATTACCAAATTACATCATGATAGATCAATCATCACATGAAAAAATAAATCTAGTCAAAACTGGGCGAATTTCTGAGGTGAAGAGTGAAAATGAGGCAAAATTTCTCTATGCGCCCCACTCAAAAACCCAATGCGTCGTGCCACTTTGAGCCTATTTGTGGGGCACTTCTGGAAGTCCAAATTGAGCTCATGATAGCTCATTGGAAACCCCTGTCTGTCTGATATCCAACCCAAGTGGAATTTTTTGATTTGGATGTCATTTTCCCCTCCCAAACTGCAATCTCCCAAGACTGGTTCCTGCTGGTGCAAAAAGTGGCAAAAAGGCCAATTTCAAGGTGTTTTTGGCCCTTTAGGCAGCCCAGAATTTGATGAAATGCTTCGGCCATTCATGAACACACATAATATATCATAAAAAACCCAAAAATGCAAATTTTTCCTCCATAAGATCTCCCAAACGTAAGCGCGCGTCAGGTGGTGCTACGCGTCGGGCAGAAAAACCTGTTTTGCAACCAAAATGAAAAAATGAAAAAATTTACTCCAAATTTGCTAAAACTTGGAGTGAAGGACCCTCATCAAGTATTATGCTCAGTCAAGGAAGCATCTGCCAAGATTTGGAATCTAACATGCCTTTTTCGCCTACTCAATGCCTTCTTGGTGCATGCAGTTCAGTGATGCAATTACTGTCTTGGTCATATGATGAATCTGTCTCTGTCATGGTGTTGAAAGTTTATGCCAATGATATGCTTATCTTTTTGAAAATGAGAAATTGATACCTTTGTCTCTAATTGCCAAGTGTATGTTGATTTGTATGAAATGATAAATTGGTGCCTTTTGTTTCAATTATCAAAATATGCCAAATGGGAAAGGATTGTGATAAATAGGTGTATAGTGGACTGTGGGAAAAAGGGACAGTGGGTATAATGGTTCAGTCAAGTGAATTTAAAATGTAGGACAACCACTTAATATGTTTGAGATATGGGATTTGGGGATTTTTGTAAATGACACGGGAGATGGTAAGGTTTAGGGATAGGATAATGAGATTTCAGGAATAAGTGATATGAGTAATTTTATAAGGGAATGAGGGAAGGGATATGGGTGATAGTGTTATAGTGAAGAGGAAAGGAACGAACAAGGTGGAGGGGAAAAATAAGTCTTTGGCACTAAAGTTGTTTTAAAACACTAATACACAACCTTAAAGAGAAATTTTTCACCAAATGATAGGGTATATGTTTTCACCACTCAAATTCTTATAACCAATCTTAAAACAACTCCAAACACCGATCAAAGGCAACTTATAAAATGCTTTGACTTACACGGAGCATAGGAGATTGAGTTGTTTTGAATTTTTGAGGAAAAAAAGTGAAAATAGGCTTGGAGGTGCTGTGTGCCGTGGCCTAGCCCAACGTGCCGCGCAGGCTGGATGCGTTGTGCCAGTGTAATTTTACACTGCAAAAAATTGTTCTATGCCCCACGCACACCATGTGCGCCGCGCCTTCTCCCAATGCGCTGTGCCATAAATAGTGCATTTTACAGGAGGCTTTTGGAGTTTTTCCTAGTGTCAAAATTCGGTACATGATAGCTTGTTGGAAATATATTTGAGTCTACTTTCCAACCCAAGTGGAAGTTTTAAATTTGGAGTTCATTTACCCTATCAAAAATCAAATCTCCCAAGACTGAGAAAAATGAGCAGAATGAGGCTGCCTCAAGGTAGAGTGCTGTTGTAGTCAACCTTTGAAGGTCTTCCTCAACTCCCAATTGAGCTCATGATAGCTCATTGGAAAGCTATTTGTGTATAGGTATCATTTTACTCATCAATAAAGTCATTTGGCCAACCACGCTAGGAGAAATCTCTATTTTCCCAGGGTCACTTCAGAGGTGCATCAATTCTCCTAAGGCAACTATATTTTTGACATTTCTCAAAAACCATGACAGCTGTGTAAAAATTGAAGGAGGTTTTTCTTCCTTGGAATGTTCTGGACAACAACCTCTCTCAGGTTTCCATAATTCATCTTTTATTGCTCTAAAACATTATTTTATTGAAACCTATCCCGATGTGAAACAAGGGATTTGTCGAAATGAAGCGAAATGAAGGGGATAAGGGGCTTCTGAATTCTTGGGGAAATTTTGGGAATTAGGGAGGGATGTTAGGAAGTAGGGGAAAGTGGAATATCAGAAATTTAGTGAGGGGAAGGGGTCCAAAAGGGCAAAACACAGGCCTAGCCTAGAAAATTACCAAGTTGTAGCAAGAAACTAGGGTTTGTGCGAAAATGAGGAATTTGGGGGATCTCAGTGATGGGAAGTGATTAATAAGGTACATTAAGGATAGGGGAAGGTGTATGAACATCAGGATACAAGTTTTGATGATGATTTGACCATCCAAGATCAATTACCTCCAAAAGCCTAGGAGAGGGAAATGAAGCTTACCTAGGCACAACTGAAGCATGAACAAGGTGTAAAATGACCCTTTGGAATCTGGCATGATGATGAAAACCCTCTGAATGATGGTACACTCAGCTGAATGGTGACATGGACCGACATTTGGACAACTCTGGAAGGAATGAAAGCAAACCCTAGACCTAGTACTTAGTGAGCAAATTTTGCTTGAAGGCTCACTGAAATGAAAAAATTTGACCCTGACACCTCACAATCACTTTGTAAGAGCATGTTTTATCACTGGAGGAAGGCTGCAAATACTATCAATAACAACAGTCATAGTGGCGGAACCATCGGTTTCGTCTATTCGTAGTCCTTACATGGAAGATTCATCTGAAATTTCGCATACTTCTAGGTCTACCGATCTTGAGCAGCCTGTCATCCCGTCAGAGTACCCCTTTGGAGAACTAGTTGAGTTCCATTGGCCTCTTTCCAACGCTTGGTTTGTGTTTGGGGTTAGGGAAAAATTTCCCCTTCTCACATTGGGATCACCGTTTTTGGCTGCTATCATACCTCCTAGCCTCGTACTCTTTTGCAAGATCTTACGGTGGATTTAGACATGGACTCATATAGTCCTAACAGCAGTGAGGGCATTCTAGTTTCTGATGAATAATACCACCTTTTTCCAGAATACATCCATCCAGACCCTGTTGAATCTTCATCATCGATGTCGCTTCCAGCTGGATATAGGTCTTTGGGTTAGATTATAGCCAGTATTGCCTCAATGGCAGCATCAACTTCGTCAAGGGGGGCAGTTCTTCCATCATTATGGATGTCTCCAACGACACCTATCTCATCTACGCATTTTGTTACATCTATCTACACTAGGCCTACTATCTGTGTGGCTGCATTGGCACCGGTTGTCACCACTCAGTCGTCAGGAGTTTCGGCTTCGGTAGAGACTTCGATTGCCATGGAAATCCTTGACAACCTTTCTTTTGAGGAGTATTGGCTGGTTGTTCAGTAGCAGAGCTCCCAAACTAATCAGTCCTCTCAGGATCTCAATCATCCTTATTTTTCTCATTATGGAGCAGATGGTACCCCGATTTATTCACTTCCATTTCACTATGATGAGGACGACAACCCTATCTATTTTCCTGGTCCTGAGGCTTATCAGTACATTAATGGTTTTATACCTACCTTGCCTGTGCAACCTTCTAACCAACAAGGACAACCCTTATAGGGAAAACCTTCGGTTCAGCAAGGATATGCTTTTGGCCCACAAGGAAAACTCTTTCAGGGACAACCTTTGGCCCAGCAAGGGTATGCATATGACCCACAAAGACAACCCTTACAGGGACAACCTTTGGTCCAGCAGGGATTTTTTTACTGCCCACAAGGGTAGCCTTACAATCCTCAAGGTCAACCTTTACAAGCTTAGCCTCTGGTCCAATTAGGGCAACCTCAAGGACCAGCCGGGCAACCGGTATATCAACCCGGACCTTCATACGGTCCTGGGGGGAAAATCCATGCATCTCAACCTTTGGTGCAACCACATCAGCCATATTTTCTGATTGGTCAAAAAATTGCACAGCCAGGACCATCTTATGGTCCTGCCACAAGTCAACCTGGTTATCAGGCACAACTTGGCCCACCACAACCGTCAGGCGAACCTACTCAACGGGGGAAACCTAGTGGCCCTTATCAGTTAGATCAGCCTATTCAACCAGGACAACCTGCACATCCTATTAACCCTGCTCAGCCACCGCTCTATTCTATGCCACAGCCAAATCAACTTGTGCACCCGACCTTTTTAGCTCAGCAGAGCCCCACTTGTCAACATCCCGTTCGACCCCAAGGCAGTTATTTTCCTCAAGGTCAATATCGATCGGTTTACAATCCACCTCAAGGTTCTGATTATTACCCTCAACCACCTGGCTATACTTATACTCTGTAGCAAAATCCTTACGTTACTCAATCGGGACCCTCGTATACTCAGAATCAGTATCCTGGTTATCAACCCCCGTATCTTGGTTCTCAGCTACCATATCAACTGAATTATCTGGCTTATACCCCATATGGTCATAATCCTTTGGGAAAAAACCAATGGGGGAATATTTATACTCAACCAGGATGGAATATGGGTATAGGACCTTATCGAGGACCTGCTATGCCTTTTAACCGTCAATTACCTTTTCTCACCATGTTGGAGTTACCAGATGTGTCCAAATTGACAAATGATCCCATTCTTTATAATCCATATTGGCCCCCTATTCCAACGAAGGTTCTTGTTGATTGTCCCAAGTTTGAGGGCAAGTTTGGAGAAGACCCCCAAGCACACATCATGACATACCATTTATGGTGTTCTTCCAATTCTTGGGTGGATGACTTTGTCCGACTTCCTCTTTGCCAGTGCACTCTTACCGGTGCTGCTACTAAGTGGTATATCGAACTATCTCGTGGTATCTTTCAAGATTTCAAATCTCGCTATGGAATTCCTGACTCATTTCCAGTTGTTAGTTCGTTATGAATCTGGGATGCATCTCCTAACATCCCTGAAATAGGACCGGGCTACCCATATCTCAGAACACATTCATGAATGAAGACAACGTCGTCGTCTGATCAAGTTCGAAATTCCTGATCAACTTCTTACTCATTGGTTCACTACCTCTTTTGTCAACCAGATTACGAAAGATATCTCCATGGGGGCATGTGTAACCGAGGAACAAGCCATTTCTCATGCCCAGTACCTTGATTTAGTGTACTCCCAATCAGGCATTTTGTATGACATCTTGACTGAAGCTCCACAACCTGGGAACTCTAAAGCGTCAGCTACCCCATCAGTCGACGATGTTATTGGTTCTGGATCTCAAACTTCATGCAAGTATTCCAATGGGAAGCATAAATCAAATCCTTCCAATAATTATGCTCCTTAGTCTACTCCAGATTCTCGTAAAACCTCGGAGGTCAACGTCCTTCAGGCCAATCCTACAGACAAGACTTCCAAGGGGAAAAAGAAGGGAAAAGGCAAGGCCAAAGCCGATGCCTCGAAACTGGAATAGTCTAAGCCTTGTGCTGATGATGATTCACAACGAAAGCCAAAGTATCCCTATCTAATTTGTGAAGAGGATCACTACACTAAGGATTGTCCTCGATGATCTAAGGTTAGTCAACTAGTCAAAGGCACTAAGGGAACTCCAGAGGTCCTTAAAGAACGTTTCCCATATCAGTAGACCCAAATGGTTGATCAATCGACACCATCTACATCATTTGGCTCTCAAGTATTCATGATGGATAGTGCTACACCCGTTTCCATCGCTACTCAGTCAAAATATTATGTTGGATCACAGCAGGTAGCCAGGAAAGAGATTGCCGATGGTCCTCCTACCCCACCTGCCTCTGGTCCTCTTGAGATTGAAAGACCCAATGCTGAACCCTTTTTATGTGTTAGCTCCCTGTAATTCCAGCAGATTGGTGAGACTGGAACTGCAGAGAGAACACTTGAACCACTTTGGGATTCTAGGATCTAGCCCTCCTGAATCCGGAGAGGGATCTCTCCAATAAGTGCAAAGATAGATTTATCTTTAAGGCTTTTGGGTATGACATTAGGCTAGTTATTAGGAGCGATGGTTTTTGTTTGTTTTGGATGGTTGAGCATGATTATTAGTTGAGTGGAAAGTCCTAAATGGGAAGAGTTTCAAAGGTGTGAAGTTGCAAGAAATCAGAACAATATTTGGCTAAAAAGATAGATATAACGCTGGGTTTTATTCCATTGGGCTATGGAGTCATAAAAGGGTTTTAATTGTACAAAAATTCAAGAGTGGTCCAAGGGGAAAATCATCTATATCACAATATCTCTGAGATAAAAATGATGGAATGGAACAATAAAAGTGTTGGAGGGGTGGAAATAGATAATAATTTCAACTAGGATTTATAGTCTGTCCAAACAAGAAAAATCCTTTTAAGCAACTATTTAAAACCAACCAAAGGGCAGGGCTCACCATAAACCTCTTTGGACAAGCTCGTATTAAATATGACTCAACAGACAAACAATCCAGTAATCTGCATAATTAATTTTAGAAAGGATGAAAATAGATAAGAGAAACAAAACGCAACGTAAGATCAGTTAAGATACTTTTAAATCTAGACTGCTTTCAGCATACACTTAGGGAAACTTTCAGAATTACCTTTGGAGAAATAAGCTAGAAAACAGGGCAAACCAATCCCTTTTATAGTCTATCTTTACTAAGCAAATAATGAAAATAACATTCAAGAACAATGTTTAAAGAAAACAGTAGGATGAGGGAACGACAACATTCTTAACTACTTGAACTGTATTAAATCATTCTTAAATAAACAATTTAGAGGAAAACATTGAGATAAAGCTTATCAGTCAAAGAAGGGTACTGTAAACAGTAAATCCTAACTCTATGCATGTTGTTCTTTATCAGAGAATAATGGACAATATGGCATACATGAAAGGAAAAACAATAACAAAGAAAGAAGCACTTCACCAGTGATATAGACTAGGATCCCAAGAAACAACTTGTTTATTGATGTCAAACTAGTTACATCTTCAAGTCCAATGTTTCAGTTCAACAATCATCTTCACTTCTTAGCCTAAATTATTTAATCACAAACAGAGCTTCAAGAGCCTTTGAACACTATTTACATGTAGAAAATTTGAGCACAAGTATATTTCAAAGTTCTACAACTAACCCTTTACAATGAGCTCCTCAAGAAGATTTTATAGAAAAATGAGGAGGTCGAAGACAGAAAAGATCTATGGGTTCAATTAATACAGTTAATGATTCTCAACCTTTTGAGGGGCTCAATGGAGAAGTTTACAGATATTTCATATGTATTAATTGTTTTACATTAAGTATTTAAGCTTGCTGGAAGCTTTTGTTGACTTTAAGGCTCTGTGTCATCTTTGCTATAACTCTGTTTGGCTTGGAATAACTGTTCAGCTGTATTGAGGAAAATATCCTCTATTCTAGTCATTACTCAGCCTCTGTTGAATGTTGTGAGGCTACAGGTGACATTAGGTAGCTGAGAGGAATCAATTAGACTCTGATGTGGCAGTGGAGGCTTTCTGGGTCTGATAGATATTTTTGATTTGTCTTTAAACACTGTTAATTTGTTTTGATTTTGTGTATTAGGCTTAATCAGGCCTAAACTATGTATTCTGATCTTTAACTATTTTTAATTTAGTGGATTAGGCTTTCTATTTTTGATCTTACCTGTAATCCACCAAAACTGTGAAAAAAATCTTCAATCTTCAGTTCTGTTGTGGTTAGGTCTTCAACACTGATACTCTTTTCTTGTTTAATTTTTGCTGTGTCTTGTTGATGTACAGGTGCACAGAGGGTTCATATGGCATCATTTCTCATGATTCACTTGATGAAACATGGTATGGAATCCTGTAGACGGATACCCTTTGATAAACGAAATTCTGGAGGATCGTCATCCTTGACTTTCATTTTCCTTTATAACATTTTGAAAAACCTTTTAAATCTTGCACAAACCAAGAAAATTTAACAAATCCTGTGTTATTTGGGGTAAGACTACTTTGGAGGTTGCGGTTAGGTCACAGCCGTCAGATGAAAGCATCGAACGGCGGAGATTTTCTTGCAGAGATTAGAAGGGAGGCGGTTGGAATCAAATGGTGGGAGATTAAGTCCGAACCATTGATCGGTGTTGATCAATGGTCGAGATCAACTGGGTAAATATAATGGAGAAGGGCCACTTTTCACGAAAATAGAAGAAATACAAAGGAAATGGTGAAAATCCCTTTGGGCAGAGGAAATATGTTTTGAGGAAAATTTGGGTTTCCCGGATGATTTTGAGCCATTAGATTAAATTGGCCCACCGTGATCAATGGTTAGGATTGATCAATGAAGGCCCTTTCGAAAAGGCAGAGGGAAATAATGTAATGCTTAGATTGGATCTGAGTTGTTGATCTGCAGAGATCAACGGCTAGGAGCGAACGCGATGAAATGCCATATAAAAAGGGGAAATCGGTTTTGGGAGGAGAAACCAGTGGTATCGCGCGGGAAAAAGGGAGGAAGGTGGTTTCACCTTTTTGAATAAAATATGTGTTATCAGTTGACACATGGTGTTTAAAAAATTCCCATATTGCATAGCTCTTGGGGAATTATCCTTCGCGCTTGAATTTTCATGAAAATGTGCGTCAACCATTAGATCTAGGTTCTCAGATCGGATTGTGGGGAGTGAGTGCGATATTGGGTATATGGGCAGGTCATAGCAGGCGGGGTTGTTTTTTTCTAAGCCATTGGATCAAATATTGGATGGATGAGATCAGATCTAAAGGAAGGCAGGACCCACAGGGGTCGGGCCTATCGAGATTATTCTGAACCGTCAGATGAAAGTAGATCAACCGTCGGGATTGAAACTAGGGTTAAATGGAAAAATAAACGAGGCATAGAAAGGGGTTAATATGGGCCGTTGATCTACAGAGATAAATTATTGAGATCTCCTCAAACAACCTTATAAAGCGGGGCTTCATGTTTTTAACAAAGGTCGAGGGGTGAAATTTATGCCGTCGGATCTTGACACGTGGATGGCCCGGATGTAGTCGGATCTTTCGCGATCGGAAGGGGAAAAACAAAATGGGTGCCAATGCAATTGACTGTGGACCGTCGATCTGCAAATCAGATCAATGGTGGAGGATGAATCAGAGGATTTCTCAGTGGGGGAAGGGGCTTTGAGTGGGAGCAATGGCAACTGTCGGATCTGCGAAGGCGGGGAGGAGATCAACGACTAACAATTGATTAGGAGATCGCAAATCGGAGGTTGCAAATAAAATAATAAGTGCGCCCAATGAAAACTTCTGATACGAGATTCTCCCAATCGTTGATTGGTTCAAGATCAATGGTTGGGATTCGTTTAAAACATGAACCGGCAGAAACCCTTTATAACATATGAAAATCCAAATTTTAATGAAAAAAAGGTTTAACGGCTTCAGAGGCGGGTTATATATAAGGTTTGGCACTCAATTGTGGGGCCTCAGGATATATGCGAAAGGTTAAAATAACTGGGGTTCAAACATATAAAGGGCCAATCGCATCGGAACAATGGTGCGGGTCTTTTCAATCTACCCATTTAGAAAATCTACGATGTGATATTTTTTAGACCGTCGATTGGCCTTTGGATCAACGTTTCTTATCATTCAAAACATTGCACCAGTGGGTTTAATGAAAAACATAGGAAAATGGGTTTTTGTGAATATACGAAGGAAAAATATGATCAGATAGGATTTATTCATAAGTTTAAGCACCTGATTGCGGGCCTTTGTTTTTGTCAAGCAGCAAAGGGATCGGGGGTTATGTATAAAAGGGTCAATCGCATCGGAGGTTTTAAAAAGCCACAAGACTTGCGGTCTCTGATTGTTTCTGATGAGATAAGTGATCGGTGGGTCTAGTGCCTAGTTCTAAGGTGTGGGCATATATGGGGAAGTGGTTTATGACTTAGCCCAAAGGGGCTTAAGCCTATAGTCAAAAAATATTATTTTTTATGAAATTTTCAAGGTTTTTTGGTGGATTTGGGGGTTTTGACAAGGTTCAAAAATGAGTTTTAAACCTTATAAAAGGGTATTTATGAAGGGGAAGGAGGGAAAACATAAAAAATGAAGGAATTTCATGGGGAAAAAGGGATAAAAATGAAGTTTAATGATGATTTTTGCAACAGTCTTTTCTTCATGAAAACAACATATTTTCATAATTAAGAGGGAAACATCAGTGAAGATTTAAACAAAGGACATGATGTCTTCATGAGTCTTCAAGAGAAAACATTTTTAGAAATAAAACTTGTTTCTTGAAGGCTCAAAAGATGATTTAGCCACCATTTTATATGAAAACTTTTATAGGTAGCTAACAGTGGCTCCACATGGGGATGGTTCCTTCTTGAAGGCATCAAGAACTTCAGACTTGCATTCTCTGGGGGGTTGATCAGTGCCTCATCCATTGGGCTACTTTTTTCTTCACCTAAATGATCTTCTTTTGCTCTGAAAATATTAGTAGCCATGAAAAAACAATGGAACTTCATTAACACAAGTTTTCTACCTTCCCAATCCTGCTGATCTAACATTTTTTCTTCTTTTAGAGTGCACTTGGATTGGCAAACTCATTTACAAACATTTTATTCTTTTGAAAGAAAAAAACTAATCTAAGCCTACTTCTTATTTCTCTATGAACTCAGATTAAACAGTTGAGTTCATAAGCTTCTCTACCTAATCTACTATCTGTTAAGATTAAACAATCTAACAGATTTTTATTCACTAACTTTTAAAATAGAAATTTAAAAGCATACAAGTCAGGATTGAACAGTTTGACTTGTTGCTGATCTATGGCATAAAATAAGTTTCACATAGATATTATTTTATAGAAAATTAAATCAAAATGGAAGGCTTAAGATCTGAAAGTTCTAAGCATGGCCTTCTCTTTTCTTTAGCTCCGTTTTTAAGTTTGTTCGAGCTATTTTTTCATTCTTTTCTGATTCAGATTTTGGTCTTATTAGAACCATTTTACCTCTATTTTTGACTCACGGTTTTAAACAGACTGGAGTCATTTTTCTTTTGAAAACTTAAGTTCATATTTTGAGCTTGTTTGAAACTTTAATTTCTATCCTAATATTCCTAACTGATAAGCCAATATTAAGCTGTTTGGAAAATCGAATTCACTAACCTATCAACAGTAAATTTAAAACTAATTAGTCATGATTAGGCTGTATGACTAACTATAAGTGTGTTTTTCAGGAGTGGCATTTGAGCTTGCACACTTTCAGATTTTGTTTCTCTCTTTTGGTATGGGGCTATACCTTTATTGTTTTTACAATTTGCCCTCTTTTCTTTCTTCTATTGTTTTTGTATTTTTTATTTTTCTAACTTTGAATGCAATGATGGATGAAATATTTATAATGAGAAAAAGATAAAAAGGTTTTCAGAACATGATAGGATCAAGAGAAGTAATGTTTGAGCATCTTGCCATTGACAGGACCCCCAAACAGTTCTGCTCCATTGAACTCCTGCAAGAAAAAGGCGTTGTTACCAGCAGCAGAATGAATGAGATAAGGGCCAAACCATAAGTTGTTAAATTTCCCATGCTTGCCCTTGTCTTCTCTCCTTGAATCCCACTTTAAAAAAATTTCCCCAATATTGAAATTGTTGGCCTTTGTTCTTCTATCAAAAAGCTTCTTGATGCTCTCTTGCTTTTGTAATGATTTGTTGTAAACCTTCTCTCTGGTTTGTTGAAGGTGAATGGTCTGATTTATTCTTCTGATCATGTCATTTTCTTCAGAATGAACCTCTTGAATCAACTTCATAACTAGTACACCAAGGCTAGTTGGAAATATTGCATCTATGCCATACACAAGCTGGTAGGGTGACATTCCAATAGATTTTTTAAGTGTCAATCTATCAGACCAAAGTGCATGAACTAGATTTGTGTGCCAAGAGTTCTTGTTGTCCTCTAGCAACTTCTTGATGATGTTCACCAAACATTTGTCTGAGGATTCTACTAGCCCATTACCTTGGGGGTAATAAGCAGTAGAATGGCCCAATGTAATCTGATATTTGTGACAGAATTCAACCATCTTATTAGATCCAAAAGAAACTTCATTATCAGTAATGATCTTCCTATGACAGCCAAATCTAGAGAGAATATGGGTCTCAATGAATTTTATGATGACTGAGTCATTGGATTGCCTAGAAGGGATGGCTTCTATCCATTTGGTGAAGTAGTCTGTAGCAGTGAGAATACATTTATGCTAGGCAGATGAGGGTGGATGGATTTCTCCTATGAAGTCAAGTCCCCACTATTGAAAATGAGCTTCAATAGTGATTGGATGTAGACGTAAGGGTAGCAAATTTTTTTTACCTTCAAAAAGTTGTAATTTATGACAGGAAATTATTATCTTGTGTACATCAAGAAAGAGAGTGGGCCAATAGTAACCAACCCTTAGGATTTTGTTGGCTGTTGTCTTCCAGTAGAGGTGGCCTCCACATTCTCCTTCATGGAATTCGTGCTTAACCTTCTCTACATCAAACTCAGGCAAACATTTAAGCAATATCCCACTTGCATTTTTCCAATAAAGACATTTATCTATAATGTAGTAGTTTACAGCTTTTAACTTTAAAAACCTTGCCTTTGTTTTTGATAAACCAGGAGATGTATTCAAATTAAGCAAAGCATATAGAATATCAGCATACCAAAAGGAATTCATAAAATGGTCTTCAACAATGGGAGTTGAGAATTCTTCTTGTTCATCTAAAGCATTTATCATATTAATATCAAAAAATTCAAAATTTGATTCAACCATTAATCTAGCTAGACCTTGGCCTTTGATGAGCTTAGTTGGCTTGATTTCTAGATCATATTCAAGTATTATAGCTATCCACTTGCCTCTCTTACCATTTGGGTCCTGTGTTAGAATGTCTTTTACAACTGAATTTGGGACAAAAGCAATGATGTGCGAGTGAAGGTTGTATACTCTGAATTCTTTTAGAGCCTTGACGAAATCAAAAGCTTGCTTCTCCATAATGTTGCACTTCAGAGGGGCATCCATCAAAGCCTTGCTAAAGAATGCAATAGGCTTCTCTTGTCCCTTTATTTTTTTCTGTAAAAGGACAAAAATTATTGTATGTTCTGATGCAAATGAAAAAATATAAAAATCTTTTGAAAAATCAGGACTGATTAGAACCGGTGTTTTGGTTAACACTTGTTTCACCAGCTCAAAGGACTTCTTTGCTTCCAAGGTCCATTTAACCCCTTGCTCCTTTTTCAACATGTTTGTAATGTTTCTAAGGAGCTCAGCCAAGTTGGGTATGAATATTCTCAAGAAATTAATCTTTCCAATGAAAAATTGTAATTCCTTGATGTTTCGAGGATGAGAGATTTGCAATATGGCCTCAATCCTCTTTGGGTCTATCTTTATACTCTCTTCTGAAATAATGTGCCCAGAAGTTTACCTTCTTGGAGACCGAAAAGTGTTTTCTTAGGGTTTAGAGATATCCCAAACTTTCTGCATTTCTCGAATACTTTTCTCAAATGTTCTAAGTGCTCTTCATCTGTCTTTGAAAACACAGTAACATCATCAAGGTAAATAATGATGAAGTAGCCTAATTCTTCCTAGAATGCTATGTCCATGGCTCTCTAAAATTTTGCACTAGCATTCATCAAACCAAAGGGCATTTTCACATACATGAAAGTGCCCCAAGGTGTAGTAAACACTGTCTTTAATTGATCATCATGATGAACTAAAATATGATTGTATCCTGAGTAGCCATCAAGCAAAGAAATTATTTTAGAACCAACTACCCTTTGTAAAATATGGTCCATCTTGGGTAAAGGGTAGTTGTCCTTCAATGAAGCTTTGTTTAAATCTCTAAAGTCTACACAAAGCCTAATCTCTCTTGTTTTCTTCCTAATTGACACCAGATTAGACACACACTCAGAATATCTAATAAGGACAATAATACCAGCTTCATACATTTTCTTGATTTCCTTCTCAACCAAAGGTAACTGAACAGGGTTTATTCTGTGCAGCTTTTGTTTAAATGGATTTTGGTTTTCCTTGAGAGGGATTTTGTGTTGAATTATTTCAGTGTCATAGTATTTCAGATCCTCATAACTCCACGCAAAAACATCAAAAAATTCTTTAAACAGCTCTATGTATTTGAGTTTAATGTTAGCTAGTAAAGTATTAGATAGTTTGATCATCATTGGTTTTAGTTCACTGCCTATATTAAACTCTTCAACTTCAGTCTCTACAGGTTCCAGTTTTGGCTTCTTGGCCACATCGTTGAAATAAAAAAACTCTTCTAAAGGGGCCAGACCCTTTGGCAAACCATGATTGTTAGACTGCAGGGTTTCTAAATCCTCTGTTTCTAACTCTGCAATCGGTTCTGTTTTATTTTCAAGTTTGGTAGATAACATGTTTACATTAGCAACCTCAAGAGACTTTTCTTCTTCATCAAGAAAATTTTCTTCATTAGAACAGTCTGTTTCATAATCTTAATCTGAACTGGGTAGTTCAAATTCATTTCTGAACTGCATGAAGTCTTTTATTTGTTTGTGTCCGTTGAAAACTTGCCAATACTTCTCGTTATCAGGGACAGTTGGTCTGGATTTAATTTGAGTTGTACATTATTTGGTTTCATATGGCGTCAAGCATATTCTGGCAGCAAAAGCTAAGCTGTGGGCCATGATATTTTTTCTTCTCGGGACAAAAATCAATTGGGATTCCTCAAAAATTTTCAGCAAATCCACGACATCGTTTTGATAGGCTCTAAGTCTGGGGTGATTAGCGTTGTATTTCCCGTTGACTTGCCTAATGATTAATTCTAAATCCCCATGCACTTTAATTCTTTTGGCTCCTAACTTTTTCAACAAATGTAAGCCTAAAACAAGGGATTCATACTCCACTATGTTATTCGAACACTGAAAGTTTAATCTACAGGAAAGGCTTTCTGTGTGGTTGTTTTCAGTGTTGCATATCCAAACACCTGCACCAGCATTATTCCTAGTACAAAACCCGTCAAAGTTCATAGTCCACAGAGGATTATTTTTAGGTTCATCTGTTTGGTTACTATCCTCTTCAGCTAACATGCTTTCGAAATGTTGTTGAGTATCAGCACTCTGTTGATTTTTTTTTAATTCCTCAGATTTCTCATTATATTGAGGAATGATTTCTTGACTCTCTAAGTTAAAAAGCGATGGACGCATGACCTATAGCTCAAGACCCGCATTTAGTTTTCTATGATCTTCGGTTTTAGCAAATTGTTTAGACACTTCTGTTACGTCTTCCTCCTCCTCTCTATCAGCCATTAATTCATTTAAGGTGACTTGTTCAATTAATGTTTCATCGTTGAAAAGGATAAAATAATCAAGGCCTGTATTTACAGAATAAAGGGGAGAGTTTTGTGGTCTATCTTGGCTAGTAACCATGTACTGCATATGAGACTCCTTGTAAAGTCTTCTTGTCTGATTGAAAACAGGGATGGTCGCATATGTCATGTCCATCTGCATAGTTCCTTGTAACCTAGCTCCCCAATATCTAGATAACAACATTCCATACTTTGGGGGAACATCAGCCACAACAATATCCATGACTAAGCATTTGGCTGGGATTTGTGCTAAGTTAACACAGAGGTCTTTGATTAAACCTAAACATTTTACTATGCTTGAGTCAAAGGAGTAAAGGTCTTTATAAGGTCAGGTGATTTCAAGGCCTAGGCTCTCCATTACAACTTTGGGAATTAAATTGTGAGAGGCCCCGGAATCATGCATAGCATTGTGAAAAATCTTGTCATGAACGTTTAAACTTACATAAAAAGGAGTAACAGGTCCCTCTTGATATCTACCTTCAATCTTAGGACCAAAAATGAGCTCTGGTTGGCCATCGTTAAGATTGACAGTGTCATTATTCTCCTCTATGTTTAAAACCTTCAAAATTTGGGTTCTATATACATTTTGGGTAGCTAAATCAGTAAGGGGAATAGAGATTTTAATTCTGGAAATTTCCTGCTCCAAACTAAAAGGCATCTGATTTTTTGAAGTACTTGTCTCAACCTTATTAACTGCCACTCTGTCAACAAAGTTAGTTTGTTGATTTTCTCTATTTACATTTGAAAAATTTGTTTTAATAGGAGTACTAGCTGAGGTACTAGTACTACTAAGTTTTGCACTCTGTTTTTCATTGTTTTGAGTGTTTTTCTCCTTGTTTTTATCAGAATTTACAGCCAATGTTTTGTCGTTTTGTTTGGCAATTTTGGGTTTATTTACAACACTGTTTTATGAAGATTTTTTAGAGGTTTTGTTGTTGAGGGTTTCTATATTTTTCTTGCTTCTAAGGTCATATTCCTTTTTGGTTTCTATGATGACATTTTCCATTTCCTGATAGTAATATTCATATTCTAGTCTATTGTCATCATAGGGTGTATATAGACCTTGTTTTCTATTGTAATGGACTTCAAATTCATCATTATCTACTCCCAACATATTGATATCATAATCCTTTGTTTGCTCGATTATGTCTTTAGCCTCACTTACATAATTTTGATGAAAGGGAGGAGTGATCTGTTGATCATCTTCCCTTGGTCTGTTCTGAGGCTGGTTTCTCCTAAAATTCTGATTCTGGTTTTGATTTCTGTTTTGAGGAGTAGTTTGGTTTTGACTTGCTTGTGCTCTCTACTGCTCATATTTTTCATCATCTCCTCCATCATTCTTTCCATCTTCGAGCTAGATATGGAAGGTGTGGATTCCTCTCTAAAGGACACTCTTCTCATTTTTCATTCCTTCTCTTTTCTCCATTAAGTTAACTTCCTTAGCAATAGCTCCTTTTTTCATATCGTCAAGGGTTGAAGGATCTCTTTCTCTCAGCTGATATGCCATCTTAGGATCAAATCCTTCAGGAAACTTGTTTAAAGCCAAGCCTTGTGGAGGTTTTAAGTCTAGGGGAAGGGCATTGTAAATGCTATTAAACCTAGTACAATAGGCTTGTGTGCTTTCCCCGGTGTTTCTTTGGAGATTTTTGTAATAAAAAAGTATTTGAAGAGGATTCTTTCTAACTTCCCATTTTTTTTAGGAATTTCTGATGGAAGGATTGGAGATCATTTATACTGTGAGGGGTTAAGCCTTTGAACCATTTTCTTACTTCTCCCCCTAAACTCTGAGAAAATATTCTTAGTTTGACAGATTCATCATCAATTTCGTTTTTGTCAAAGTATTCATTCATCTTATCCACATGTTGTGAAGTAGTAGTTGCATTACTAGAATCATACAATGGTATTTTGGACTGATAGTCCTGTGGAAGATTGACTAAGGGCAAAGGAAGGACCAAGAGGGCATACCATGATGCCATGATAAGAGGTGGAGGTAGATTTACAAGAGGTGGATTAACAAGAGGGAAAGTGGGCTGGAATGGAGTGGTTTGGACAGTGGATGTATGAGGAACAAATGTGGATGGACCAGGAATAGATTGCTGAGCTGATCTTGGATGAGAGACACCTAAATTGTGAAGGAAATGTAAATCAGGTGGTGTTGTTTCTCTACTACCAGGTTGTTCACTAGTTTCCGGGGATGAAAGTGAAGACTCTGAATCTAGATGATCTAAATCATCAAGAAACCTAGTTCTAAATGGATCTTAAGAAACCTGTGATTGTTGTAGAGTTGCAAGATTTTTAGGAACTGATTTAGCTTTCAAGGGTGATCTGAAAAAATTTGAAAATTTAATCTTAGGAGACTTCCTAAGTATACATTCAGGGTTATCAACTATCTCAGGTGGGTTTGGGTTAGGGTAGGCTCTAGTATGAATCTTCTTAGGAGCCACTATGCTATGTTTTCAGACCCAACTAAACAAGAATAGTTTAACCAGATATGACAATCTTTATGAGGTTAAATGATCTTAAAATAAGAAAACTTTAATCCTAAAATCCTCTTACTGAGTTTTAATGATGCTATGATGGTAATGGTTCTTCCCAGTGGAGTATTAAGGTCTATTTATGATTTTTGGAGTCACCACGTGGAAGTTTTTAGCTCTTTTGGAGGTAAAAGGTTTTATGGTCCACCACCATGTTTATTGAATACCAATCTGAATTTTTTTGGGGTTTTCTGAGTTATTTTTCTGTCCTATTGGTTCTTAAGAGTGTCCTAAATATGTTTCAAAACTTAGGTACGGTTATGAGACAAAGGCAGTCTACTCCTATGGCTAAGCTAGCTGAATCTTAAAGGTTTGATAAAATTTTATGAGAATCCTAAGGTTTCCTTAGTTTGTCACTGATTCAAATAAGTATTATCATGATTACCGTTTGCTTGGTAGTGCTTGAAGAGGGCTGCTTGTACTCAAGGGGTTTTTTGGAATGAATATTGACTCAGTTCCCTAGCGGAGTCGCCAGAAATGTTAGCCCCCTGTAATTCCAGTAGATTGGTGAGACCAGAACTGCGGAGAGAACACTTGAACCACTTTGGGATTCTAGGATCTAGACCTCTTGAATCTGGAGAGGGATCTCTCTAATAAGTGCAAAGATAGATTTATCTTTAAGGCTTTTGGGTATGATATTAGGCTAGTTATTAGGAGCAAGGGTATTTGTTTGTTTTTAATGGTTGAGCATGATTATTAGTTGAGTGGAAAGTTCTAAATGGGAAGAATTTCAAAGGTGTGAAGTTGCAAGCAATCAGAACAAGCTTTGGCTAAAAAGATAGATATAACGCTGGTTTTTAGTCCATTGGGCTATGGAGTCATAAAAGGGTTTTAATTGTACAACATTTCAAGAGTGATCCAAGGGGAAAGTCATCTATATCACAAGATCTTTGAGATAAAAATGATGGAATGGAACAATAAAAGTGTTGGAGGGGTGGAAATAGATAATAATTTCAACTAGGATTTATAGTTTGTCCAAACAAGAAAAATCCTTTTAAGCAACTGTTTAAAACCAACCAAAGGGCAGGGCTCACCGTAAACCTCTTTGGAAAAGCTCGTATTAAAGATGACTCAAGAGACAAAAAATCCAGTAATCCGCATAATTACTTTCAGAAAGGATGAAAACAGATAAGAGAAACAAAATGCAACCTAAGATCAGTTAAGATACTTTTAAATCTAGACTTCTTTCAACATACACCTAGGGAAACTTTCAGAATTACCTTTGGAGAAAGAAGCTAGAAAACAAGGTAAACCAATCACTTTTCTAGTCTATATTTACTAAGTAAATAATGAAAATAAAATTCAAGAACAATGTTTAAAGCAAACAGTAGGACGAGTTAACGCCAGCATTCCTAACTGCTTGAACTGTATTAAATCATTCTTAAATAAACAATTTAGAGGAAAACATTGAGATAAAGATTATCAGTCAAAGAAGGGTATTGTAAATAGTAAATCCTAACTCTATGTATTTTGTTATTTATCAGAGAATAATTGACAATATGGCATACATGAAAGGAAAAACAATAACAAAGAAAGAAATAGTTCACCAGTGATATAGACCAGGATCCTAAGAAACAACTTGTATATTGATGTCAAACCAGTTACATCTTCAAGTCCAATGTTTCAGTTTAGCAATCATCTTCACTTCTCAGCCTAACTTATTTAATCACAAACAGATATTCAAGAGCCTTTGAACACTATTTACAGGTATAAAATTTGAGCACAAGTATATTTCAAAGTTCTGCAACTAACCCTTTACAATGAGCTCCTCAAGAAGATTTTATAGAAAAATGAGGAGGTCGAAGACAGAAAAGATCTATGGGTTCAATTAATATGGTTAATGCTTCTCGGACGTTTGAGGGGCTCAATGGAGAAGTTTATAGATATTTCCTCTGTATTAATTGTTTTACATTAAGTATTTAAGCTTGCTGGAATCTTTTGTTGACTTTAAGGCTCTGTATCATCTTTACAATAACTCTGTTTGGCTTGGAATAACTACTCGGCTGTATTGAGGAAAATATCCTCTATTCTGGTCATTACTCACCCTCTATTTAATTTTTTGAGGCTACAGGTGGCATTAGGTAGCTGAGAGGAATCAATTAGCCTCTGATGTGGCAGTGGAGGCTTTCTGGGTCTGATAGATATTTTTGATTTGTCTTTAAACACTGCTAATTTGTTTTGATTCTATGGATTAGGCTTATTCAGGCCTAAAATCCATCTTCTACTCTTTAAATGTGTTTAATTTAGTGGATTAGGCTTTTGATTTTCAATCTTAGCCGTAATCCACCAAAACCGTGAAAACAATCTTCAATCTTCAGTTATGTTGTGGTTAGGTCTTCAACACTGATACTCTTTTCTTGTTTAATTTTTGTTGTGTCTTGTTGATGTGCAGGTGTGCAGAGGGTTCATATGGTATCAGTGCTTATGATGCACTTGATGAAACGTGGTATGAAAGCCTATAGATGGACACCCTTTGATAAACTAAAGTCTGGAGGATCGTCATCCTCGGCTTTCATTTTCCTTTATAATATTTTGGAAAAACTTTTAAATCCTACACAAACCAAGAAAAGTTAATAAATCCTACGTTATTTGGCGTAATACTACTTTGGAGGTTGTGGTTAGGTCGCAGTCGTTGGATGAAAGCATCCAACGGCAGAGATTTGATTACAGAGATTAGAAGGGAGGCGGTTGGAATCAAATGGTGGGAGATTAAGTCTGAACCGTTGATCTGTGTTGATCAACGGTCAAGATCAACTGGGTAAATATAATGGATAAGGGCCACTTTTCATGAAAATAAAAGAAATACAAAGGAAATGGTGAAAATCCCTTTGGGTGGAGGAAATATGTTTTGTGGAAAATTTGGGTTTCGCGGATGATTTTGAGCCATTAGATCAAATTGGTCCACGATGATCAACGGTCAGGATTGATCGATGAAGGCCCTTTGGAAAAGGCGGAGGGTGATAATTTAATGCTCAGATTGGATTTGAGTCGTTGATCTGCAGAGATCAACGACTGGGAGCGAACGCGATGAAATGCCATATAAAAAGGGGAAAGCGGTTTCGAGAGGAGAAACCAACGGTATCACGCGGGAAAAAGGGAGGAAGGTGGTTTCACCTTTCGAATGTGATATGTGTTATCAGTTGAAACGTGGTGTTTTAAAACTTCCCATATCGCGTAGCTCTTGGGTAATTATGCTTCGCGCTTGAATTTACGCGAAAATGCTGTCAACCATTAGATCTGGGTTCTCAGATCGGATGGTGGGGAGTGAGCACGATATTGGATATATGGGCAGGTCATAGCAGGCAGGGTGGTTTTATTCTAAGCCATTGGATCAAAGATTGGATGGATAAGATTAGATCTGAAGGAAGGCAGGACCCATAGGGGTCGGGCCTATCGAGATTATTCTGAACCGTCAGATGAAAGTAGATTAACGGTTAGGATTGAAACTGGGGTTAAATGGAAAAATAAATGAGGCGGAGAAAGGGGTTAATATGGGCCATTGATGTGTAGAGATAAATGACTGAGATCTCCTCAAACAACCTTATAAAGTGGGGCTTCATGTTTTTAACAAAGGTCGAGGGGTGCAATCTGGGTCGTCGGATCTTGACACGTGGATGGCCCAGATGTAATCGGAGCTTTCGCGATCGGCGGGGGCAAAAAAAAATGGGCACCGATGTGATTGATTGTGGACCGTCGATCTGTAGATTAGATTGAAAGTGGAGGATGAATCGGAGGGACTTCTCAGTGGGGGAAGGGGCTTCGAGCGGGAGCAATGGCAACCATCGAATTTGGGAAGGCAGGGAGGAGATCAACGACTAATAATTGATCGGGAGATCACCAATCGGAGGTTGCGAATAAAATAATAAGTGCGCCCAATGAAAACATTCGATGCGATATTCTCCCGATCATTGATTGGTTCAAGATCAACGGTCGGGATTCGTTTAAAACATGAACTGGCGGAAATGCTTTATAACATATGAAAATCCAAATTTTAATGAAAAGCAAAGGTTTAACGGCTTCGAAGGCAGGTTATATATAAGGTTTGCCGCTCGATTGCGGGGCCTCAGGGTATATGCGAAAGGTTAAAAGAACCGGGGTTCAAACATATAAAGGGCCAATCGCATCTGAACAATGGTGCGGGCCTTTTCAATCTACCCATTTAGAAAATCTCCGATGCGAGATTTTTTAGACCGTCGATCGGCCTTTGGATCAACGTTTCTTATCATTCAAAACATTGCATCAGTGGGTTTAATGGAAAACACAGGAAAATGGGTTTTTGTGAATATAAGAAGGAAAAAAATGATCAGAAAAGGTTTATTCATAAGTTTAAGCGCCTAATTGCGGGCCTTTGGTTTTGTGAAGCGGCAAAGGGATCGGGGGTTATGTATAAAAGGGCCAATTGCATTAGAGGTTTTGTAAAAGCCAAAAGACTTGCGTTCTCCAATTGTTTCCGATGCAATAAGTTCTCGATGGGTATAGTGCCTAGTTCTAGGGTGTGGGTATATATGGGGAAGTGGTTTAGGACTTAGGCCAAAGGGGCTTAAGCTTATAGTTAAGAAAGCTTATTTTTTATGAAATTTTCAAGGTTTTTTGATGGATTTGGGGGTTTCGACAAGGTTCAAAAATGAGTTTTAAACCTTATAAAAGGGTCTTTATGAAGGGGAAGGAGGGAAAACATAAAAAATGAAGGAATTTCATGGGGAAAAAGGGAACAAAATGAAGGTTAATGATGATTTTTGCAGCAGTCTTTTCTTAATGAAAACAATAGATTTTCATAATTAAGAGGGAAACAACAGTGAAGATTTAAAAAAAGGACATGATGTCTTCATGAGTCTTCAAGAAAAAACATTTTTAGCAATAAAAATTGTTTCTTGAAGGCTCAAAAAATTATTTAGCCACCATTTGATATGACAAAGGTGTTCTCTAAAGGTGTTCTCTGAAAATCTTCCTATAATCCTAATGCCCGTGCTGCTCAACATTACAGTATTGTTGAGGATTTAGCACAGGTGCCGTCTGCGATATCTGCATTGGAAGTCCTCCAGAGTTGTCCATCTCAACAGAAGATGTTATTATCTATGATCGAAGGTATTGATCCTGTTGATTCTATTCTTCTCACTTTCGACTTAGAGAATTTCATCCCCCTACTTCTGCACCAGATTACACTTGTCATACAAGTCGGTATTAATAATCTCAATATCCATAGGGCCGTTGTGGAGGAAGGTGCATCCACTTGTGTCATGTCATCTACTTGTTGTAAGGCTATTGGCTCTCCATCTCTCACTTTGTTACCCAATTCCCTTGAGGCATTTGATGGAAGGGAATCAAAACCCTTGCGCGTTCTCGCTAGCTTACTGATCACGTTGCAAGGAAAGATGATCAACGTTGAAGTAGAATTCGTTGACGCTAAACTCAATTACAATATTCTACTTGGTCGCAGTTGGACTCACACCATGTTGTGTGTTCCATCCACCCTCTTTCAACTTCTAAAGTTTCCTCACAAGGGAAAAATCATCACTGTCGATCATTTGTCATTATTTACCTCATCTTCCGAGAACAACGTGCCATACATGGACCAGATTTCGTCTCCCCCTGACAATGTAGGGCCCGGTCTCTTCAAATACCCCACTATCATGGGTATTTTTCCCTTTCCACCACCAAATACTATTAAATTTAATATCATCTCTCAGTCAAATGACCCATGGATCGTCCCTTTGCCTGAACAGGTTGATTCATTTGGGGATTCGATTCCACTTAGTCCAATCGAAATCAATTATTGTGAGCTTACAACTGCATCTGGTTCTCCCCCTTCTGAAGGTACTCCTTTGAGAATGGCTCTTGACCTTTATTCTCAATCCCCTTCGCTCGGCTATGCCAATTTGCAGGATCCTCTTAAACAAGTGTTCCCGTCCAATGAAGCCATTATGGAAACCATGTCTCTCGAAGATCTACTATGGAGCGATGGGCATCATCGTTCCTCGTTTATGCCCTACCTCGGGGCTATTTCTGACTATCTTGAGCGTTTTACATCCCAAGTTCCTTCTCTTCCACTTCAAACGCCTATCCTAACTCATGAAGTCTTCATAGAAGGTAACTTGGGTAACATCACTCAAATGATGCCTATTGACATTTTTGTGAAACTGGGAATTGTCGAGAACATCCATGTGGGAGTCACTTTCTCTTCCGAGGAAGTCTAAGTGTATGCTAGCCTCTTTCACAAATTTCGTGATGTTTTTGCCTGGTCTTACGAAGAGATGCTTGGTATAGATCCCAGTATTATGGTGCACGAGATTCCCACCTACACAGGTGCGAAGCCTATGCGCCAATGTCTACATCTAGTGCATCCTCAAAAAGCCGCCGACATAAAAGCTAAAGTTGAAAAACTTCTCAAAGAGGGTTTCATTTATCCAATTCCTCTGACAGAATGGGTATCCAATATTTTTCCTGTGGATAAGAAGCAGGGAGTAATTCGTGTCTATATTGATTACCACAATATTAATTGGGCTTGTCCTAAAGATAACTATCCCACCCCTTTCATCGATCAGATCATTGATGATTGTGCAGGGAGTGAGATCAACATTCACTCGTGCGATCAACAAAAGACTGCTTTTATCTGTCCGTGGGGAACATTCGCATATAAGAAACTCCCTTTCGGCTTGAAAAATGCTGCAACTACATTCCACCGTATGATGTCTTATGCCTTTCACGATATTCGTCATATTGTTCAACGAATGTCTTATGCCTTTATCTTGCTGCCACCTTCAACACGATAGCCATGGTTTTGGTTCAAGATGATGATGAAAGTAATGAGCATGTTGTTTACTACTTGTCTCAAAACCTTCTCGACCTTCAAACGCGTTACGCACATGTCAAGAAGTTACCGTTGGCTGCGGTCCAGGCCATCCAGCATTTTCGTCACTACATCCTTTCACGCACGGTGATCGTGATTTTTTATTGTAACCCCATGACTTATATTTTTTTCTCGACAGATGCTGGGGGTCAAATACTCGAAGTGGATCATTATCCTCCAAGAGTTTTATTTGGATTTTACTACAATCAAATCGAAGAAATCACTTGTTTTTTCTGATTTGATTTGTTCTCTCCCCGCCGACTCTGCTCCTTCTCGATCCCAGGATCATATTCCAGACAAAACTATTTTTCTTATTAGCACCCTCGATCCATGGTATGGTGATATCATCATGTACCTCTAGACCTCTACTTTCAAGTCCTAGTTGACGAAGGATGTCCGATGCTGCATTCGACATCAGTCGCAACCCTATAGTATCGTTGGATATACCCTTTATCGTGTTGGAGTCGATTCCGTGCTCCACCGATGTCTGACCCTTGAGGAGGTTGAGAAAGTTTTAAATGAATGCCACAGTGGCACCTATGGTGGTCACATGTCTGGTTATGCTAGCACATAGAAGATTCTTCGTGATAGCTATTTCTGGCGGTCTATCTTTAAAGATTGCATTGTCGCAGTATGAAAATGTCATGCGTGCCAGATATATCAATGCAAAATGCGTGCGCCACTGGTTCCTTTAAATCTTGTCATTAATGTGGGTCCTTTTTCGAAATGGGGCATCGATTTTATGATGTGTAACCCTTGTTTGGCCGGGGGGCATGCCTATATTATCGTTGCCATTGATTATTTCACGAAATGGGCCAAAGCAATCCCTACACTAGCTGTGGATAGTAAGACAACGGCACAATTCATTTTCAATCGTGTTATTACTCGGTTTGAAGTTCCTCAGGCCACCGTCACTGATCATGGTTCTCATTTTCAGGATTATATGGTGGCGGAGCTGACATCTAAGTTGCGCCTGCGTCACAAAAACTCAACGCCTTATTATCCTCAAGCTAATGGCCAGGTTGAAGCCGTCAACAAAGTCCTTGTTACAATGCTTCAACAAACAATTGGGATCCATAAATCAAATTGGCATCTCATGTTGTTCTCAGCTCTTTGGGCTTACCGAATGTCAATTAAGAGTGTGGCCGGACTTACCCCATTTCAGTTGGTATACAGCCTGGAAGCCACTCTTCTGATTGAATGTGAAATCCCTTCACTCAAAATAGTTGTGGAATTACTGCCTGATACTTCACCTGAAGAAGAGCGTCTTATCTACTTAGAGAGATTGGATGAAACTCGTTGCTTGGCTTCCTTGGTCATCAAAGCACAGAAAAAGCGAGTCAAATCCCATTGTGACCAAACAGTTTCCCCTCATTCTTTCATTGAAGGTGATCTTGTTCTCCTATATGACCAAGCTCATGACAAGTTGGGGGCAGGAAAATTCCAACCCATGTGGCACGAGCCTTACATTATTAAACGTGTGTTACAAAATGGGGCTTATGAGCTTATTGATTATGAAGGTTATCCTTTATTGCAGCCCAGAAATGGGTTGTACCTCAAAAAGTATTGTGCTTGAGTTATTCATGCATGATATGTGTAGATAGGTGATTTTTTCATTTTTGTGCATGTTTTGGTTTGATGTGCTTTGTGAGATTTTTCTTCTTATTGGGTATTTTTTGTTGTGCAGATGTCTATTTTCCCTTATGTCGGTTTCGTGGATGGTGCTTCCCGCAATACCAGGAACTTGTCTTCGGCAGCCTGGGTAATTTATGATCCTATTGGTGAGTTGATTAACTTACAAGGTATTTTTCTAGGACCAACTACAAATAATGTTGCTGAATATAGTATTGTTTTGGAACTATTAACCGAGGCAATTAACCTTGGCATATTCACATTGCTTGTGAATTTGGATTCGCAACTTGTTGTTCTTCAAATTAATGGTCATTATTCAGTTCGAAACCCATGCATTTTGAGATTTTATTTGCGTATTCGTTTACTTGAAAGAAATTTTGATTTCATTACATATCAACATATGCCAAGATGAATGAATACATTAACAGAAGCAATAGCCAACATTGTGCTAGATAGACATTTGCGCAATTTATAAAAACATCATCATATGTAAATAGATCCATGTGAGAAGATATATATATATATATATATATATATATATATCGACTTTTTGCAACATGTGCATCATATAAAACCCAAAAAATAATATATGTTTATCTCAGTTACATCGTGAGACAACATGTCTCTCAAAAATGTGTGGAAATAAAGCTTGAGTGCCTAATCGGCATGGCGCTCATGATAGCATGTCACCGCCCATGCCAACTGCCTTAGCAAGCGGTGGATACAACTTGGCACCCCTACAGTGTGCCTCTGGTAGGAATGAGGAACATCATCAAAACAAGCATAGTCTGGAATCCCACGGGTAATCCCCTCTAGGTTTTGTACTATCTCATCAATCCCCTCACCCCGAGGATCAAAGTCACGAGGAGTTCACCTCGCTATTGGCGAAATAACTGTAGGACGTTCTGGGCCAACATCTGCATACATATAGAGTAACTATTAGAACATGCATATATACCCAAAAAAATTATAAAATCATGAAAATAAAAAAGAGTCTCACCTAGTTCTTTTTCCCAATTCTCTCCCTCTAGGAGTGGGAGGTCTAGGTCTCCGGTGAAATCTATGCCAACATAGGGCCAATCCTCCATGATAATCAGCTATCGTCGAAGCCAATAAAAAAAAATATAGCCTCCAGGACATTTTTTGGCCACCCACTGCTCTAGGCATCAGTGCGGCCCATTAGGCCATTCGTGGCTCTGTGGGTGGCGGCATCGAGAAAATAACCTCCTAACACTGGAATTGGGTAATTTTCCAAGAAGAATGATACCATAATCGATCCGTACCCAAACTAATTTAGTTTTGTCTTCTTGCACTTAGTGAGCTGCCGTTTGATGTTGACAGTCATAGCCTTGGCCCAGTTGAAGATGGTCGGGTTCATGCACTCTGAGGCAAGAAGTAGTTGTGTCTTCATGGCCTCATGCGATTCTTGCGATGTAGCAACCCGCGTGATAGTGTGTAGCACTACTCTTAGTGCTAGATCAGGGATGGTTTGGATGTCCACTTTGCCACTCCCTGTTCCTTTTAATGCCCCTTGGCACACCCTCTCAATTACCATTCCCATGCTTTCCCCAGAAGGATGGGTACTGGTCAAGATAGGGACTGCACCTCTGCGTGGCAATCCAGTGATGAAATATACATCTGAGACTTCGAGTTCAAGCTCTTGATCCCGAAGCAAAAAATTCTCCTGATCTTCATACCAAATGCTTATTAGATATTGAAGCAATTCGGGCTAAGCCTGCAGACATGTTGTCAGAAAGAACTTCTTGTGCCCACAATTCCTTAGGGAATTCATGCATTGTTCATTTTCCATTGCTTTTTCATCCTCCTCACTGTGTTCTCTCTCTTTCCACTTAATAACCATATTTTTTTCTTTTGTACCTTCATAAATTGATCATAGAAACATTGTAAGCACCCTTAGGTATTAAAATGTACAATCCATTAGTTGCATTTTCTTAAATTTAAAGCAGATTTTGAGTTGTGAAGTTGGCGCGACCCTTGTGTAAAAAAGGGTCGGTTGGTGCGGGTCCATGCCCAAAACCCGTGCCAACCACGATGCCCTAGATTTTGCAAATGCTCCCCTAAGGGACCCAAAATGACAACTAAATGCAATAAAATATAGCTCAAAATATGGCTAATGGTGTCAGCTCTTACCTGAAACAGACAGAATCTGGATTGGTCCACTGGATTTTTCACAATCATTGCCTGAATATTGCAAGGGAAATGGGTCATTGTTGCTCTGCAAAGAGGTAAAAGTGAAAAGTAAAAATTACTTACCACTTATGGTCATTTATATCTTTTAAAAATCTTAAAATAGGTTTTAAAACATATTTGTCGATTATTTTCATATTATTTTCAAGAAATACGTTTTAAACACGTATTTTTGTGTAGCGACAGGTTTCCACATGGTTTTGACGAAGAATGAGTTGTATTTTATACTTTTTCGGACTTGGTAAAAACACGAAAAAGTCACTACTAGAGTCATCTTTCACCTCTTTTCTAACTCTCTAAAACTGAAAAGATCACTGAGTCACTTGTCATTTTGAACTCGTTAAATTGGTTGTGGAACGATATATACCCAATATACATTTACCCCTTTTTCGGGCTGGGAGAGATTATTTATGAAAAATGAATACCTTAGCCGATCCTGACTAAGAGGTTCTCTCGGACACAGTTTTCTACCTTTTCGGATCTGAGGGAGTATTTACAAAAAGGGCCTTGCTAGAGTTTTCTTTTATATTTCTTTTCAAACTCTCTAAACATGAAAAGATGCCGAGTTCTTCCTTTGCTAGACTCGTTAAAATTGATGACATCAGACTCTGTCGTGATGATGTTACTCGAGTTCCTCCTTCTTAGGGCTTGTAAAATGTACTAGGTTGGATTTGTCTGAAGGGAAAATTTACATCGCAAGCACATGCTATCCCCTTCAAGCTTTTTTTCAAAAATAATTGGGGTACTCGCCAGAAATGGTTAGGGAAAATGGAACCAATATTGTAGTTGTGTTGCTAGTATGTCACTCTTGAACATGGCACTTGTCTGCATTCGTGTTGGGTTGGGGATATCTCACTTCGTCATTTTTTTTCCTCCTTGGGTTTGGGTTATCATTTTTTACCTCTCATATTCTCTTTTCCACGTCACCATGACCTCATATCCCTTGATGTCAAATACTGCCAAATCCAGTGTCGTGCCACCGATATGTTCAAGATAATTTTGTCTCTGAAGTGGTCAACATCCCTCTGATTCTCTATTGGTCTTGATTCACAAACGTCACGTCTGTTAACAACTTTCATCATTGCCTGGTAATCAGACAATTTTCTTTCATGTTCAAATTCAGCTCACATATTCACAAACTCAAATTTGTACTTTTTTTGGGTCAAGATAGAGCGCAAGACCCTGGGGTTTGTTTGAGGAAATCCAGGTTGCGGGTCCTAAGTTGCAACCATACCTGAGTCTATTTGTTGATCCCTACTGCTAGATGGTTGTGTCCATACCTCAGATTTCATTATTTATATAGTATATTTTGGATGGTTGCGCCCATGCCACATGCCATGTATCAGATATATCAGTTGTACTTGTACTTGCAGGTCTTCTGATAGCAGTGTTTGGGTCGAACTCATTCTCATAAAGCATTTCACCCCTCCCTCTCTCTCAGACCTCATGATTTAGGGGGCATCTGTTACACAACATTTTTTCACCGTCCCTATAATACCTCACCTCGCATATTTAAGGGTCTTTCTCGTGACCTGTGAGTAGTGTCATACTCTGCAAATACCTATTTTTCATCCTTCTGCATAATGGCATGATTTCTCATGTTGAACATTTCCTCAAGAAGCACTCAGAAACCTATGTTTTGGCATTGGCGTAGGTAGCCAGTTCACCCCTCGCGCCAATGTGGAAAATTTGCACTAGAGCCCATGCCAGCTGGTGCTCTGTCTCTTTGTTGTGCCCACACCAGCCTTTTTGGGAATGTTTTTTAACAAATTAGAGGTGGAAGTTTCCTTTGACCGCCTCAGGAATAACTCATTTCAAGTGGTTAAAATCGATAAGCCATGTATCTCTTCCTTTATGAAATGGTTGATGGAACATTATTTGAAGATAGGACTCCCCCAATGATTATAGGGATCCTAACCTCTCCTTCTCCCTCTATATAAGAAAGCCTTCTCCCTTTACAAAAGCTAGCTGAATATATAGCCAAGAAGCTAAACTTGGAGAAGAGATATTATAGCTGAGTAATCATTATAGAGGAGGTCGAACCAAGGAGGATCCCATAGAGAGAGTCCCATTTGAATTCCCAATGAGCTTTGTGAGATGTGCTCCACTGGAACCCTGCTGGAGGAGATCGCAATGTCGAAGCCTAGTTGTACTCTTCCTTCTTTAAATTAATATACTCGACTATGGTATTGATTCCATCTCTGTGTTATGTTTATTTGATGCATTTGATTTAGTCTTCTTCGACTAACTGATAGTTAGGAATGAAAAATAGTATGTTGTGTATCGTATTGTTTCTTGTGTATGTGCAGGTATTGAAGCGTGAGAACGAGCAGATCGTTATCTGTAGAATTAGGAGCGAGAGGAAGCCATTCTCTTGGATGACACAACAACGCAGGACCTATGGTAAGTGATCTACCAAGTCTTTGTCCATTCTTAACTAGGAATTGATGTCATAGCGTGTCTCGTTTGTGGCTAGACCCACTCTGGGGCTAGTGGGATCGCCTCTATCCGTAGAGGGGATTTACCACACCAACACCCCCAGCCAAGTGAAGGTTACACGCCATAAAATTGATACCCCATTTGGAAAAAGGAACAACAGTAATGACAGGGTGTAAGGGAACAGGTGGCGCACACATCTTGCATTGATATATCTGGCATGCATGGCATTCTCGTACTGCGACAATGCAGTCTTTAAAAATGGACGGCCATAAATAGCCAACACGAAGGATCTTTTATGCGATGGAATAACCAAACATGTGACCACTGCAGGCACCATTGTGGCAGTCATTTAAAAATTT